>LPNX010754458.1:0-185765 GCA_001517045.1 Pseudotsuga menziesii
TCATTAGCATGGATAAGAAGAGCAGAGGGGTTTGAGTAAGGTAGGAAGTGTGAAAACATGTATACCTTTTGAGCATGATTCGCTACTCCTTTAGCAATGGCTCTACCAGTTGAGATTTCTGTGATCTCAACATCATCAGGGGAGAATATGACTTTCTTAGGAGACCCAGTGTAGGTCATTTGGTACACTGACATAAGGTTGGAGGCGAGACCAGGGACATACAGCACATTGCTGAACTTATCATGATCAAGATCTATTCTTCCTTTGTCCATACTTTCAGTGAGAGAGTCATCTCCCAGTACAATAGATGGTCCTTCGGCGACTTGTCCAGTGAGGAGAAGGCCTCCTTAGTCGAAACCATGTGTCTTGAAGATCCAGAATCAATGATAAAACTGGGTGAGCTTGATGTGCCAGCAACTAGAGCATAAACTCTCTCTCTGTGATCTGAACTTGATCCTCCTTCTCTCTTCTTTGAGCCTTCTGGAAGGGAGATTCCATTCTTCTCCAGTAGTTGAGTTAGCATGTCTATCTGCTTTTTCATACAAGAACTTTTAGTGTGATTTCCCTTCGAACAGTATGAGCACTTGTTCATTTCACCTTTGTTTTTCTTCTTCTGGGTATTTTTCTTGGGACCTTGTTGATCCTCAGGAGACTGCTTCTTGTCTCTCTTTTGCTCAGGTGGCTTTTTAGCTTTCTTTTTGCTTTTTGAATCCACCCTCGAATCTCCAGCAATCAAAGCTTGATCTTTGGATGGTTTGATGGTGCCCATCATCACCAGCTTGTCTTGTTCTTGTGTGAGAGATTCCATGAAATCTGCGAGGCTAGGCATCTTCCAGGTTTGAGCTGTGAGTTTTTTGGCATAGAAGGTCGAAACAAAGACTGAGTAGTCAGGTCCTAGCTTCGAGAGGATGGCCAACACGAGCTGATCATATTTCTTTTCCATGCCACACTGCTTCAGCTGCAAAACTAGTGCTTTGAACTTGGAGAAATGTAGCTGTAGGGATTCAAAGCTGCCGGGACTAAGAGAAATCAGCTCATTTTCGATCTGATGTCCCCTCATCTCATCTGTCTTTCCAAAAAGCTCAGACACCTTCTCCTATACTTGATCTGGTGAAGTTAATCCATCGAGATGGAAAAGGACGTCTCGGAAAATACTGAGACATAGGAGGCCATGGGCCTCATCTCTCCGATTGTGCCATTTGATCTTCTCTGCAGTAGCATTGGGCTCTGCTTCTGTAGCCATAGTCACCCTGTAGAGGCCTTTCGCTCTCAAGAAGATCTCCATCTCTGCTTTCCATTCAAAATAGTTGAAGGGAGTCAATATAGTTTTCTGTGAATCCATAGCTTCAGAAAATCTGTCCCGGATGTCAGTAGAAGGCTCCCAGTCTTGATGTCGAACCTGCAAAACAATTTTTGAAGGAGAGTAACAACCTACAATGGCTCTGATACCATGTAGAAATTCAGGCCTGCAATAGATTGATTTCACTCACAACAATTATCAATTGATCATGCAAAATTGTTAACAATGGAGACTGAATATGGAGCTGTAACACAAAATTATATTAACTGAGTGTACAATAGCCAACCCTGTAATAACATAGGTTGCTGAATATATAGAATACATCAAGATATCGAATGCATAAGGAGGCATCCAAAACTAGCATAAAGCAGGCTTACCCAAAATAGGCAAATCCCCCATAGGTGTAAAAAGCTGATCCCAAATCTGTCATGAGGCTCACGAATTGGCAAGGGTGCATGGGCAAGCTAATGAGTGGTGGAATGGCAGCTCATACATGCTTTTGCATGGAAAAGAGTGGAGGAGAAAGAGGACACAAAGCTAGTTCACCTCACCTAGTCTTGCTTTCCTATGTGCCTTAAAACACTGAAAAAGCAGGGAATAAAGCAGAAAAAGCAGATAGGCACCTAGGAGGCCAGGAATAAAGCAGATTTGATTCCTAAGGCTTTCCCAAGCGCTACATGAGTCAAAGATGACAATTTTGACCTCTATGGATAGACAATTAGCAACTTGCACATGGTGGGACTCATGAACTAGGCAAATAAGACAAAAATAAATGAATTAATGTCTAAGTGGGTAATACTATGGGTTTGATTATTCTAACAGTGGGTTATTATTATAAATCAAAAAATCAAGAGAATAGAAGTGATAAGAAAAGGGTTAATAATAAAAATAGCAACCTAATAAAAATGGAAGAAAAAGATGAGCCTGAGCTGATCCTCTACTCCTCCTATTTTTGCTATTACCTCTGTTTCTATCTCTTTCCTTATTCTAAATCAATTTTTATGATTGGGTAGAAAGCTAGTCAATTTTTCCTTTGAGCATATTTTTGAGAACAATGTTTTGTACTTTTAAAAATAATAAGCTATATGTATGTTTTGTTTTATGTTTCATCTCTGCCTTGGAGAAGCATTCTTTGTCTTGTTTTATGTTAGTGTTTGGTTAATCCGGGTTTAACATGGATCTTTTAATTACTTTTCATTTTGTTTTATTATTGAGTTTTTATTATTTGATAAATTATGGGACATGTTTTTCTGTATATTCTTTTTTGTTTTAGGTGTTAGGTTAAACACACATTAATTTCATCAATCTTATTTGGATGATTCTCCTTTATTCTAATCAATGAGACATAATCAAATATATCAAAATTCTACTTTAAAGTCACACCAAAATATATCTAAATTTTATTATAAAAAATGATTTATTATTATTATGGTGAATTATAAAGAAAGTTAGTTACTTTAAACTATTTTAAAACTAATTAAAAATTATATAAAATAAAAAGACTAGAATCCTCTAAAAAAGTTGAATATCTTTTTGCATTTTCAGTGATTATTAACGGTTAATATATATTAGAGATAATAAAAAACAAATGAACGTAAAAAAGAACATTAAAAAATTACAAATGATCAATTTCTAAAGGACAAATCTAGTAAATTAGCATATATCCATTTTAAACCTGGATTTATCAAGCACCCTATGTAATTTATATTTCTCATTTTGTATTTTTAATATTTTTTAATATTTTTCATTTATAATTCTCACCAGGTTATTCCTTTCCTAGTCTTAGATTGAAGTTTATTTGGTGAATTGATTTTGGATTGAGTGGATACTATATAAATATATGAATCCACAATATAATTTTTTTTATTTTTTATTTTATGTTGGTTAACATAATGATTTTTATGTCCGCTAACATAAGGATCTCCTCCATGCAAAAAAATATTATTGGATTTTTGCATTTAAAATAGTGAGATGTTTTATAGTTTAATATGATGGAGTCCATTATGGTAAGATGTTGTCACAAAGTAATCCAAAAAAATCATATTAACTCATAAAATTAAAAATTAAAACTAAATAAAAGTAATTAAAAAATCCATTTTGATTGATAAAATGAAAAACCATTTTAGATCCATCTTAAACAGAGATCTCTGAAACATGAAAAGGTATCATAATTTTTTGAGATGTACAATTTTTTTATGATAATTTTTTTTTTTTTTTATTATAAATTAACCTTTATAAATTCTAAATTAACATATGAAATTTTTGTAAATTTTCACCACATAACTTCTAAATTAACACTTCAAACCTGAATTAGAATCCTCCACGAAAATTTATGAAATTGACACAAACCAGGATTAAACTGACTGATGCAAAGAAGGGGATAAATATTTGAAGGGAAACCATATGCCCTCTACAGTGCATATGTCCCCATTGATCTTGAAATTTTTTAAATTTGCAAAGCAGTATGTACTCTGAAGCACTTATAACATCTATATTCCATTGTTATTATGACAGAATTTTTGAAATGATGCTTGAAAAAGTGATACCCAGAATCGGATCTGAGCTGCTAGGAAAAACCAACTAACATTACAGAATTCTTTAAACCCTCCAAACCTTCTCTGCAATCTCAACTGCCGTAACACCGCAGCGAACAATGGATTGAATTTTATGATGGCAGAAGCTTTCGGTAACAAAGCAAATCCTCTCTCAATAACTAACAAGATATAGGCATTTTATTTATTTATTGATGGTACCTGCCAAATGAAATGATTTGATTGCCCATAATGTGTTTCTGAAAGCAGTAAATTACAAGAACATATTACATGGAATATCTACCCCAAGTGGAGGCCAAAGAAGAACAAGAAGCAGCCACTATAAAGTGTTGTATAGAGCCATGGGAGTTGGAGAACGAATGCGATGCGAAAAAGGACTTGATGGAGTGGGCTATTGAAGAGGCAATGGCTGCCTTCACTTGCCCTCTCTTGTGTACATGCCTTCTCTCAGAATTATTGGCTAGGGATGCCATTCTGAAGATGCTATCAATTCTCTTTCAATCTGTAGTGGGCAGTAAATTTATGAAATTGACACAAACCAGAATTAAACTGACTGATGCAAAGAAGGGGATACATATTTGAAGGGAAACCATATGCCCTCTATGTTAGACATACTACAGTGCATATGTCCCCATTGATCTTGAAATATATTAAATTTGCAAAGCAGTATGTACTCTGAAGCACTTATAACATCTATATTCCATTGTTATTATGACAGAATTTTTGAAATGATGTTTGAAAAAGTGATACCCAGAATCGGATCTGAGCTGCTAGGAAAAACCAACTAACATTACAGAATTCTTTAAACCTTCTCTGCAATCCCAACTGCCGTAACACCGCAGCGAACAATGGATTGAATTTTATGATGGCAGAAGCTTTCAGTAACAAAGCAAATCCTCTCTCAATAACTAACAAGATATAGGCATTTTATTTATTTATTGATGGTACCTGCCAAATGAAATGATTTGATTGCCCATAATGTGTTTCTGAAAGCAGTAAATTACAAGAACATATTACATGGAATATCTACCCCAAATGGAGGCCAAAGAAGAACAAGAAGCAGCCACTATAAAGGGTTGTATAGAGCCATGGGAGTTGGAGAACGAATGCGATGCGAAAAAGGACTTGATGGAGTGGGCTATTGAAGAGGCAATGGCTGCCTTCACTTGCCCTCTCTTGTGCACATGCCTTCTCTGAGAATTATTGGCTAGGGATGCCATTCTGAAGATGCTATCAATTCTCGTTCAATCTGTAAATTTACAGAGAGACTCCAAAGAAAATATTGGTGAGCAACTCTCGAGGACGCTGAGAATATATATCAAATCTATTTGACATTTAAGAATCCTATGAATGTAACAGTCAATAGTCTACCATTGACTCTTCAAATTTACATTATTTTATTTGTTAGTCTGTCTGCCATAAAATGAAATAGGGGTCACAAGGGCCAACACTTGCAGCTTTATGACGCGTGACTGAATCGCTAGTTGGACTTGGTAGGTTAATGTAGGTATTAATATATCTGCATTGACATGTCTATTTTGTCTTACATTTTGTCAAAAAGTAAGTTCTTGCCTTGGGGATCCAGCTGTCTTCAAACATTTGATCTTCCAGTTGTCACACTTACACAGTGACTTTATAACTTTCTTATATAAGTTTGACTCCAAATTAAAAACATGAAGACTGGCAGATAGTGACAATTTCTTGCAAGGGTGGTGATAATAGGAGAGATAGTCAATTGAAAGCAAAAGAGGCGACAAATTGATTAATAATGAAGCCAATAAGCTTCTCTGCGACCAAGTCAATTGAAAACAAAAGAGGCGACACATTGATTAATAATAATAATGAGGCCAATAAGCTTCTCTGCAACCATGTCTTAAGGTACGATTCGATTTTATTTTATCACGGCACACTGATTTGATCCGAAGTATGATGGTATGTTTCGATTTATTTTTTTTAAATGTGTTGTAAAGTTTTTTTGGTTTAATTCATGAAAATCAGGAATGAAATTCATCTAACCTCATCAATGGACCATGGTATTTTGACTATGTTGTCTGTATTGGACCATGGTATTTTGACTATGTTGTCTGTATTTTGATATGGTATTAGTTTGTATTTTGATAATATTAGTATGGTAAAATTTATAGTTTCTAATATATTTGATTTTATTTGAATGTTAATTATTTTAATTATTGGAATAAATCTTTTTTTGTTTATGGCAATTTTTTTTTATTTAGCTAAAACTGAATTATATTTTAATTATATTTTAATAATAGAAATAAGTTCAGCACCTTGAGGAACATATAAATACTCTAAATTGCCTTGTCTGTATTTTGATACTGTGTTAGTTTGTATTTTGATAATATTAGTATGGTAAAATTCATAGTCTCTAATATATTTGATTTTATTTGAATGTTAATTATTTTAATTATTGGAATAAATCTTTTTTCGTTTATAGAAATTATTTTTTTATTTACCTAACTAAATTGTATTTTAATTGCTATTTTAATGATAAAAATAAGTTCAGCACCTTAAAAACCTATAAATACTTAAAATTCCAAAACGTGATGAATTTTGAAAAATTTTAACCATTTCTTTTCAAAATCATAAAAAAAAATCAACATAATCCAACTAAAATAATCAAACTTTGAAAAAAAAGTCTATATAAAACAAAAGAGCCAACCAAGAGGCCACTAATCTTCCACAACACAGTCTCAAGGTAAGTTTCGTTTTGATTTTATTAAGTAAAACTGATTCGATGGGATCATTATCACCAAAGTCTTAAGGTATGATTAGATTTTATTGTTTTTAAATATTTGTTGTTTGTATTTTGACACAATATATATTATTTTAATTATTGCACATAAAGTTATTTGATGAATTATTTTAATTAAATTATAAATAAAATAAATAAAAAATGAAAACAAGTACATATTTATGTTTTAATCTACATTAGTTAATATTAAGAATAGCCAAATTTATTAAGCAACATCTATTTTGGAGAAGAGGGAATCACTAAGGAGAGGTTGGAGGCATAAAGCAAAGATAGGAAATCTCACTCTCCTATCCATCGACAATCTTATCAATTTCATTAGAAAGGATGAAACCATAACAAACAACCACGATACCTTAAAGAAATATATCATCACCATGTTTTGTGCTACAAACTCATAAACTTGCCTAGCACAATTAATTAAGATCCACACATGGATTGTGGGGGGAGAAAAGTGTTTAAGTGTATTGTCATTTTTTCCTAAACTCAATACTCTCCTTTGTACTATGCCAACTATGGTGCGACAAGGGTTCTTTGCATTATTACTAAGGGGGAGGATTGCACAATGCTCCCCACTTTTGTAATGAAAAATCCCATTTGAAGTGCTACTCCTTTGTTAGCTTGGGAAAGTTACGAGTGCATTTTGAGTATGCAAAAAATGAGAGCACTCTATCTAAACAAAGTCCTTTATCTCAAGCAAAATCCTTTTCACCAAATGGGACATATTACGATTGGATTGGAGAGGTTTAGAGCATGCAACTCTCAAGGTGATGGTCATTTCCCCAACCACCATGAACTTTCGAAATCCTTGGTCCTTCGAGAGGAAAAGGAATTTACACATGGATAAAGCTTGAGCTTCATTGTTTGTTGTAGCCCAAAGGCCCCAAGAAATTTCTTCTATATTTCCTTTGGGATCAAGAACGAACCCATGCCTACCACCCCTAAAACAATTAATATTATTTATAATGTCATTATTCTCATTATTATTTTTCATCTATCTATGATGAAATATTTTGGGTTTTACTAAACTATGCCTAATAAGCACGACTTACAAAAATTTATATCATCCTCCTATACCACAAATAAAAACTAAATATTTATCGTCCAACCACAAAGGTAGAGGTTTATGCCATTGTTCGGAGATAATGAAGGATGTTGAGGCCTCTACCTCTCTCTATTGTGGGCACACCCCTGTGAAAATTCAAAAGGAGATTGAGAGAAAAGAAACGTGGGTTAAGCAAGAACATGAGATATTGCATGCAGAAGACATGCAAAAATAAATGCAGTAATGGATTCCAAATGTTGGGACTTCATGTATCGAAGACACCAAGTATTTTTATACAACCTTGTTATATTGGCACATGAAATCAATGTTGGGTAAGGTGCTATTGGATTACAAGTAGGAGTGAAAGGAAATCCTCTTGTACATTAGCAAGCTACATAACCACATGAGGAAATTGAATGCCAACATAAACCTGATAGTGAAAGCCACCACTAGATTCAAGTTTGTTGAGAAGGTAAATGAAGCTAAGGACCACTAGCATGCATCCACATATGAGGCTCCTGTCATCTCCATTCTTTATGGTGATGAATATCCCCCTAGTCTCCGCAGGGTCCAAGTTTTTTTGTTATTCCTAGTTATCATAGTTATGTTAATAGAACTTTAATCAACTATTGTTATAGTGCTTAGGATAGTCGTGGGACGATGATAAATACTATCAACAAAAACTATGGATACAAAACCATCATGGCCCCTTAATAATAAACTATATTTTTGTAGTTGGTCGTGTTTCCTTGGTAGCTAACCATCTCTTTTTTTTAGCTAAGATATAATATCCTTCCATTTTCTGATAAAAATTTTACATACATCCATAATCATAACCAACAAAAAACACAGATATTGGCCATCTTGAGTAGAAAAAAATCCATAGATTGTGCAAAGGCCATTAAAGAGTGACCCAAATGTATCTTCCCCTAAGGGTGGCATGCAAAAAAATCAAGTATCATTTTTTTAAACAAAAAACTTATACAGAGCCAATCAATGTAATGAGAATTCCCTAGATAAGATTGTCTAACTAAAACACATGTTAAATGAAAAGAGGAACCCGTTACAGTGGGTTTTCGTGAGAACCACCTAAGTAAATATTAGCAGAGGAGTCGAGAAAAAGAATAGACTGTGGATGTGAACTTGTATCAATTCCCAAACCAACAACAAACAACTTCATAACCCTCTCCATGTCTTTGATTTTTTCTACCAGAGAATCCAATTGGGTTTGCATTGCATCTTGTTGTAGTGCCTTTCCTATCAGGTATATATGAGTCCACAACGTTTCCATAGTGTGCTAAAAGAGAGAGGTTTGGGCTCTGGTGTTGCCCAAGAATCCAATCCAACTATTATATTCCACCCAAATTTCTTCAACATAGATAAACAACCTCTCAAAATTTTATTCTTCCTCTACCTCATTGATGATTGACTGCACGTTGTTAGAAATCTCATTCTTGCAGGCCCACGCCGACACTCCTTTTCTCATATAGGAGGTGACTAAGGCTGGGGATTTGGTAGTACACCCTTTATTTCTCTTTCCTCATCATTCCATAAGAAATACTGCACTAGGGTCAGCTTTGGTTCTTGGCACCGAGTAAAAGATCACAACTCTTTCTTTCAAGATAGTAACTATGTTATGGGTAGGATTGTTGCAGATGCAATATTGAGGGACATTTTTTTGTCTTCTTCCATACTTATCTTGAGTGCCATAATATCCCATTATGATCCTTATCATTGTGAGAGGATAGAGTTGCTAAGATGACGGGTCTAGTACCTTTGCATGAGAGCACTGCTCGTCCATACCAATAATTGATCCTTCAGACCAATGGTCCACCTAAGACAATAAAACGATGCTTGAGAGTTTCCTCTATCCATATTAACGTTGTGGGAATATAATAAACCCACATAATACTTAGGATAAAAATATTTAATCATTTTTTGCTAAATTCCTACATACTAGCCTAGATGGTTGGCATCCACTTGCACCACATGGTCGACACTTGCCATATATACCCCATGAGCCCTTTTATCCTAATTATGGTTTGATCATGTCCACTTTCTTGAATTCTAGAATTAGTAATTGCGCATTCCTGTAGATTATATCTTTATTCTGCTTTATTCCAACTTTTCTATGGATAAGGTAAAGCTAGTCAACTAGGAAACTGCTATCTTTTGTTGCCAAACCATCCTCCATTATTTTCTCTCCATATTCCAGGATTAGCATGTTTTTCCATCACTCATGATTTAGCTAATTTGTGAGGTCCTTGACTGATTTGGGAAGTGCTTTAGCCACCTATGGGGGTTTATCATATTTGGCAAGTCTGATTTATGAGCTTGCATGTGTTTTCTTCCACCAACTTACTTTTCCTTTTTAAGGGTGTATTACTGTTGTAATAATAACTGAAGTAATTGGATCAACAATCAATTAATTATTGGATCGCTTCTCTTGTATTCATTCTCTTTATTCTTCTCTCTATTTTTCTTATTCATACTTATGAGAATTATCTTAGTAGAAAGATATACCCCTTGTGCTTCTTATTTGCATCAGGGGTCTTTTTCTACATGGTATCAGAACTTCAATTTCTACATGGTATCAGAGCACAAGTTCGTTCAATTTCAATAGAGTTGAGGAGCTATTTGTTATCTCTATATGAGCGCATCCAGTCTTGTATTCCTCTCTGAAGAAGAGCTTGTTATTAAGCTTACAAGATTTTCTCCTAGTTTTATTTGTGCAAGTTCTAGAGAGTATTTTCTTGAGCACATCAACATCTCGGTATGGATTATTCTTCAGATATGATCCTAACTCACTTCAACTACCATGAATCGACAACCAAAGTTGGCATTCTATTGCGGAGTAAGGGACTCTATAGAGTTTCTATGGCTTTAGAAAACGAATGAAATTCTATTGTTGAGAAAGCTAAGTGGCATAATAGGTTGGATGAAGATTATGGATTGCTTTGCCTCTCTATTTCCCTAAATGTACTCTTGAATCTAGATGGCTTCACCATTCCAAATCAGGTATGGACCAAACTTGAGTCTCTCTTTGGAGTTCAAGATGAGATAAGAGCACATCAGTTGGAGAATTAGTTATTCTCATTGAGTCTAAGTAGTTTCGATTCTATTGTGTTTTTCTTCAACAAATTCAAATCACTTGTTCTATTTCTCAAGAAATGTGGGATTGAAAAAAAGGAAGATCAATTGATCCTTTCCATCCTATAAAAATTGGGTCCAAAATACTCAATTTTTGTGTCTACTTTTCATTCTACTAGGATTGTTATTTGTAATTGGAAAATGTCTTCTTTGAGTATGTTCTTTGATTCACTGATAAAGGAGAAAGATAAATTGATCCATATGGGTGGTCTTATATCTTCCAAGGGAAAGGATCATGCTCTCATAGTTCAAGGAAGCATGAATGCCAAATCTAAAGAGAAGCAATTTGTGAAAGAGAAGAAGCCAAATTCATATAATGAAGATGAAAGTTCAAATCCTACTGATGAAGGTTCAATGAAAAAAGCCAAGAAGAAAGGAAGTACATACAAGTTTTCTTATTTCAGCAAGGTATTTCATCATGAGAAGAAATGTTTCAATAAAAATATGGACATCATGTCTCATTTTCTTGAGAAGAAGGACATTAAAGTTTCTAGATGAGCTAGAGAAACATATTGATTCTTCGTAACACTTTCATAGTGCTTACAGTTTCAAGGTGATATAGATTTACTTTCTGATATATGATATAGATTTACTTTAAATCCTTCCTCACATATATTATATATATTTACTTTCTGATATATCGGAATCAGGAATATAAGTTTCTTTCTTTGATAATCCACCTATTAGTCTCCTAGATTCATCTCCCAATACTTGTGATTTTTCACTATATCCCGACTTGTCTTTAAGAAGTTATTCCTCACTATGGTAATTCTAATTTAGAAGCATGTTTGCAAGATGATATGCATGTCATGAAACCATTCATGCCACCGTCCATACCATCTACCATACCTTTGAATACTCCTAAGACTATACGAACCCCAAGTTCACAACTTGATTCCTCATTGGTTTCTTATGCATTGTTACTTATATTAAATGGTTTCGAGTCTTGTCTATTTTTCATTGGTTGGTTATATATAATATTATTCATCATTGTAATTATATTACACATGTTTGGATATGTTCTAAACACTTATGGTTCAGATCTCAAGTCAATCCATCATTCAGATTTCTACACTTATCACTTTTCCATAGTTCCTCATACTTTTCCTAGTCTAGCCCCGTATCCTCATGGAGACACTGAATCCTTTGTATTTTTTATTCCATATGATAATATTCATGATATATCAGAGTATTTTCAGCCTCATATCGGATCTAGGAAGGTGCTACATCATATTGGAAGAAAGATATGTGATCCACATCACAATTTTGCAGCTATATAAGGAACTGATTGTGTTACTGATATTCCTATTTTTTGTACTCTTTGGGAAGGAGTATGCACGGATCTCTTTTCCATTTCAGATTTTGTTTTCATATCAGAGTTTGTTAGTATAAAGAAGCATTCAGATAATTCTCCTACTTCATTAGATCATGAGATACAAGGAGTCTCTCCTCTTCCTTCTTGCAAATTCTACACTCTAGCACATGATCGTGGAGTCTACAATTTCTTCATCAATGTATTTCACCAGAAGCAGTTCATTCAAATCATTCAAGTGAAGATAAAGACATATTGAAGACATATTTCAAATTTTGTGCCTTGTCCTTTCTTGAGAGAGGATTTTACCCATGGGGTTTTGCCTATTTCCTCAGCTTTTCTAGACATGAATAATTGTAAATGGTGACCATATCCTTGTTGATGGGCCCTATATACACCTATATGCACCATATTCACCTGATTATTTCAGCCATAAACAACACAAAGTAGAACTTAAAGGGGGGTGTGGGAATATAATAAACCCACTTAATACTTAGGATAAAAATATTTAATCATTTTTTATTAAATTCCTACCTAGTAGCCTAGATAGTTAGCATCCACTTGCACCACATGTTCAACACTTTCCATACATACCCAAGGAGCACTTTTATCGTGATTCAGGTTTGATCTTGTCCAATTTATTGACTTCCATAATTAGTAACTACGCCTTCCTGCAGATTCTGTTTTATTTTTATTTATTCGAACTTTTCTATGGATAAGGTAAAACTAGTCAACTAGGAAACTACTATCTTTTGTTGCCAACCCATCCTCCATTATTTTCTCTCCATATTCCAGGATTAGCATGTTTTTCCATCATTCATGACAACTCTCTCATGCTTTAGCTAATTTGTGAGGTCCTTGACTGATTTGGGAAGTGCCTTAGCCACCTATGGGGGTTTATCATATTTGATAAGTCTGAATTATGAGCTATCATGAGTTGTCTTCCACCAACTCAATTTTCTTTTATAAGGATGTATTACTATTGTAATAATCAATCAAGTCATTGGTTCAACAATGAATTCATTATTGGATCACTTCTCTTGTATTCACTCTCTTTATTCTTCTGTCTATTTTCCTTGTGCATACTTGTGAGAATGATCTTAGCAGCAAGATATACCTCTCGTGCTTCTTCTTTGCATCAAGGCTCTTTTTCTACATGGTATCAGAGGTGCAATTTCTACAAATGTATGTGGAGGATATTAAATGTAGTAAGGGCTCCATAAGTGCTTTGCATGGAGTAGGTGGTGGCATTCTGAATGATGAGCCACCTCGTGTCACACACTACAACATGATCATCGCATCGATTAACCTAGGTTGGCACCCTACATGAGGTGTTGAACAACTCTTTAAAACTACAATTTTCTTTATTAATATAATTAGTTTATATATATATATATAACCACCAATTTAAATACTTTGAATATCATTAATTAAAAATAATTAAGACAATAAAAACAAAAATAAAATATAATAAAATATAACTTCTATAGTAACTTCACTAATAATATTTCCTTTTATAATCATATAATATAAAATAATTTAATGTAAATAATAGATTTTCAATTATTCAAATTTATAACTATTTAAAAAGAATTAATCAATTTAATATTTTTTTTTAAAATGGTAAAACTCATTTCAATTGATAATGAAGATAATCATTATTGGTTAATAGACCCGAAACATTATTGTAGTAATGTAAATATATAGAGAGATAGTAATATATATATATAAAGAGGAAACCACTCTTTGCTTTCAATAACATAACAGATACTAGCATCTTTAACACCATGATGTAAATAGAAAGGTGTGACTGAATCACTAGTTGGTATGTATGTTTTG
Organism: Pseudotsuga menziesii; assembly: GCA_001517045.1. Taxonomy (NCBI): domain Eukaryota; kingdom Viridiplantae; phylum Streptophyta; class Pinopsida; order Pinales; family Pinaceae; genus Pseudotsuga; species Pseudotsuga menziesii. Next base: position 13,969 of record LPNX010754458.1, read on the forward strand.
ATTAGTCTACATTGACCTTAGGTATGCTTTTTCAAGTTGTATTCAAATCAGTGTTAGGATTTTGAGGACGTTTTGTTCCTTACGGGGTTTTTTCTTTTTAATATTTTGAGAGAAAGTTGATTGAATGGGCAAACAATTTTTCAAAATGTATTTTTTTTTTACCTTTTCTTAATTCAATATGTTGTTATTTAATTTTTGTTAGTTTTTCGAAAGGATGAATTTTGGAACAGGTTCCTAAATCCAATTTTTAATTGTAGATAATCATGTATGCTAGTGGATATATATATATGACAAAAACGGGTATGGTTTATAAAGGGCTACAAATTTCTCACTTATAAGAGTACCAAATTAGTTTATAAGAACTTTGCTTCTTAGGGAGGAATAGCTGAATAGGAATGAAGATTAACGTAGAGCTCATTAGTACGTAATCCAATTGCCTTATTTGCTGCTAGGCCCGCTTTCCCATTCAACTCACGGAGGATATGAAAGAACTCTAGTTGCTGAAATGCTCTTGAGAGAGAGAATTATTTTGACCAGTCTAGATAGCCTTAGGTTTTGACAATGCTTTGAACCATTCACAGCCTGAATAATTATTCGAGAATCTCCAATAAAAATGGCTTCTTCAATCCCTATGGCTTCCAATTGTTTGAGTCCTTGCCATAGTACATAAGATTCAACCATGTTATTCGTGTCATTTCCTATATTCCAGTAGTATTCAGTTTCAATGTTCCCCTCGAGACATAAGATGACCCCTCCTCCTCCGACCGCTCCTAGATTCCCTTTCGAGGCTCCATCAAAGAAGAGTTTAAAAATTTTCCTCTCTTTCATCGAGATTTCAAACGGAGATGGGTTCATTCTTATTTCCCAAACTTCCAAATATATCTTAATCTTGATTGTGTCTAATTCAATAATTTTGAAGGATTGCAACCAGCTTACTTCATCTGGAGAGAGCTTGGTTTTGTTCTTAGGAAGTAGCGACATGTTCATTATTTCTCCCATGAGTGCTTGCATTTTGGATGCAATCTGTTCAAGAGTGTGGGCCTTGTCTTTGAAGACTCTTTGGTTTCTTTCAATCCAAATGTTCCAAAACATTACTTTTGGTAGATTTCTCCAACAATTTTTAGTACCTTCTTTATTGTCCAGGTTTCCTTGATATGCTTGGTCCCAGCTGATAAATCATTGTTGAATGCTTCTTTTTAGCTCCATATGGCTAAACCAATGGTGGATCAGTAGTTACCGAAACTTAATGGAAAAGGAGAAATTTAGTAATAAATGATGACTGGTTTCTTTGCTCTTTTTGCACATCGGGCAGCGGAACGAGCTAGCAAAGCCTCTTTTTTCCAGATTCTCACCTGTTAAAATACTCCCATGCGCTGGCATCCAGTTAAACATGTCAATTTTTTGTAAACTCTTCACCTTCCAGACCATTTTCCAAAGCAGCAGGGTTGTTGGGAACGTTGGGGCATGCATCGAATATACCATAACCTTGCGCTAAGGAGTATTCTCTCGTTCTTCTCCCCCAACCACTTTTGTCTTTTACTCTACTAGCAAGAGGTGATGCTCCAATAAGGTGTTTGAGGAGCAGTTTCTTTTCATCATCCATCTCTGCGAAATAGTTTGGAAGAGACCATCCTATCCAGCGGTAGGCTGGGACAAGATCCCAGCTTGAGATATCCCATAGAGTGATTGTGTTGACTGTATAACCACCTTTTAATGCCAGGTAGTCTGGATACAGGAGGCTTCCCCAGGATGGAGTCTTGCCATATTTTAACGTGCTTTCTATTTCCTCGTATCTAGAAGAGCTTTTCTTTCAAACTGGACAAGGATTTCATGCAGAGATTGAATATGGGGGAACCTTTCTTACTCTTAGACTCTGAATACAAACATCTTAGCATTATGCTTGGGAATTATTTATGTCTTAGCACCTGGCTGCTCTAAGAGGGATTCACTTCCAACAAATTCCAAAGTAGCTTTGCTCCCATTGCTAAGTTCTGGTATTTTAAATCTTTGATCTAAAGGCCTCCTTCCATTCGGGGTAGTTTGATATTCTTCCAGCTAACCAAAGCAAATTTCTTTCCTCCCTTTTTTTTTCCCTCCTTGCCAAAGGAAGGTCCTCAACAGAATTTCGATGGAGGTGAGGATTCTAATAGGAGCCAGCACTAATGAACATTGGTATGACGGAAATATATTCAAAAATTCCTTTAGCAATACCACTTTCCCTTTTGAATTTAACCAAAATGCTCCCTAGGCTTGGATTCTTTTCTTGAATTTATCAATCAACGAGTTCTAGTCAGAGGTTTTCATATTTCCATTGAAAATTGGAATCCCCCGATATCTAAAGGAATCCCATGTTGTTACTCCCTCAATTCCTAGAGTGCAAGATATTCCATCTATAGATCTTGCTTTTTCGTAGATTTAGCTAGCTGCTAGAAGCTTGGCAATGGGAATCTAATTCAGCCTTGAATCTTCTATCTATATTCTTATTAGCGCCTCATAATAGAATAATATCGTCTGCGAACTATGCATGGTTAATATATCTAGTCCCACGGGCCATTTTGATTCCTATTAAATCCAATCGATCCTGGCTTGCTCGAGTTGTAGGCTCAGCACCGAGGCTTGGATTTCAAAAATCATTGGTGAGAGCGATAAACCTTTCCTAAGGACTCGGGAAGCTTGAAAGAAGGTTTCATCTCTTCCATTTACGAGGGGGGAAATCCAAGGATTTCTTATGCAATATTTGAACCAACATATGAAGCTTGGATCAAATCCATACCTTAGCATCACCTAAAAGAGAAAGGAGTGAGAGACTCTATAGAATGCATTAGCTAAATCGATTTTCACCACCATACCTTTGTCCTGGTTTTTTAGGATGGAATGGATTTCCTCTTAGACCAAGATGATATTATCCCAAATTCTCCTGCCTTTAATGAAGCCTCCTTGGTTTTATGGAATGATTCGAGGCATAATGTATTTTAATCTATTGGCCATGATCTTAGCGATTATCTTGTAGCCTATATTACATATTAAGGAAATAGGTCGAAATCTGTCAAATGATACTGCATCTTTTTCTTTGGGGATAAGGGATAGAAACGTTGGATTAGTGCTTCCTCCTATTTTCTCACATTGCTGATATTTTAGAACCATACTTAGTATATCCTTATGCACTATTTCCTAGCAAACCTTGATGAACCTTGCATTGAAACCTCCTGTGCCAGGTGCCTTGTCTTCTTCCATCTCCTCCATGACCATTTTCAGTTCCTCTATTGTGATCCTTTGTATTAGCTCAATATTTTTCTTTCTCTCAACCATCATGGGGTATAGATTCATTAATGTAGAGTTTCGAGGGGTGTTATCGACTCCAGCTGTGTAAAACGCTTTGAAGTGCCGAGATGCTTCCAACTTGATTTTGTCAAAGTATTGAATAACCTAATCGTGAGTTTGAATCCCCTAGACGGTTTTGCAATTCTTCCTCATCTCAACATTCTTATGGAAGAAAGTTTTATTCTGATCCTCTGCTTTGAGCCAAAGACATCTAGATTTTTATCTCCATAAATCTTCCTCATATCTACACGCAACATGTAAATCTTGATGGAGGATTACTTATTTTTTAACGTCATCCTTTGATATCTGGATTTCCTCCATGGAAAGCTAATGATCCTCTAAGTTTTGCAAAGATTTGGTTCTTCTTTGAACCAGAGACTCAGTCGATTTGGCCCACATCTTAAGTGCCCTTTTAACTTTTCTCAATTTTTCTTCCCATATGTAGAAGGGTGAACCCGAGACTAGAGATGACCAAGTGTCAAAAACAATCCCTAGGAAATCTCTATGGGAGGTCCAAAGTGAGCTAAAATAAAAGGGAATAGGCCCTAGGTTCTGTCCTTATCTAAGTTCTACCAGGATGGGCTTATGGTCAAAACCCCCAAATGGCAGGATTTTAGAGGCAGAATTCAATCCAAGTAATAGATAAGAGTTTTGGATAAAAAATCTATTGATACTAGTAGCTATATTCCCACACCCCATCCTACTATTAGTCCGGGTGAACTTCCACTTAGTTGGGATGCCATCAACTAGATCCTAGTCTAGAATAATCTCATCGACTTTCTCCCTTATGGGGTCTCTAACAACAAACCCTCCTCTTTTTTCTGCTTGGCTCAGTATGACATTTAGATCATAGGCTATAATTACATTGTCTAGTGATCCAATTCCCCTTTCATCCTTCAAGAGGTTCCAACATTCTTTTTTTTCAGCACACAGGGAAGGTGTACATAAATGTTAAAAAGACTAACCTGGATATTTGAGTCTTTGTGCAGCAATTTAGTGAGACTCCAATGAAGGAAGTGCTTGGATTCAATTAACTCAAATTTCTGATCATCCCATAGTGTACTAATTCCTACGAAGGCTCCCCTATAGTTGACAATGAGTCCTCCTCCTTTTTCCCAAAAGTTTCCACTCACTTGGACAAATGCTTCTTTCTCCATCTTGGTCTCCTAGATCAGAAGAATGTTTGGTTTGGATATTCTGATCAAATCCTTCATAGACTATTCCTTATATTTACTACCCAGACGTCTATAGTTCCAAGAGAGGACCTTCATTACTTACTTTTGGAAGAGGAGGGAATCCCTCTCTGGGATTACCAATGCTGCCGAGTATTTTTGGGATTTCATAGAAGTTTCTCCAAGGTTAGCTAAGATCCTTGAAGTTTGTCCTTGTACGTGGCTTGTTCCCTTTCCTTCCTCTTGCTTTCTTCTTTCCAGGTGTGACCATCTCAATTTCCCCTTCATAATCTTCCTCTTCATCAATATCAGACTCCTCTTCTGAATTTTCATGGTTTCCTCTTTCCTTTATGCCCTCTGCTCCTAAATCTGAATGTTCTTTCTCAGGATGACAAGATGGGACAACTTCTATTTCCAGTTCTTTCTCACCAATGTTAGAGTCCTCTACATTAACCAAGGATCCACCACTGATTTCTAATAGTCCAGGAATCTCTAAGGTGGTTTTACCCAAAGAATTCATTTTCGCCTCTTTTTTTTTTCCAATGCCCACTCTTTAACTTGCTTCTGTTTACTTCTTTCCACCCTTCTTCATTTTCATGTTGGTCCTCCTACTTTTGGGGGTAGCTGCAAAGAAAATTCCCATATTAGTGGCAACCTATGCACTTGAATGGTAGTTGTTCGTAGTCCAACTTATGGAAATGAAACCAGGTTCCATTTGTAAACTTGATTGCCTTTGGTAGGATTTCCTCTAGATCCAACTCCACAAAGATCCAGGCACATGCATACTAGTCTTTGGTGCTTTCCATATCAATAAATATTCCCAAAACATTCCCGATTTCTTTAAGCAATTTTGGATTCTAGCAGTCCATTGGCAGGTTTGGAAGCCTCACCCATACAGGTACAACTTTGGAGATATCTACCTCGAGATCAAAATATGGATTCCAACTATTTAGATAGAGGCCTAGTGGCCCCATGAAGTAGGGACCATTTCAAAAAATAAGATACCTATCCACCTTCGATTCGAAGTCGAACAAGAAATATCCTCGACCTACTGAGTAAGATGCAACATTTTGAGCGATTAGAGGTCTCTAGTTCCTCTAGACCTAGCTCTTAGTGGTTTTTAGCAACGACCATAAACCAATGAACTTTCGTATCAAAGAATGATCAACCAGTGAGAGACCTACGCAGATGGTGTCCTCGGGTAGCAGGGAAATCACATGCACTNCCATGGGGATCTACGATTTGCAGCCTCCAAAAAAGGATTGGGCCTACGCAACCTGCAACACAGGCCTACCAGCTGGTGATTCCTATGATGGGCTGATCAAGCCTTCTTCGATCCATTGTTGGTGCAAACCCAGCTAGAAAAAACCAGTCCGCAAGGGTTCCTACTCTGTTGATGCTCAAATCATTGCAATCTCCTTGGGCATCGGCCAAGACAGGTTTTACCCTTCCCGGCAACACCTGCGAAGCGGATGAAGTCTCACCCGAGATGTTCAAGGGAGACCTGTCGGAACCAGGTTTCCTCATAATAGAAGAGGACTATGTGCATCCACAATTCATCAACTTATCTAACAGATCTGACCAATTACTAAATCACCAACAATACCATTCATCATTGCTCTTAATAAATCGCATTATTCATCCATAACTGAAATAATCATACTATTGCGCAAACAGATCTATACAGATAACATCATTTAAAAGCAGGAAACATGGCATCATTGATCCATGTTGCACATTCAGTTCACATTCACCATTAGATCGCAGAAACAGTAATATAGAAAAAGATAAAAGAAACAACAATTCCTATCAATTTCCATCTTATCATATTACTTGTGCGCAATAATCCACATATTCAAAACATGCAACAATTCAATAAGAACCAACAATTGCTTCCCTGAGTCTCTAAGTATTTATGTCATCAACCTCTGAGTTCTCTATTGTGTCTCTCAACATTTGCAATTCTACTTCTATTTATAGGCATGTGCCTTTACATTCATGGTCCACTTGGATGATTTCCTAACTAACTTCTAACTGATTCTACAAAATAATGACCAATATCCGCAAAATATGGTCCAAAGTACAAAAATAATGTGAATGTAGTAGTCAATAGTCTACCATTGACTCTTCAAATTTACATTATTTTATTTGTTAGTTTGTCTTCCATAAAATTATTCACATGAAATAGGGGTCACAAGGGCCAACACTTGTAGCTTTATGTCGTGTGACTGAATCACTAGTTGGATTTGGTATGTTAATGTAGGTATTAATAATCTGCATTGACATGTCTATTTTGTCTTACATTTTGTCAAAAAGTAGCTCATACTTAAGTTCTTGTCTTGGGGATCCATCTTTCTTCAAACATTTGAACTTCCAGTTGTCACACTTACACAGTGACTTTATAACTTTCTTATGTAAGTTTGACTCCAAATTAAAAACATGAAGATTGGCAGATAGTGACAATTTCTTGTAAGGGTGGTGTTAATAGGAGAGAAAGTCAACTGAAAGCAAAAGAGGCGACAAATTGATTAATACTGAAGTCATTTGAAAACAAAAGAGGCGACACATTGATTAATAATAATAATGAGGCCAATAAGATTCTCTACAACCATATCTTAAGGTACGGTTCTATTTTATTTTATCACGGCACACTGATTTGATCTGAAGTATGATGGTATGTTTCGATTTTTTTTTTAATGTGTTGTAAAGTTTTTTTGTTTGATTCATGAAAATCAGGAATGAAATTCAGACCATGGTATTTTGACTGTGTTGTCTGTATTTTGATACAGTATTAGTTTGTATTTTGATAATATTAGTATGGTAAAATTTCTAATTTCTAATATATTTGATTTTATTTCTAAGGATGTTGAGGCCTATACCTCTCTCTATTGCAAGCACACCCCTGTGAAAATTCAAAAGGAGATTGAGAGAAAACAAGCGTGGTTTAAGCAAGAACATGAGATATTGCATGCAAAAGACATGCAAAAATAAATGCAGTAATGGATTCCAAACATTGGGACTTCATGTATCGAAGACACCAAGTATTTTTATACAACCTTGTTATATTGGCACATGAAATCAATGTTGGGTAAGGTGCTATTGGATCACAAGTAGGAGTGAAAGGAAATCCTCTTGTATATTAGCAAGCTACATAACCACATGAGGAAATTGAATGCCAACATAAACCTGATAGTGAAAGCCACCACTAGATTCAAGTTTGTTGAGAGGGTAAATGAAGCTAAGGACCGCTAGCATGCATCAACATATGAGGCTCCTGTCATCTCCATTTTTTATGGTGATGAATATTCCCCTAGTCTCAGCAGGGTCCAAGTTTTTTCGTTATTCCTAGTTATCATAGTTATGTTAATAGAACTTCAATCAACTATTGTTATAGTTCTCAAGATAGTCGTGGGACGATGATAAATAGGATCCACAAAAACTATGTATACAAAACCATCACAGCACCTTAATAATAAACTATTGTTTTGCAGTTAGTCGTGTTTCCTTGGTAGCCAACCATCTCTTTTTTTTGTAGCTAAGATATAAGATCCTTCCATTTTCTGATAAAATTTTTACATACATCCATAATCATAACCAACAAAAAACACAGATATTGGCCATCTTAAGTAGAAAAAAATCCATAGATTGTGCAAAGGCCATTAAAGAGCGACCCAAATGTATCTTCCCCTAAGGGTGGCATGCAAAAAAATCAAGTAGATTTTTTTTTAATAAGGAACCTAAACAAAAAACTTATATAGAGCCAATCAATGTAATGAGAATTCCCTAGATAAGATTGTCTTTAACTAAAAAACATGTTAAATGAAAAGAGGAACCCGTTACCGTGGGTTTTCATGAAAACCACCCAAGTAAATATTAGCAGAGGAGTCGGGAAAAAGGATAGACTATAGATGTGAATTTGTATCAATTCCCAAACCAACAAAAATCAACTTCATAACCCTCTCCATGTCTTTGATTTTTTCTACTAGAGAATCCAATTGGGTTTGCATTGCATCTTGTTGTAGTGCCTTTCCTATCAGGTATATATGAGTCCACAACATTTCCATAGTGTGCTAAAGAGAGAGGTTTGGGCTCCGGTGTTGCCCAAGACTCCAATCCAACTATTATATTCCACCTGAATTTCTTCATCATATATAAACAACCTCTCAAAATTTTCTTCTTCCTCTGCCTCATTGATGATTGACTGCACGTCGTTAAAAATCTCATTCTTGTAGGCCCACACCGACACTCCTCTTCTCATATAGGAGGTGATTGAGGCTGGGGATTTGGTAGTACACCCTTTATTTCTCTTTCCTCATCATTCCATAAGAAATACTGCACTAGGTTTAGCTTTGGTTCTTGGCACCAAGTAAAACATCACAACTCTTTCTTTCAAGATAGTAACTATGTTATGGGTAGGATTGTTGCAGATGCAAGATTGAGGGACATTTTTTTGTCTTCTTCCATACTTATCTTGAGTGCCATAATGTCCCATTATGATCCTTATCATGGTGTGAGGATAGAGTTGCTAAGATAATGGGTCTAGTATCTTTGCATGAGACCATTGTCCATCCATACCAAGAATTGAGCCTTCAGACCAATGGTCCACCTAAGACGATAAAACGATGCTTGAGAGTTTCCTCTATCCATATTAAAGTTGTGGGAATATAATAAACCCACTTATACTTAGGATAAAAATATTTAATCATTTTTTATTAAATTCCTACATACTAGCCTAGATAGTTGGCATCCACTTGCACCACATGGTCAACACTTGCCATATATACCCCAGGAGCCCTTTTATCCTAATTATGGTTTGATCATGTCCACTTTCTTGACTTCTATAATTAGTAATTGCGCATTCCTATAGATTATATCTTTATTCTGCTTTATTCCAACTTTTCTATGGATAAGGTAAAGCTAGTCAATTGGGAATCTACTATCTTTTGTTGCCAAACCATCCTCCATTATTTTCTCTCCATATTCCAGGATTAGCATGTTTTTCCATCACTCATGACAACTCACTCATGATTTAGCTAATTTGTGAGGTACTTGACAGATTTGGGAAGTGCTTTAGCCACCTATGGGGGTTTATCATATTTGGCAAGTCTGATTTATGAGCTTGCATGCGTTTTCTTCCACCAACTTACTTTTCCTTTATAAGGGTGTATTACTATTGTAATAATAACTCAAGTAATTGGATCAACAATCAATTAATTATTGGTTCACTTCTCTTGTATTCATTCTCTTTATTCTTCTCTCTATTTTCCTTATTTATACTTATGAGAATTATCTTAGTAGCAAGATATACCTCCTGTGCTTCTTATTTGCGTCAAGGGTCTTTTCTACATGGTGTCAGAACTTCAATTTCTACATGGTATCAAAGCGCAAGTTCGTTCAATTTCAACAGAGTTGAGGAGCTATTTGTTTTGTCTATTTGAGCGCATCCAGTCTCGTATTCCTCTCTAAAGAAGAGCTTGTTATTAAGCTTACAAGATTTTCTCCTAGTTTTATTTGTGCAAGTTCCAGAGATTATTTTCTTGAGCACATCAACATCTCGGTATGGATTCTTCTTCAGCTATGATCCTGACTCACTTCAACTACCATGAATGGAAAACCAAAGTTGGCATTCTATTGTGGAGTAAGGGACTCTATAGAGTTTCTATGGCTTTAGAAAATGAATGAAATTCTATTGTTGAGAAAGCTAAGTGGCATAATAGGTTGGATGAAGATTATGGGTTGCTTTGCCTCTCTATTTCTATTGATGTACTCTTTCATCTAGATGGCTTGACCATTCCAAACCAAGTATGGAACAAACTTGAGTCTCTCTTTGGAGTTCAAGATGAGATAAGAGCACATCAATTGGAGAATGAGTTATTCTCATTGAGTCTAAGTATTTTCGATTCTATTGAGTTTTTCTTCAACAAATTCAAATCACTTGTTCTATTTCTCAAGAAATGTGGGATTGAAAAAAAGGAAGATCAATTGATCCTTTCCATTCTATAAAAATTGGGTCCAGAATACTCAATTTTTGTTTCTACTTTTCATTCTACTAGGATTGCTATTTCTAATTGGAAAATGTCTTCTTTGAGTACGTTCTTTGATTCACTAATAAAGGAGAAAGATAAATTGATCCATATGGGTGGTCTTATATCTTCCAAGGGAAATGATCATGCTCTCATATTTCAAGGAAGAATGAATACCAAATCTAAAGAGAAGCAATTTGTGAAAGAGAAGAAGCCAAAGTCATATAATGCAGATGAAAGTTCGAATCCTACTAATGAAGGTTCAATGAAAAAAGCCAAGAAGAAAGGAAGTACATCCAAATTTTCTTATTTCAGCAAGATATTTCATCATGAGAAGAAATGTTTCAATAAAAATATGGACATCATGTCTCATCTTCTTGAGAAGAAGGACATTAAAGTTTCTAGATGAGCTAGAGAAGCCTATTGATTCTTCATAACACTTTCATAGTGCTTACAATTTCAAGGTGATATAGATTTACTTTCTGATATATGATATAGATTTATTTTAAATCCTTCCTCACATATATTATATAGATTTACTTTATGATATATCAAAATCAGAAATATCAGTTTCTTTCTCTGATAATCCACCTATCAGTCTCCTAGATTCATCTCCCAATACTTGTGATTTTTCACTAGATCCCGACTTGTCTTTAAGAAGTTATTCCTCACTATGGTAATTCTAATTTAGAATCATGTTTGTAGGATGATATGCATGTCATGAAACCATTCATACACCATCCATACCATCTACCATACCTTTGAATACTCCTAAGACTATACAAACCCAAAGTTCACAACTTGATTCCTCACTGGTTTCTTATGCATTGTTACTTATATTAAATGGTTTCAAGTCTTGTCTATTTTTCATTGGTTGGTTATATATGATATTAGTCGTCATTTTAATTATATTACACATGTTTGGATATGTTCTAAACACTTATGGTTCTTATCTCAAGTCCATCCATCATTCATATTTCTACACTCATCACTTTTCCATAGTTGCTCATACTTTTCCTAGTCTAGCCCCGTATCCTCATGGAGACACTGACTCCTTTGTCTTTTCTATTCCATATGATAATATTTATGATATATCAGAGTCTTTTTAGCCTGATATCGGATCTAGGAAGGTGCTAAATCATATTGGAAGAAATATATGTGATCCACATCACAATTTTGCAGCTATATAAGGAACTGATTGTGTTACTGATATTCCTATTTTTTGAACTCTTTGGGAAGGAGTATGCATGGATCTCTTTTCCATTTCAGTTTTTTTTTCATATCAGAGTTTGTTAGCAGTAAGAAGCATTCAGATAATGCTCCTACTTCATTAGATCATGAGATACAAGGAGCCTCTCCTCTTCTTTCTTGCAGATTCTACACTCTAGCGCATGATCGTGGAGTGTACAATTTCTTCATCAATGTATTTCACCAGAAGCAGTTCATTCAACTCATTCAAGTGAAGATAAAGACATATTGTAGACATATTTCAAATTTTGTGCCTTGTCCTTTCTTCAGAGAGGATTTTACCCATGGGGTTTTGCCTATTTCCTCAGCTTTTCTAGACATGAATAATTGTAAATGGTGACCATATCCTTGTTGATGGGCCCTATATACACCTATATGCACCATATTCATCTGCTTATTTCAGACATAAACAACGTAAAGTCAGACTTAAAGGGGGGTGTGGGAATATAATAATCCCACTTAATACTTAGGATAAAAATATTTAATCATTTTTTATTAAATTCCTACCTACTAGCCTAGATAGTTAGCATCCACTTGCACCACATGGTCAACACTTGCCATACATACCCAAGGAGAACTTTTATCATGATTTAGGTTTGATCCTGTCCAATTTATTGACTTCCATAATTAGCAACTATGCCTTCCTGCAGATTCTATTTTATTTTGCTTTATTCCAGCTTTTCTATGGATAAGGTAAAACTAGTCAATTAGGAAACTACTATCTTTTGTTGCCAACCCATCCTCCATTATTTTCTCTCCATATTCCAGGATTAGCATGTTTTTCCATCATTCATGACAACTCGCTCATGCTTTAGCTAATTTGTGAGGTCCTTGACTGATTTGGGAAGTGCCTTAGCCACCTATGGGGGTTTATCATATTTGATAAGTCTGATTTATGAGCTATCATGAGTTGTCTTCCACCAACTCAATTTTCTTTTATAAGGATGTATTACTATTGTAATAATCAATCAAGTCATTGGTTCAACAATGAATTCATTATTGGATCACTTCTCTTGGATTCACTCTCTTTATTCTTCTGTATATTTTCTTTATGCATACTTGTGAGAATTATCTTAGTAGCAAGATCTACCTCTTCTGCTTCTTCTTTGCATCAAGGCTCTTTTTCTACTTGGTATGAGAGGTGCAATTTCTACAAACGTATGTGGAGGATATTAAATGTAGCAAGGGCTCCATAGGTGCTTTGCATGGAGTAGGTGGTGGCATTCTGAATGATGAGCCACCTCATGTCACACACTACAACATGATCATCGCATGGATTAGCCCAGATTAGCACCCTACATGAGGTGTTGAACAACTCTTTAAAACTACAATTTTCTTTATTAATATAATTAGTTTATATATATATATATATATATATATATATAACCACCAATTTAAATACTTTGAATATCATTAATTAAAAATAATTAAGACAATAAAAACAAAAATAAAATATAACTTTTTTTTTTTCCTCGGAAAAAGTCGTAATTTTATTTCATAAGAACAAAATTACATCTGCAGATGTATTGAGACAAAATAGTCCCATACATTGTCACAAATTGTTACCGGTCATGCAAAAGAAAAACAACAAAAGATATTATACAAACAGAGAGATCAAGGATTATAGTACTCCTCCATTCTCCCCTTTTTCCCCCCATTCTTCCTAGATTTCACTTCAATCCAAGCCCCTTTCTTTGGTTCAGCCACAATCAGCTGATTACAGACTGCCTCCTCTGGTTGTTGAAACACCGCTATGTCCTTATCAGATTCTGAACTGGCAGATTTGTGAGCACGCTTTTGACCACTAGCAGATGTATCCATCGGAGTCTCTGAGAGTGTCTGAGTGTCCTCACCGGATGTCTGTTTTTCTGTTGTCTGTGCTTCTGCGTCATCAGGCACCAATGTTTCCTCGTTTCTCTGCATATCTTGATGTTCTTCATCCTCACTACCTACTTCCACATCTGGAACTGGGACATAATCTTCCTGCCAGTTCTTTCTATTTGTCGTCGGCCCCTTTTTCTTTTTTGGGAATTTTTTCGCAAGAGGGCATGTATCTTGAAGATGACCTGTTAGATGGCAGAATCGGCACCTGAAAGCTGTATTTTCATAGTCCAGACTCTGTAACCAAGTGTAGGATTCATGTTTCAGCTGTAATCTATCTGGGAGGCCTTTGCTGAGGTCAATCTCCACACAAATTCTGGCATATGTAAATAAGCCCTTGTCCTTCCTTTCATTGTCACTCTTGATGAATCTTCCCAGAAGATTGCCTATGTCTTCCAGTACTAAATGATGCCAAAAAGGTAGAGGCATATTTGGTAATCACACCCATACCGGCATCTTTGTAACCACCATAGTATTAGCATCAAATCCTGGGAACCAAGGGGTTATGAATAGCCCAACTCTCCCCCAAAACCAAGGTCCCTGCAATAAGACCTTCTGATACTCATCCGGAGAATCGAACTGAACTATAAAGAAACCTTTTGAACATAGTAAAATCTGGCAATTAGTTGTCCAGTTTTGGAAGATCCAGGCATGAAGATCATGTGATTTGGGCCAAAACCCATTAAACCTACAAATAACTGCTTCAGCTTGTAAAGAACTAAAAAGTCCTTTAACCTGTTCGTTTTTGATCTCCAGAACTGGTGTGGATTCCAGTTTTTCCACAATGTATGGGCTGGGCTGAACAGTAGAGGTCGCCTCTGTCTGTGGCCCCTTTGAACGGGCTGCATCTTTGTAAGATGAAGGACTAGTTCCATTGTGAGAAAGGAAGGATCCTCTTTGTTTGCCATCGACTCCCCCCCTCAACCGAAGCAACAGAGAAATGGAGCAATTCTTGGAAATATGGTAATCTGATAAACTTAATGAGTCTTGCATCAATTTTCCTACATGCACAAGGTAGAAGACAAATGGTGGATAACCCACATGGCTTGCTAGACTATCCCGTAGTGCCTCTACTGAATCAAGAACATTTACCCAAATCAAGATCGAATTTCCAGTAGGCAGATTTATGAAGATTTGATAGCTGTCAGAGCCTACCCTGGCCCCATAATCAACAGGAAGCAGGGGCGCAGTCCTATATTCCTTCGTAACGGATCTATCATAACCATAAATCTCTGCAAAGGGCCAATGCTCATCAGGACGGGGCGTTATCTGCTTAAGCATTTCTTGCCGAGATCTGTCTGGAGTTGTGTAATTAAAATAGCACTGCTTAGCTACAATGGCCACTTTCCTTAAACGCTGTGAGACATGGAAAACGGACTTAAGTTGATCATGGTGCAGAAGGCAGAGAATTCTAATCAGGAGGTCGAAAGGCAGTGACTCGAGACGAGATTCGACCTCAGGATCTTGAGCTTCTTTGAAGAAAGGGGGTGCGGAGTTGGTCTTGGGGGTTACGGGAGTTGAAGGCGTTTTGGGGGCTAAAATAATTTTCTTCTGAGGGGACAAGTCGTGGTTCCTAGAGTCCTTTGACAGAGCAAGAAGCGGCCCCGCTGATGCCCCATCTGCTCCTTCCCCCGGGTTTCCCTTGTCACCATAATCCATAACCAAAACCCTCTTGCGGCTAATGGCGGTACAAGAGGAAGAGTCCCTTGTATTCATGCGGGCATCTCGAAGCTGCGCTAGGGCTCCGGGCTTCAGATATCTGTTGCTAATTTTATTAGGCGTCCTGGAGCCTTCCCTTCTCTTGGAATACGAAGAAGAAAAGCCCTTCTTGGGCTTTCTTTTTTCTGCCCCCAGAAGGCCATTCAAGCTCTTGAAGGCAGAGGGATTCGACCTCTCGGCCTCGCCGTTCTGGCCATTGGACGACGGCCTGAAAAAAGAAGACGAAATCGATGGCATTGTTGGGTTTCGATCCGGGGATCTACTGCTGCTGCATTTGCTCTTTTTTCATAAAACCTAAAAAAAAAATATAACTACTATAGTACATTCACTAATAATATTTCCTTTTATAATCATATAATATAAAA
This sequence comes from Pseudotsuga menziesii, assembly GCA_001517045.1. Classification (NCBI taxonomy): domain Eukaryota; kingdom Viridiplantae; phylum Streptophyta; class Pinopsida; order Pinales; family Pinaceae; genus Pseudotsuga; species Pseudotsuga menziesii. The sequence goes on from LPNX010754458.1 coordinate 29,698, forward strand.
TAATTTAATGTAAATAATATGAATAGATTTTTAATTATTCAAATTTATAACTATTTAAAAAAAATTAATCAATTTAATATTTTTTTTGAAAATGGTAAAACTCATTCCAAATTGATAATGAAGATAATCTTTATTGGTTAATAGACCCAAAACATTATTGTATTAAAAAAAAATCACACTATCTAAAATGGTACACTATAATCCTTAAAACGATAAAAAAATATCTTTTAACTAATCATATAAAATCGAATTCTATAATCAATTTAATATTAAAATAAAATATTTTATTGATAATGAAGATAATCATTATTGGTTAACATACCCAAAACATTATTGTATTAAAAAAAATCACACTATCTAAAATGGTACACTATAATCCTTAAAACGATAAAAAATATCTTTTAACTAATCATATATAAAATCGAAATACTATAATCAATTTAATATTAAAATAAAATATTTTATTATTTTAATTCTAATGCATATACAATATAATAATATGATCTTATATAATATTGAGGCTCTTTTCTATTTTTATTATTTTAAATATATTGTATAAAAAATTATTTAGCATTTTAATTTTTACTATATTAAAATTATTTAATATTTCAAATAATTTTTATCGTTTTAAAATTTTCTCAAAATGATTCTTATCTTTTTAAAAATATTTTTATATTTAATATTTAATATTTTTATATTTAATATTTCATTTCTTATTCCTAAATTTATTTTCTATTTACCTTTTTCTTTGATTAATTTACCAAAGCTTATATTAATATATATATATATATATATAAAGAGGAAACAACTCTTTGATTTCAATAACGTAACAGATACTAGCAGCTTTAACACCATGATGTAAATAGAAAGGTATGACTAAATCGCTAGTTGGTATGTATGTTTTGATTAGTCTACATTGACCTTAGGTATGCTATTTCATGTTCTATTCAAATCAGTGTTAGGATTTTGAGGACGTTTTGTTCCTTACGAGATTATTCAAATCAGTGTTAGGATTTTGAGGATGTTTTGTTCCTTACCAGGATGGGCTTATGGTCAGAACCCCCAAATGGCAGGATTTTAGAGGTGTAATTCAATCCAAGTAATAGATAAGAGTCTTGGATAAAAAAATCTATCGATACTAGCAGCTATATGCCCACACCCCATCCTCCTATTAGTCCAGGTGAACTTCTGCTTAGTTGGGATGCCACCAACTAGATCCTAGTCTAGAATAATCTCATCGACTTTCTCCCATAACAAACCCTCCTCTTTTTTCTACTTGGCTCAGTATGACATTTAGATCGTAGGCTATAATTACGTTGTCTAGTGATCCAATTCCCCTTTCATCCTTCAAGAGGTTCCAACATTCTTTTTTTTCAGCATACAGGGAAGGTACATAAACGTTAAAAAGACTAACCTAGATATTTGAGTATTTGTGCAGCAATTTAGCGAGAATCCAATGAAGGAAGTGCTTGGATTCAATTAACTCAAATTTCTGATCATCCCATAGTGTACCAATTCCTCCAAAGGTTCCCCTAGAGTTGACAATGAGTCCTCCTCCTTTTTCCCAAAGTTTCCACTTACTTGGACAAATGCTTCTTTCTGCATCTTGGTCTCTTATATCAGTAGAATGTCTGGTTTGGATATTCTGATCAAATCCTTCATAGCTTATTCCTTATGTTTACTACCCAGACCTCTATAGTTCCAAGAGAGGACCTTCATTACTTACTTTTGGAAGAGGAGGGAATCCCTTTTTGGGATTTCGCATGCTAACGAGTATTTCTAGGATTTCATAGAAGTTTCTCCAAGGTTAGCTCAGAGCATTGAAGTTTGTCCTTGTACATGGCTTGTTCCCTCACTTCTTTGGTTGATTTCCTTCCTCTTGCTTTCTTCTTCCAGGTGTGACCATGTCAATTTCCCCTTCATAATCTTCCTCTTCATCAGTATCAGGTTCCTCTTCTGAATTTTCATGGTTTCCTCTTTCCTTTATGCCCTCTGCTCTTAAATTTGAATGTGCTTTCTCAAGCTGACAGGATAGGCCAAATTCTCTTTCCGGTTCTTTCTTGCCAATGTTAGAGTCCTCTACATTAACCAAGGATCCACCACTGATTTCTAATAGTTCAGGAACCTCTGAGGTGGTTTTACCCAAAGCATTCATTTTCGCCTCCTTTTTTTGCCGATGCCCACTCTTTGACTTGGTTCTCTTTACTTCTTTCCACCCTTCCTCCTTTTCATGTTGGTCCTCCTGCTTTTGGGGGCAGCTATGGATAAAATTCCCATATTCGTGGCAACCCATGCACTTGAAAGGCAGTTGTTCATAGTCCAACTTTTGGAAATGAAACCAGGTTCCAACTGTAAACTTGATTGTCTCCAGTAGGCTTTCCTCTAGATCCAACTCCACAAAGATATGGGCACATGCATACTAGTCTTTGGGGCTTTCCATATCAATAAACATTCCCAAAGCATTCCTGATTTCTTTAAGCGATTTTGGATTCCAGCAGTCCATTAGCAGGTTTGGAAGCCTCACCCATACAGGTACGACTTTGGGGATATCTGCCTCGGGATCAAAATATGGAGTCCACCTATTTAGATAGAGGCCTTGCTGCCCCATGAAGTAGGGACCATTTCAAAAAATAAGATACCTATCCACTTTCGATTCGAAGTCGAACAAGAAATATCCTTGACCTAGTGAGTAAGATGCAACGTTTTGGGCGATCAAAGGTCTTTAGTTCCTCTGGACCCAACTCTCGGTGGTTTTTAGGGATGACCATAAACCAGTGAATTGCCCTATCAAAGAACGATCAACTAGTGAGATACCTACGCAGATGGTGTCCTCGGGTTGCAGGGAAACCACCGGCACTCCTCAATATGCTTAACAAAATTTGGGGGGGTGGGGGGCTCATACTCTCTTGCTCTAGGATGCAACCAATCTCATGAATCCTTTAATGTTTAAGGAAAAGGGCGGTCTAAATCCACCGTCCTTAACTTCCATGGGGATCTACAATCTGCAGTCTCCAAACAAGGATTGGGCCTATGCAGCCTACAACACAGGCCTGCCAGCTGGCGATGGCTATGATGGGTTGTTAAAGCTTGCTTCGATTCGCTGTTGGTGCAAACTCAGCCAACAAAAATCGGTTTGTAGGGGTTCCCACTCTATTGATGCTCAAATCACTGCGATCTCCTTGAGCATCGGCCCAGACAGGTTTTACCCTGCCCAAAAACACCCGCGAAGCGGATGAAGTCTCACCTGAGATGTTTAAGGAAGAGCTGTCGGAACCAAGTTTCCTCATAATAGAACAGGACTATATGCATCGACAATTCATCAACTTATGTAACAGATCTGACCAATTACTAAATCACCAACAATACCATTCATCATTTCTCTTAATAGCTCGCATTATTCATCCATAACTGGAATAATCATACTGTTGCGCAAACAGATCTATACAGATAACATCATTTAAAAGCAGGAAACATGGCATCATCGATCCATGTCACACATTCAATTCACATTCACCATTAGATCACAGAAACAATAATATAGAAAAAGATAAAAGAAACAACAATTCATATCAACTTCCATCTTATCATATTACTTGTGCGCAATAATCCACAGATTCAAAACAGGCAACAATTCCACAAGAACCAACAATTGCTTCCCTAAGTCTCTAAGTATTTATGGCATCAACCTCTGAGTTCTCTATTGTGTCTCTCAACATTTGCAATTCTACTTCTATTTATAGGCTTGCGCCTTTACATTCATGGTCCATTTGGACGATTTCCTAACTAACTTCTAACAGATTCTACAAAATAATGACCAATATCCACAAAATATGGTCCAAAGTACAAAAAGTGACATAAAATATTCAAAATATTCTATCTTCCACCTTGCATGCCATATTTCACTTGCATGGTGTCTCTTGAGCTTGCGCAATATCCGAGATGTTGTGCAACTGACTTATCCCAAAACCCCTTCCAACAGGCCCCCAACACAATCTTGTGCCTTGCCCTCGAACCACGCTTAAATGGACATGGTAAACTCAGCAATCTTGGCTTTGAAATATGCAAACTATTGAGTGATCACTTTGACTTGCTCCTTGACCCGTTCAATAATATCCCGTCTCACCTTTATATCATGGTTGACAGGGTTCTCAACCATCTTTGCAGCAATGTTCGTTTTTGCTTCGTATGCGGCTTGGAGCACAAAAATTGCTTTTACTGATAGCTGCACTCCAATATCCTATAGCTCATCTAATTGTGCACGATGCCGCTTCTACCTTTCTCTTACACTTGCGACTCACTATTGTAGCTCCTTTAGTTGCAGATCCTTGGTGATCTGCATCATAAATGGAATTGCTTTGAGTGACACCTTCAAGGTCACCAATTTCCCATCCGCTTCTTGCAACTGGGAAGTTAGTTGCTCTAGCTATTCATCATGCACTATGCTTCCCCAAACTTGCGTAGTGGCATCTATGAATTTCTTGGCATCCTTCTCTAACTCATCGAGCTATGTGGCCAACTCTTCGATCTCGCCCTTCCTCGTGGCTATCTGTTTTGGTGGTGTGGAGGGGTGTATCAAAGTGTCCAAAATGTTGGTTTCTCTCTGTAGCTATGCAATAATAGCTCCAATTTTCTTCTCTCTGGCTACCGCATCCAGCTCTGTGGTGCTCTCTAAGACATATTGATAGGCATCTTCTACTACCGCTTCCAACTCAACTCAGCTATAAAAAAGGTGCGCCTTCTCAACAATGAGGTGATCGGTTTCCTTATTCAACTCCGTGATCTCCTATGCATTTTGCATCTTCAATTCCTCGTGCGGTTTCTTCAAGACCTCTATCTCCCGTGCTTTGTCTTTGGTCAACTTCTCCTTGGCTTGGCGTAACTCGTCTATCTCTTTTTGCATCACTTCTTCTTTTTCCTGCGACCATAAGTACTGGTCGCTCATATTCTTCTTCCTGTCAACCAACTTCTGGTTGGAAACCCATTGCATGTGCACTAAATTCTGGGTAGATAGCCTGTTGATATCCAACACAACGTTCTACAGCTACTACAAGGAGGTATTCAAGTCCTCCCATATGGCATCAATTGCAGTTGGGGGAATTTGAACATGGGCCTGGCTCATGGTTCAGTGCAGATTGATGCGTACCCTACACGGCTGTGCTCTCTGGTGACTATTTCAAAATGAAATTATAAATGGAATCCAACTTAGCTCTTACCTCGGTGAACCCTTCTTGTGTTGATTTATTCATTTTTTTCACAACAACATCAGTTGCATCATTAACATCCTTGAGAAGTCGGTGCAATTGTACTTCCATTGCTGACATAGCACTGTTGCTTATAGCCTGATCCATGCACCTCTTTGCTCTTATTTTATTGGAGTATGTGCTGCGCGTCTGGTTCAGTAGTGTCTCAGTCGATGAGTCATCATCCGATTGTTGGTCATCTTTGCGCACAGGATCCTCAGGTGCATCTGCTATAGTTTCTATGAAGATTTCTACTACACTGACTGGTTCTTGCCATTTTGCGGGCCAACCATTGATCAATTCCTGTAGCTCCGCATCAGTCACCTTATACCTCATTGGTGTCCATCGTTTGGTAGGGTCCCGCCATGCTTGAATGTAAACAGTATGGCGTCCAATTGCAAAATGTGCAATCCTTTGATATTTTGTCATGACTTCCTCTGTCATTCTTGGAACTTTTAATGCTGTCGCCTGCAATTTTCCCACTAGATCCAAAATTATATCGAATAGTCTACCATTCGCTCCGCTTCTTTGACCCACCATAATTTCCAGTATCTCGCACCTTTGCATACCTCTATTGCTTTGACGTCCATCCCTTCATACTCATTTGGTGCCATCCAAGCTACTAGCGCAATCAAAATCAGGAGCCAAATGTATGTGAATGGTATTTCACTTGTCTACATGACCACTACATCCTCCACTAATTGGTCCATCAAAAAATGGGCCAATTCATTTGTGTGCCTTGTGCACATAACTCTACACATACGACCACCCAAGAATTACATTGAACCAGGAGGTTCTTCCTTACTACTTTACTAGCTAGAATCCTGGTGCCAATATGTACCAGGTGTTCATTGATGCTATCAATGTGGTAGGCCATCCCGTCGCGCTCTAGATCATAGTGCTTCTTCATAGTCATTGCCAAATTCCTATCATTATCTTTGCTGTGGATATACTGTGAGGGGTCTGGCCCATCCTTAGGTAGCCCCGTTATTGCTAAAATCAACTCCACCGTGACTTCAACTAGCTCATCTAACCATAAATACCCACCGTGGAAACACGCCAAAAGTTGTTTCACACATGCATTCACCTTAGTTGGCCGCCTAAAGTGCGAAACCTTGATCAACATGAGAAATCCAGTTTTGTCCAGCCGTCTTGCCGAGTCCTGCAGAATGCGCTCTATCGAGGATCCTTTTACTGATACCATTGGCAGATATAGATACTTTGCGACATTCTCGAGTGCAAGTAGGTCGTGGTCTTCATACTTCATCTGCATCAATGTAGGAAAATTATTATAAGTGCATACCATCCCGTGTGGTATTGCCTGCATCAAGATCTGGTATCTCTGATTCTTCGTGGGCTTCTTGGCCTGAGCACCAAGCCAAATAGGGGGGACATATCCACTAATTTCCTTGAAAAACACCCATGTTTTAACAATAGATTCCATCACTCTAGGGCTCAACAAGCTTGTTTATGTAGTGTTTTCTCCTTGTGCCCTCGTGGCTGGTCTGGTTCGTCTCTTCTGTGGTACTGAAGATCTAGGATTCTACGCCTTCCGCTTCATTGACAAGCCAGCTTGCATATAGGTGTCTTATTCCTTAATTGCAATTGGTTTGAGCGGTGAATATTGCTCACTCTAAATCTCTACGATGTCTTGGTTACTCTGCATGCCACACCAATTCCCTTCTAGACTTACTAAGCTCACACCCTCTCTGGACATAGCAAATTTCTTCATCTTCTCATCTTTTCTCAATAGTTCACTCGACAACTCGGTAACTTTGCAATTCAACGTAATTCAACTCTGCACAATGGTGTATTTCGACCATAGAAAGCTTCCTCTTATAGCACCAAATCAACTCATACTTCATAATTATGAAATTAATTCGATCATCATGACCAAATCATGCACTAACTACCAGAATTCGCCATCGATTCTACCAACCCAACGGTCAGATCAACCATCATTACACATCACTTCTACAAGCGATGCTGGTTAACTTCTTTTAACTGTCTTCATTTATTACTAATTTGACATCTACTCACAGCCCTGCGACTGTCGTAGAATGGCCTCCTAATTGTGCTACTAAATCCTATCCTTGTGCAACAACCTGCTCTGGGTGCGCCTTCTAGTCATCCATCATCATATCTACTTTTTGTTTTCATTATGCAGTGCCTCAAGCAGTGCACGGTTCCGAGCCCATCCTATATGGCTTCAATCTGCTACCATTCACTAGCTTTGGTAGTGTCACACCATCTAACTACTGTAGTTGAACTACACCTTTTGAGGTAATGGAATTAACAAGATATGGACCTAACCAATGCATCTGTAACTTACCTGGGTACTTCATGAACTTACTATCATACAAAAGTACAAAATCTCCTCGCTAAAACTATTTGTTCTTTATGTGGAGATCATGCCAAGCCTTCTATCAATCCTTCTCGATGCGTTGATGGAAACCTACTTTAAAGAGGTCCTCTTCAAGTTGTATCAACTGTGCCACATGATCCTTTAGTGCTGCTTCAACATCCATTCCTGTCGTTGCTGCAATGCTGTTAAGAACCTGTGTTAACCCTCCTCTTTATTTTGTCAGTATATTTTAATGGACGCATATGCTTTGTAAATCGTCTTGTTAGTATGTTGTATTATCCCACATTCATGGGGATTAATAGTTGATGTAAAGTCATCGAGTTAGTATGTTGTATTATCCCACATTCATGGGGAGTAATAGTTCTTTATATTAGACTTACTATATAACTAAGTGTTGAGGCCAATGAAATCATCCAAGAGTTATTTTGTATTGAGCTTTCTCAAAGGAGGTTGCCCCCTCGAAGTGGCCCACGATCAATGGAATCTCCTTTGTAATCCAATATTTCTGTTATATCGTGCATTCTCATTGTCTATTGCAGGAGGTTCTCCACATCTGGTATCAGAGCACTTTCCTTGGAACAACTGGAAAATTTATTTATTTATTTTTCTAAAAAAAAAGAGGGCAAAATTGGGTGGTGACTTTCAGCTCAATTTATAAAACTTTCTGCATAGAATCAAAAGAAACATGTTACATATCTGAATTCCTCTTTCAAAAATACATAGTTTCAAAAAAACAACCATCTTGTTTGGAGTTATGAAAGTGGAGATATCGCGGATTTAAAATCAGCAATTTTTCAGAATTTCAGTGATGGCCGCGGAAATTGCAAATCAAAAGTCTTTTGATCGGGTGCCCATATTTCTATTCCAATTGTGTGGGTAGAATCAGAGTGGCTGTTCTAGTTCCAGAAATAGGATATAACAACAATTCTAAGCAATATAGATCAGGTTATGCTGATTTTAAAATTTCGTCTCAAAACCCTAACTCTAATTACGGGTTTTTTTGGGCATCGGGTGGAATTTCTGCCACATTTTTTCTAGAACTATGATTATTGCAGTAGTTCGTCTTCTTGCAGCGGTACTATTCAATCAGATTAGGGAATAAACCTTATCCGCTTAACTATGGGAAGTACTTGGGCATAGCCCTAAAACTCATTGTGAGGAGTACCACAGGAACCCCGAAGTAGCTGGCCATTGAGAGGAGCTGCCAAGCAAAAAGGGCAACGACCCCTACCAGATTGACTAGATTCCCATCCGTGAGGAAAACCAAAGAGCCGTCGTTTTTGGCCAAGCGGTTAGCAGTTTTACCTGCGCCATGAAGTGAGGGGTACTGCCCCAATACTCAAGCCTGAGACAGCCTTGGTTGCCGAGTGACTACCTTTGAACCATTAGGAAGTAGAATATACCTAGGGTCCATATCTATTTATAGTTGATAATGCACCGAATTCTAGAATTGTGACTAATCATGTACTCCATTTCAAGTTGATAAAGCACAACTTTCTTTCACTGCCACAAATCATTTATTCTTCTTCTTCTTTGTCTTCTTAAAAACAAATTAAGTCTAAATTTCTATTTTTTTAGCCATATATTCCTTGATTTAGTTCCATTTCCGTTGAAAATTCATAGTCACCCTCATCATTCCATTCTACATATTTCATTCATTGAGGACCATATCCCAAATTCCACTTCCCGAAGCTCGAAATTCCACAATTGTCATAAATTTTTCAATTCTCACCCAATTGCCTTCAAATTTTGCGAGTGTTCGTTTCTAAATTTTGCTTCATTGTCCCTCTCTGACAAATTTTCCCATTCTTTCACCCCACTTCTGAACTTCGCATTTTTTGTTCCTTGTCCTTCATAAAGTGTCCCAAACCTAGTCAACTCCAATTACCCACGCACGTCTTTCCCAACTCAAATTTTTTCTTTTCTAAAACCCTTTTTGTTTTTTTTTTCTACCCATTTCCCAAAAAAAATAAAAATTTATTGGTGTTGTCACCTGTGCCAGAGAAAATAGACACATGGAAGAAGCACTCGTCACCCTCAAGACCAAACTCGCAGATCTGGATCACAGATTTCTCGACCTCCATCTTTAGCATTCAGTCATGAGCAACCACCAACAGCTTGAGTCTTCTGTAGACACCAAGTTCCCTTCTTCCAGCAACTTTCGTGGGTCGAATATTGATTTTCCTCGCTTCAATGGTGATGATCCAATTGGATGGATACACAAGACAGAACAATACTTTAATATGCATAACACTTTTGATGTCACCAAAGTCCCACTTGCATCATTTCATTTGGAACCTAAAGCACTTCAATGGTTCTATTGGTACATCAAGGATCATGAAGAGCCCCAATGGACAGATTTTTGCCAACTCCTTTTGCATAGATTTGGCCCTAGTGGTTTTGATGAATTCATAGGAGCACTCACCAAACTTCGCTAGACTGGCACTATGAGAGAGTATCAAACATAATTTGAGAAATTAGTCAAGCACACAGAAGGATTTTCTGATGCATTCTACAGGAGTTGTTTTATGAGTGGTCTTAAGGATACAATCCGATTTGAGGTTAACATGTTATGTCCCAACATAATGATGAAAATCACAGGGTTGGCTAAGTTGGCGGAGGAAAAGATCAGGGCTCAAAAACACCCCAAATCCACTTTTGTTCCATTCAGAAATATGGTTTCCCAAAGACACCCAATCCCTCCAACTCCTAGACCCACTCCTATCAAGTATTTGTCTGAAGCCGAGATACGGGCACGTAGGGAAAAAGGACTTTGTTATAATTGTGATGGAAAATTCACCCGGGGACATCAATGTACTGAACAAATGCTCTATCTCTTGGATGTGGTTTCTCTGCCTGCACTTGAAATTTGTGAAGCTGCTCAGGATCCAATAGACAACCAGGTCGACATTCAGCAGCCGCCTATTGACCCTCATTCTCATGAAGAACACCCTGAGATAATATCTCTCCATGCATTATTCGGAGTCACTGCCCCACAAACCATGCAAGTCAAGGGTTTCTTCAATAAGATTCCTCTTACAATACTCATTGATTCTAGTAGCACCCATAACTTCATTGACCCTTAGATTGTGAAACAAGCTGATAGTTTTGTCCATTCTTGCTCCATCTTTAAAGTCATGGTTGCCAATGGGAGCACCTTATCTTACAAAGGAAAGTGTTGCAATGTGTGTATCTCTATTGGAGATTATAACTTGCACTCTAACATGTTTGTCTTGCCTCTAGGAGGATGTGATGTGATTTTGGGAACTCAATGGTTACACACCCTTGGACCCATCATATGGGATTTTGCTGAACTATGGATGCAATTTTCAGTCAATGGGAACAAACACACATTCAATGGCTTAGAACCAGGTTCTCTCAACATCATCAATTCCTATCGCATGGAAAATATCCTTAAGATGAATTCACATGGTATCATCGCTCAACTCCATTTCATTCAGATGCAACCTTCAACAGTCTCAACTACTCCCTTGGATCTTTCATTCCAATGCACCCTTCAGATGCCTGATTTTTCCAATCTCTTCACTTTTGAGAGTGATGCTTATGACAATGGACTCGGGGTTGTCCTCTTTCAAATTGAATATCCCATTGCATTCATCGACAAATCCCTTTCTAGAAAGAATTTATCGACCTCTACATATGATAAGGAAATGATGACTATTTTGCAAATAGTACGGAAGTGGTGGCCATCCCTCTTAGAGAATCCTTTCGATATCAAGAATGATCACCATGGTTTGAAATATTTCCTGGAACAACAGGTCTCATCCCCAACAAAACATAAATGGGTTAGCAAAATCAGGGATTATGACTATGAGATTACTTACAAGAAGTTTAAGGACAATCTTGTGGTGGATGCTCTTTTCTACACATTTGATGTCCATGTTTCTCCTTCAGTTATTTCTATGACTATTCCAATTTGGTTACACTCTGTTTAGCAAGGCTATGTCAATGACTCCTGATTATATGAAATCATCCAACACTTCGCTAGTAACCCTTCTGTTATACCATATTCATCTTGGGATGGATTTTCTCTGAGATACACGAGTCATCTGGTGCTTCCCCAGAACACAGACCTTAAACATGTGGTCTTTTATGAACTCCATGCTTCTCCATCGGTAGGACACTCTGGGTTCATCAAAACATATGAGCTGACACGACGTAACTTCTTTTGGAAGGGGGTGCAACGAGAAATTCAACATATGGTCACCGAATGTGCTCTTTATCAGCACCACAAGGGTGAAACTACACTCCTTTCCAGATTGCTCGAACCTTTTCCCAACCCTATAAGGATTTGGACATATATTTTGATGGATTTCATTCAAGGGACCCCTACATATGGAGGGAAGACCGTAATATTGGTTGTGGTGGATCAACTCTCCAAATATAGTCATTTTTTTCTCTCAGCCATCCATATACCACCTCTTTAATCGCACAAATTTTCATGGACCAGATATTCCTTCTTCATGGAATTCCTTCTTCCATTGTCTTAGACCGCAACACAACTTTCACAAGTCATTTTTTCCTCACTGACACCAAACTGCATTTGAGTTCAGTTTATCACCCACGAATAGATGGTCTGACTGTAGTTGTCAACAAATATTGGGAAACTTATCTTTGTTGTTTCACCTCTAAAGAACAAGATCAGTGGGAAAAGTGCCTCCCTCTCGCTGAATGGTGGTACAATAATTCCCACCATATTGCATCTAAAATGACTCCATATGAAGTAATTTATGGTCACGCACCTCCAGTAATCCTTCCATCCACCCCCGATAGTTCACCAGTTTAGGCAGTTGACATGGTTCTTCGAAACCGACATCAGATTCTTCACCTCCTGTAGGACAATCTTCACATGGCAAGAACTCGCATGAAACAACAAGCTGAGCAACACCGTTCTGAGCGCACTTTTCAAGTTGGTGATATGGTTTTTCTTCATCCGCATCCTTACAAGAAATCATCCTTGAAAGACAAAGGGAATCAAATTCTCACTCCAAATATCTCTGGCCCATATATAGTTCTTCAAAATATTTGGTATGTTTCTTATAAATTGGCACTTCCTCCTTCTCACATTCAATAAGTGATTGGCACCAACATCAACGCACAAATTAATTTACCAGAATGGGATAGTGAAGGATCCAACATTTCGGAGTTGTAGGCCATCCTCAATAAGCTCACTTGTCATCTTCTCTCTCGGTCCATCACAGAGGTCTTCAATTCAGTGGCACAACATGCAACCAAATGATGCTACATGGGAACCACTCCTTTAGATTTGGAAACAGTTTCCACATCTTAAGCTTTGAGGACAAAGATTTTCTAAGAGGGAGGGGATGTTAAGAACCCGTGTTAACCCTCCTCTTTATTTTGTTAGCATATTTGATTGGACGCATATGCGTTGTAAGTCGTCCTGTTAGTATGTTGTATTATCCCACATTCATGGGGATTAATAGTTGATGTTAAGTCATCCAGTTAGTATGTTGTATTATCCCACATTCATGGGGAGTAATAGTTGTTTAGATTAGACTTAGTATATAACTAAGTGTTGAGGACAATGAAATCATCCAAGAGTTATTTTGTATTGAGCTTGATCAAAGGAGGTTTCCCCCTTGAAGTGGCCGCGATAAATAGAATCTCCTTTGTGCTTCAATATTTCTATTATATCGTGCATTCTCATTGTCTATTGCAAGATGTTCTCCACAATTGCACAAAATGAGCGTTATCTTTGCAGGGAATACCAACAATCCTTGCTTGCAAATAACGTGACCTAACAGTATCCCGAAAGGTGTGCAAAAGATACACTTCTTAGAGTTTAGGGAAATCTGATGTTGTCGACATCTTTCCAGCATTAGTTGCAGGTTTTCCAGATGATCCCTAACCAGACCATACATTTTCCAATCATCCATGTAAACTTGAAGAAATTTCTAAATAAAATATTTGAATGCAATGACAGCAACTCGGGAAAAGGTCGCAGGTGCATTCTTCAACCCAAAAGGCATCATTGTGTACTGGAAGCAACCACATTCAGTAAAAAATGTTGTTTTAAGTCGATCTTCTTTTGTGATACTTATCTGGTGGTAACCAAAAAATACATCTATAAATGACTACATCTCCTGACCGCCTACTACTTTGAGTACTTCATCTGTGGATGGTGTCGAAAATGGATCATGCATACATGCATCATTCAATTTTCTCAGATCGACACTTATTTTAAATTATCCTGTTTTCTTGTCTTGAACTACTATAGGACTGATTCATTCTAATTCTTCAACTGGCTCAATGATCATAGCATCCTGTCAAGCTCATCCTTGACTGTCTCTCTGTATTGCGAATTCAAGCAATATGATCTCTGCCTCACTACTTTCACGTCTGGATTTAATGGAATCTTCATCTCTCCCCTTCGTATCCCCTTCGATTTCGAGAACTTCATCGAAAACAGATCTTGAAATTCATGCAGCAGATCTGTGATCTTGGCCATAGTCTCTTCATCCCAATAGCCCCCAACACTTGCAAATTTCGGGTTCTCCTCTGTCCCAATGTTAACTTTCCTATTCTTTAGTGGCTGTTTCATGGGATCGATCAGTATATCTGGCATTGCAACATCCCTACTCCATTCTGTCTATGAAATGTTGATATTTTGTAGCTCATCATCATCCTCAGGTCCACCAGACACATTATAACATTCCATCATCGACTGCATGTGGGAATGTGCATGTGGGTCCATTAGAAATGCAACTACAACTATCTTTAACACCACATCATAGATGAGTTGAAGTGTATTATGGACATCTAGATTGGTATCCACAAAATAGAAAGTATGAGAAAAGAAAACTGTTAGCTCTTTCCAAGAGGTTATTTCTCTATGAAACTCCGTTGATACATACCATGAGTTCAACATTTCATCCAAGGTGTGAACGAATGCATGGACCCATTCATCCTTTGTTCACGATGCCCATAAAGTTTGACATTCCATCAAGTGACCGATGGGGTCATTCCACTGTTGTACCTCCTAGTGTGACATATTTCTACATCGCCGAAGCGCACTTTCATCAATTGTTGACACTGCGCCCATCCATTAATTGTCCTCTGATGAGTCTCCCACCAGCGTGCTAGAATATCGTTTAGTGCTTCCTCCAGCGCCAACAATCATTGCAGTTCTGATACCTTCTCTTAAAACTCTATTAAAAATGTAGACATCTCAGGAATCCCCTCATAGATTGACAATTCGACAATCTCAGTCACAACATGGCATGGGGACTACCTTATCAGACCACACTTCCTGAATGACACCTCATGCATGCGATTTTTCCAGTTTTCTAGCGCATCATCAGAATCAGAAGATGTCGAACTAGCGCTGCACCAACCAAGTTCTCCATCAGCTGTTGGGTGGATGTAGTCCTATGAAATGTTGTAAGCATGATCCCATCCCCTAGCAACTTCATCTTTCACTAGTTCAATATATCTCCTCCCTTCATCTGGATCCATAGAAGTGATAACCCTGATGTCTTGATTCTCAAATGTCATAATACAATTCTTAAAGTTAATTATTGCCATATTGTCATTGTCCCATCCGATACTCGACAATGTGGGATAGGAGCCTTCACCATCAACAACTTCAATCACATCAAAGTCAACATAGGTCTTCATGCCTTAAACATCAACGACCAGGTTCGACACACGTTCGATCAGTTGTACTTTGTCCTGATTAGCCAATCCCAGCTGCACATGGGACTAACCCAATGCCGGCCTCCCCATTTTATGCCATGTCTTCTTTGTCAGGATATTCACATCTGAGCCTATATCCAGAATGATTGAATCTACTTCATAGTCCCCAATATGAATGTTCATGCGCATCTCTTTGTCGGTATTTTTATTATGTAAAGAGTTCACCGTGAAGTCCTTCCGCTCCTTACCCTACTGGTGCAACATGTTCTCAATCTCGACAAGAGCATCAGGATCTCTTGCCACTGACAAGAAGCTCTCAAAAAAATGCTGCAAGGTACCATGCTTCCACAATGGTCCTGCCTCCAATGAAGAATAAAAAATAGAGGGAATTTCATAAATAGGTGACTTACCAGGATTCCTTCCGATCGCATCCCTCGCTTCAAATAATGTATCTCTTTCAGCAACAATGTCAAATGGTGCCTTCTTTTCCTAGCCAATCTCCTATGATAATTCTAAATTTAATGACTCATTGAACAATAAATATTCATATTTAAAATTTGAAACATACAATTTGATAAATCACGTATAAAAAAGTTGTAACAAACTGTAAGACTGATATTTGAAGGTACACTTGAATTCTGATTTGAAACACCGATTTCTACTGGGCATTAAGAAGTTGCAAATATATTCCTAGATTGATGTGAGTGTATTTCTCAATATTAAATACATATGTATATTTTTATGTGCACATTTGATAGTCAAATTATGTTCCATTAGTGAAGAACAAAAGATCATAAGAACATTCCTTGTAAATCAATGTGAAATAAGTCTACCATATTTGGAGAATATTCAATAGGATTTGAATAGTGTTGTGAAGTTTTTGACATAAGACCTGAAGAAACTCCATATGAAGTTAGCTAAAAGTTAGTTCATATTTGGTTGGGGGTCATTACATTTTCCCCAACGGATTTTCATTTTGTGAGTTGGTTGTGACCGAGAGTACCCAAAATTCGGGTACGACATACCAATTAACATATAGGCACCCTTTTTTTATAACGAAGTCTTGGGTACTCAAAACCAATACGAGGTATGGGAGGGTATGACAAAAAAGGTAGCTTACATGTACCCAAGTAGACTGTATGTGTAACCTAGCCTCGCGTATGGGTACCCATGCTACACAATAATTTTATCCACTAATAAACACTTTAGTTATATATTTGCTCAGGATACTACGTGAATGGTGTATTCTTGGTATAATGGGTAGAAAAATTAAAAATCTCCTTTCTATCAAATATGGTATATGGTGCAAGGAAAGATGTTTAAGAGATCTAGGTTGCACCCTCATTAGATCTCTAATGCACATAGTCTATGTTCTTTTAGATATTACAAAAACAATCATGGCTATTAAAAATAAAAATTATGTACTTGTATTTGACTTGTATTAGAGGAATTTCCCATGTGATCTTTTAGTATTGGGTCTCTTTTTTTTCCCTCCAAAGCCGCATGGATGGTTGATGATTAATATCATTTCATATGGTACATCTTGGGAGGCAATAATATAAATTAATTGCCAAATACTCTCTAGGATTATTTATTTTGTATGGTCTTTACTGAAATTAATATTCCATTTGAAATGGATCATGTATTATGCGAGTAATGAAATACAGGAAAACATGGAAAGTCTACAAATTTATTGAGTAAATTGCAAATAGAATAGAACCACTCAATCCATGATGGTGCATAAAATGGACCATATGAGAAAGTATTCAAATTCGTCTTTATGTTTGTGTTTAAAGTATTGGACCAGATGTTATACGCAAAAGTTGGCAGGATGAAAGAGTTTGAAGGAATATTAGTGGAAACAATTGACATAAGTTTTTATTGAAGTAGCTGAAATGAGGGTGCTTACTTTTTCTTTAGTTGTTACATATATAAATTGTGTGTTAATCACCATAAAAACTCATAGAAAAAATTAGTAAAAATTAGTCGTCTTGGTTGAAGTAAGTGGTCATGGAGTAAGAAAAGAGGTTGTTAATTTCATACAAGCTCATTTATCTTGGGATATTGAAATATTGAGAGCACGGATTTTAATACTCAAAATTCCTCCTCGGATATATAATCTTTGATTTATTTTGTTTTCCTCTAACTTGAAACTCCTTGTAAAGACTAGTTCCCTTTATAACACATTGACAAACTTGATAGATCTCAATTTAAGATTGATATATGTGGGTTTAATTTTGATTTTATTTTATGACTCGATTCGGTTTTTTTAATTATTTTCTTATTGTTTCTAATTATTATTTTATGAGTGGAGATGGATTTTTTAATTATATTTACTCTTTCTAATTTTTATTTTATGAGGAAGAATCATTTTTTAAATTTATTTTTATATTTGGTAGCATTACATAACTTTATGTTACATGACAACGTCTCCCCCATACTAGGTTGTAAAGCACCTTGCTACCCTTTGTATATCAAGATGAGTAGATCGTGACCAAATATAACTAGGAAAAGAATTATTTCAAAATGTTATTGACGTGTGAATTGTATATTGAATATTCTTTTAGAAATTTATTTCACTAGTTTATCATAGATGGGATCAAACACCTACAAATAAAGAGTTCATCACTATTAAAAATATTAAAAAAAATAAAAAATAAAATAAAAGGGTCATTAATACTACTTTTCACTGACACTTGAATTTTTAGATTGAAATAAAACCACATGGTTATATATGAATTACTTACAAATCCTCGGTTATAGGTGGTGAATGTTTTCCAAAGAATAGATGTGATGTTATTGAAATGATTTTCCATGATGGATAACATATATGGATGTAAGTGTATGATGGAACCTACCTCATTACTAAACAAATATGTATACTAATAATCGTTTTAATCGTTTTTTGGGGGATTATTAGTTTCCCATTAACAATTCTTAAGTTCTTTGTCAATTAGATATTAACGAAGGATCCATTATGGATTCCAATTCTTATGTCTTTCCTTTCCAACACATTGTTGATGACATTAAGGGCTGGTTCTAAACATGGGGTTGTTAGAATAGTTTATAAATATATAACATGGCAACTTTCTAATGCATGGGATGGTGCACTTGGTAGTGAGATAGAACAAGTTCAACATGCACGGAGAAATACTCCTGGTAATGGTGACTTATATGATTTGTGAGGAAAATACACTTTGAGGTATGAATACCATCAACACCATGATGAAAGCTAGGGATTTAAGTGACTACAATATCACAAAGATGGGAAAAATCCTTATAACAATTCAATTTTCCGAGTTTTTTCAGATCTTGCTTCCCTTTCAATTTGCAAATCCTTTCGGACATAGTTCCTTCCTTTTCTTGTAAAGTATCATGGATTTGTCTTCTTTGGTTATAGTATGGTAGGTTGTGGTCAAGGGAGAAAGGGTTGTAGTAGTAATAGAAGAACCCCTTGTGGTTGAATAAGATGTGATGCATACTAGAAAATAATATAATTAAATATTTTAACATTTTGAAATTTTATTAGATTGCAACATGGACATAGTACAATTTTTTTATCGATTGTTTGGAGGTGAAATTGTAAAAAAAAATACTATTGAAATATTTTCAGAAATTCTTATATTCCTACTTGGTGATGGTAATGGTACAACTAATCATTTCTCATTTGATTAATCATAATAAGTATAGTTAACATACATCCTTATAAGAAATAGGATAGGTTGAACACCTAGATAAAATAGATATGGTTTAAGCATTGTTATACACAATGCATTAAATTTGAATTAGGAAAAATGCAAAAGTACCACGTAAATTGTAGTGTTTTTGCTGTAGGAACCAAAATGAGAGTGCTTAGTTCTTACTTAGTTTTTTAATATATAAATTGTCTTAATCACCATAAAAACTCATCAAAAACCATTCTATTCTTGATTGAAGCATCATGCACTGCTCGAATTTGGTTTTTATTCTACCCGTCAAAATTTGTTTTTTTAACGTTTTAAAATTTTATATTGTTTTACCCTCCAAGAGTGAAGGTTTGCTAAAATTTTTACCTTTCAATAGTGGTTTGCTAAAAAATTTACCCTTCAATAATTAATTTTTTTTAATTTTTTTCAGACATTTTCACATCAAAATAAAAAATAGTCATTATTAATATCTATTATGGTACATTAACTTGATTCTTATCTATCATGGTACATTAACTTGATTCTTAAAGAAGCTCAAATGCAAAGGGACTCCAAAAGTTTAAACTTGAAAATTTCTTTTATTTCTTTTTAGATTTTTTGAGGTCCTTTCATATTGGTGACCCTTAACCAATCATTGAAAGTCCCACATTGAGATTAAAGAATCTCTTTGGCTGTGAAAAATGTGGAATTTTTCCTTATGTATTGTTGCGCTATTGGTTTCTATTCAAATCAACGAGATATATATAAAGAGCAATAGTTTGTATAACTGGTACACAATACAAGCTTGTCTTTAATACGCAGTAGTTAGTTTGTATCAGTGATAAACAAAACAAGCTTGTCTTATATATATATATAGTCCAAGCTTGTGTTATTGTATGGGAATCTGAGATCATTTAGCTAGTAAATATCAACATGATTAAATGATAATTATTTGATCTTTATTCCCTTTAATAACACCAATTTTAGAAGGGTCTTATTTTCCAGAATAACTGAACTCTATAACCTCATCAACAACTAAAAATCCCCAAATTCTAGACAATATCAGGTTTAAAACCTCAATATCACTAAGTTGAAGAGGACGAACCCAGATATATTCCAGACTAACAATGTCGCTAGAACCGAACTCCTTTACATAGTGAAACTTCAGAATCCCATTACTGCTGCAAAGATGAACCCCAATTCACATTGACTATCCAACTCCAAGGGCTTTTAGGCTCCAACTCTAGCCTTCCAAGTTCCACTTGAGCACTTAAATTTGTACTATGTAGATGCTAATTACAATAGTAAAAAAAGTAAAAAAATAATAGAAAAATAATTGTTAAATGACTTTTTTTCCTTTCAGAAAAAATCAAGAAAACATACAAAAAAGAAAATCATGGATGATTGAAATAATACCAACTTAATATTTTTCCTAAAACTTGAAATTATGGTTGGAATTTGGAAAGTATAATTTTATATAATAATATTACTAACTTACTAGTAGTAATTTATAATGAAGTTTTAGTAATTTTGTTGCCCTTCAAAAATAGTAGTAATATAGTAGGGAAAACGGTCTACTAAAATTTTTAATTGTATTTGACAGTCAAAATGCCTTATGATAATCATTTTTCCTGTCAAATTCCAATAGTGGAAACATATGGTCATGGAATTAAAATAAAGGTTGTTAATTTCACACAAGTTAATTGATCTTGGGTATTGTGATATTGAGAGTGGGGATTTTAAGACTAGTCATTCATCTTGGGATATTGATACCACAAACTCTTGAGACAGGAATACTGAGCTTTTTCCAATTAAGATATGCACATTCTGTTATCCTTATCCTTATTGATATCGCTTATTTAAAATATAGTTTTCAAATTATGTGATTCATGATATACCAAAATTATCTTAACCATTATCAACTTTGCATTTATAGATTGGAGCTGCTTTCATGGTGTTTCTAACCATTAGGAGGAATCAATGTAATGTTCTTATATTATAAGAAAGAACCAAATACAAAGAAATTTATAGCTTTTTTATGTCAAACCTTTGCTTTTGAAATTTGATTTATACATCAAATTACCCTTTGTTTAAATGTTGAATACATTTAAAACAATGACAACCAGGGAAAAGCAAATTGTACTAATAATATTAATTTCCATGTGCTAATATCAATTATTCCATGGACATTGACGCTCTGGTTATAAATCTATCGTTCCCACCACCTCCGTAGCCATGGATAGAAGAAACAAGAGATGAGATGGGTAAAGATAGTCAGGAGATATGTTATATAAGCGAGCAGGAAGTGAGTAAAGGCCTGCTGAGATGGATGATGTCCTAATGAAGGGAGAGAAGGGCAGCAGCGAGGGGGTGATAAAATATGATAACAAATTCATCTTAACCTACTGATGAAATATTTATTAGCTACTGATATAAGTTCCTAAATTGGCTCTATATAATAAGTACGTTACATTGGTTTAGTATTTCTTGAAATTAAACGTCTCAAGAACGCTTGTTCAGATTCCCTTGAGTAATCTTTGTACCCGGAGAACTTCAAATTTAAAGGCAGGAAAATTAAAAGCTGTAAGCGCTCATCTGGGTGCCGGCTTTACAAAATCCTAGTTATTACTCCAAAATTTGAGTATAGCCTCATGTCAACCACCAAGTAAAATGAGAGAAATTGCCTATACTAATAATTGAGGATTATTGCCAAAATTTGAGGATTATTGCTCCAAAATT
This sequence comes from Pseudotsuga menziesii, assembly GCA_001517045.1. Taxonomy (NCBI): domain Eukaryota; kingdom Viridiplantae; phylum Streptophyta; class Pinopsida; order Pinales; family Pinaceae; genus Pseudotsuga; species Pseudotsuga menziesii. The sequence goes on from LPNX010754458.1 coordinate 51,384, forward strand.
TGAGTATAGTCTCACGTCAACCACCAAGTAAAATGACGGAAATTGCCTATCCTATTTATGGAGATACACTAACGTGAATACAAGTGATAAAATATCAAAATTGTTTGGCTGTGCATAAGGCATATACAAAAGTTGTTTGTGATATTTACGACACAACTTAAATATGAATACGTTCACCTTCAAAAACTAGTATGTGCCACTTATGGAAGTCTAGATTTAGATAGTGTGTGCATTGAAGTCTAGATTTATGTCATCAATGAATCCAAATAGTGAATAAAGGAAAAACGAAAAGAAAGACTGAAGATAGAAAATTTTCCATAGCTCCATATTTACACAATTTTTAAGAGTTTTTATTTTTTTACTATGTACAATCGTAGTTGCTATTGTTGAGTTTTATCCATGTTTTATGTGAAAAATAAAAATAAAAAATTTCATCAACTCAATCTCTCTTCAAGGTAGTCCTAACACTAATATCATTCTTATTGTAACACTAATATCATTCTTATTGTTCAATTTCATGTAGGCGAAATGAACGCTTGTGTGAAAAAAAATCATTATTGACAAAGTCGATAAGCCATTTAACACGTTTTCATATATTTTCAATGAAACAAAAATTAATATAAATACTTTGCATAATGATCAACTATAAACAATTAATATTATAACAAATAAGATTAACAACCAAATAATACTATAACAACTAAGACCAACAATATTGAGGTTCTAAAAAACATTTGAAAATAGTTTTATGAAAATTACCAATTACCAATTATGTTACATAGAATATATCACAACAAAACAATGTATAGTACAAACATAAAATGTTATTCAATATAAAAGATACAATATTTCAAGTTAAACAAATCCATGACTATAATGTACTACACTTGAAATTGAATATTTAAAACAAAAAATTAATTATTTTGAAACCAAGCAATCACATCGGCTATAGAATATAGAATAGTTTCATAAGTTTAAAGTATCTCGCTTTCTTTCATGAAATGGAAAACTTATATAAACTTACAAACAATAGGAAATTAAAATTTTAAATCCACTATGATTTATGTAATCCTTCAAGTAACTCGTACAGGGGTTATAACAATCGTGTTGTGTTCACTTGGATTAAGTGATTTTGTTGTCCTCGTCGATTGAAATATTTATCATAGTTTCAATCATCTGACATGGCTAGATGACGTTAGGGGAGGAGGAGTTTCGGTATTATAGAAGCCTTCCATTTCCATGTTACCGTTTAAAGAAAGAATATTATAACAATAACCAATATTAAAATGACTAAGAGGCCTTATATGTTGTAAACACCAGCATAGACTCATCTTAAGCCTAAATCTATAAACCATCGAGAGTGATATAATTTATTGAGATGTAAAAAAAAATTATCTTAAATTTAGCACATTTTGAGAAAAAAAATCACACCTCAATAAATTTGATCGTTATAGTGCTTGATATATCTTAGTATAAGATTGATATGTGCAGGTTTAATTTTTATTTTATTATATGAGTCTACATGGATTTTCATACTATTTTTTACAGTTTCTAATTATTATTTTATGATCTCACATAATCTTTTTTAACTATTTTTATATTTGGTAACATTACATAACATTATGTTATGTTACAACGTCTTCCCCATATTAGTATATATACCTCCTTGTTACCCTCAGTGCAATCAGGTTAGATAGATCTTGACAAATTATATTTGTTGCAAGAATTTTCATTACTAGGAAAAATCTCTTTTAAAGTGTTATTGACTATGTAGTTTTTGGATATATTGAATATATTCTTTTAGAAATGAATTTCACTAGTCTATCGGAAATGGGATCAAACACCTACAAAGAAACAGTCCATCAGTATAAAAAAATATTATAAAAGAACATAAATAAAAGAAATAAAAGGCTCTTTAATACTAGCTTTCACTCATCGTCGACTCTTTAAATTGAAATCAAATCACACGACCTTATATGAATTGCTTACAAATCCCCAGTTATAGGTGATGAACAGTCTCCCAAGGAATGTGATGTTATTGTAATGATTTTCCATGAGGGTTAACATGTATGAATGTATGTGTATGATAAAACCTACCTCACTACTGAACAAAGATGTATACTAATCATCCTTTTTTTATGGTTATTTTTCTCCCATTATCAATTCCTAAGTTCTCTGTCAAATAGCTATTAATGAAGGATCGATTATGGATTCCATTTTCAATGTCTTTCCTTTCCAGCACATTGTTGATGCCATTCAATATTGGTTCTAAAGAAGGGGTGTAACATACCCATATCACCTATAAAAATGCATATATAAAAAACGTGAAATATAATTTCTTTCACATGAATTTTGGCTATAAACTTCATAAGAATTCATCCTTAAGTTTTAAGAAAATAACCAACATGAAAACCCGCAAGAAAAAATCATCCAAGTTCTGCAAAGAAATCTACTTCTGCATATAGAAAAGTCATTTTCCGCACTGAAATTGAGTTTTCCAACTTTCGTTTTCTGTATTCCGTTGCAAAATTCAGGAATCAGAACCTAACATCCAATGGATTCTTTCATCTACACTTCCACCTTATGTATTCCGCATTTTTGCCTCCCGCCGTGGACTGCAGACATCAGAAACCTAACATGTGATGGAATCGTCCATCCATACTTTCTCCTCTAGCCTTTGTGCCTTTCACTGCAGATTGTGGAACTTGGAAAACTTAACACATGACAAAAACATTCAACCACACTTCTACCTTCCACCTTCCGCCTTTTTTCCTTTCATTGTGGACTACGGAACTCAGAAAACTTAACACGCTACTAAGTCATCCATCCACAATTCCGCCTTATGCCTTCCACTGTGGACTGTGGAACTCGAAAAACTCAACGCTTTCCACCTTTAGATATCTGACTTCAGGTAGTGGAGTTCCTAAACACAATACCTTTACCCATTCTCTTTATGCACCATTGATTCTTGCAGGGTCAATCTCAACTATCGATCTTGCGGCTCATATATCCACCCTTCATCCTCATTGGGCCTACCAGATTTTGCAAATATGGAAGTTTTATTTACCTGGACTTGTTGGCCTCGTGAAATGAACCTTTGATGTTGATCTCCAACATCGTCAAATATCAGTCGTCGAAACATGAGGGATGTACAATATTTCGTAGATATGAAAACTTAATTTATTTGTGCATGTTGAGGTGGCGAAATCCACTCTCGTCGTTGATTTACAACACCATCAATATCAACTGTCGAAACAAGCGAGGTGTACATAATTTCACATATTTGAAAACTTAATTTATTCGTGCATGTTGAGGTGGGGAAATCTAGTCCCGTCGGTCAATATCCAACACCATCAATCTTGGTCGTCGAAACATGTGGAGTGTACCTTATTTATCCAATCTGAAAACTTAATTTATTCATGCATGTTGAGGTGGAAAAATCCTCTCTCGCCATCAACCTCCGACACCATCAATCACATCCATCGAAACATGCGAAGCATACCTGATTTTGCCAATCAAAAAACTTAATTTATTCATGCATGTCTGCTCGGTGAAATATTTGTCTGCTGTTGATCTGATTCCCCAACCCATCCGAAAACAGATACCATTTGCAAGTTAACGCTTCCACTACTTCCAAAAATCTTAAGTCAGAGCATCTTTCCTTGGCCGCATCATCTGCAACCCTTGATATTCTCGTTTGTCTATATCGACCCTCCTTCCTTATTCCTCCTTTCACTAGACGGAACCTTTGCAAGTGTAAAAAATCTCAATTCCAAAACTATAAGTATTAACCATGAAATTCATTAAGCTTGGGAGGATCAACCCATAATCAAGCTCAAGCCTCCATAGGAAAAAACACATGCGGTGCTTAAATTAGGGAAAACACATCGTATGCAAGTAACTCTTTACAAAACGTTATGGCACCATTAGGAAACCCAAAAATCATTAGACACAAGTCACAATCATTCAGACAGAGCATGATTATCCTTTCCAAGAACTAAGTCATCCTATGAGTTCCAGGGGATGGAAAATAGTGTAGGTGCATATCCTACCATTAATAATCTACATAACCAATGCAATATTAATCATATTAGCACATCCCATTCATCAAACCTAGTTTTCATCAACAAAACTAAGGGCGTTCTCTTATCATTCAATGACATTGAAGCATAAAATTGTACATCTACAAACATGTCCTAAGCTCATTAGTCAAAGGAACTCATGTAGTAAACTGGTGATTCTTTACAAAGAACTATTACACCAATTTAGTTTCCATTTACCCTAATACAAGGCACCATCATCCTGCAACAGAGTATGAAAACCATAGTTCATAATCACTAATTCCAATAGTGAAACAAAAGCTACTAATTATCATTTCATTGACAATGAAACACATATTTGCACAAAAAGCACATACCTAGAGTTCAATAAAATAGTAGGAACAAAACCTCAGTGGTGAAACGTGGTTGTAAATGAGCCGCAATGAAAAGGGAATGACCATGTTCAACCCAAGCATAGATTAGGCATAGATATCTCCGTCCTCAATCACGCTCGAGCTAAACTATTCATGTCGAGAGTGGTTAAACTCTAACTCATGGATCATGTCTTGTCACTAAGAGGGGGGGGGTGAAATAGTGACATAAATTTAAACACGAATTTTTTTTATTGGAAACAATGTTTTAATGTGGAACCCAATAAGGTAAACCACCAACACATTTCTATTATTTGAAAAAATTTGTTTTTACAATATACAATAGTTATTTGCAAGCACCCACTTGTTGGAGACCACAATCCCCAATTTTTTCAGCCACTACTGAAGGATGCACCCACACCCTGGTTTATATCTGCACCTACAGACAAGGATACACCAATACCCTGATTCTCCATACCTACTGGAAGGAGGCTAAGACCTCCTTACAGGAATGTAGCATACCCTAGAACCACCCTTGTATGTACTTTTATCAAACTCCCAGATCTTCTGTAAAACCTCTGTCTATTATTACTCTTCTTTGGTATTTGTCTTATGATTCGGCTACATAGATCTGGATGACAGAGACACTTTACTTACCTTTTTATATTATGTGTATATATCCTTCAATCATCTATGGGATTCATCTTTTCACATCACAATAGACATCATTCATACACCCTTTGGATTTCTTTACATGGGAATCACTTCTTCTCTCCACAACACTGGTTTCCTCACTTCACTAGCCTGAGGAATTCATTAATTTGTTGGCCTGCAGACTTCTTCCCTTCCCAAATTGTGGGCTTCATTACCATGCGAGAACTGGCCTTTTCACACTTTCCTTTCCTACTTCCTCTTTTCAGACTGGGCTTTCTGCAAGATCCTTTCCACACTATGAAAGGAGGAAACTGGAAAATCAACTTTTCCAAGATTCAAACCTTTGTACTTTCACTTTTCCGCTTCTCCACCAACCTTCCCATAATGTATTTTCCACACTACGGAAGGAAGAAATCAGAAAATCAATTTTCCACAACTTTGACTCTTTTCTTTCTTCCTTTCCACTTTCCAGACTGGCCGTTCCGCATTTTCCTTTCCACACTGCCAAATGCGGAATTCAAAAACTCAAGTTTTCATGATTTCAACTTTTTGCTTTCTTCCTTTCCACTTTCCAGACTGTCCTTTCGGTACTGCGGAATTCAGAAGTCGAAAACTCAATTTTTCATGACTTAGACTCTTTGCTTTCCACCTTCCGCTTTCTGGACTAGACTTTCCACACTTTCCTTTCTACACTACGGAATTTGCAAGTAACAAACACAATTTTTCCACGACTTCGACCTTTTGATTTCCACAGTTCTGCACCCACACTTATGTTCTCGCAATGAATTTCTTGCAACACTTTTTCCAGACGATTGATCTGCTTGTGGAACTATTTTCAATTGTTCGATATCAATCCTTTGCGGAACGTTTCTCCTGACCATTTTTTGTTTATGCAGTGGCTTTCCCGCAATGCTTTTTCTGCACCGTCGATCTGCTACAGGATAGATCTTGACCATTGATCTATTTGCAGATCTCCTATTCCACATTCTTTCTATTGTGGAACTATCCTGTGACTGTAGATCTATTTCAAAATGATCCTCAGCCATAGATATTTGTACACTTGCTGAACTTCACCTTTTCCACCTATCACTTGCATAACTGATCCTTAATTGTCAGATCTTATGCAGGATGCTTCATGGCCGTTCATTTCTGAACTATTGCATAACTTCACTCTCATACACGATTTCGTTCTATAATCGTATCTATAGCTATATATTTACATGTGGCTTCAATCTAAGCCATCAATCTACTTGAATCTTGGTCGTCTATCATTTGATCCAACAATCCTTGAGTCTGCTTCCTTATTGAACCAGTGTAGTCCATCCTGATCTCTCTACGCGACTCCTCTATATTCAAAACACAGGTTCCTTGGAGTGATGTACATGCTCTCACTCTAATCCTTGCTCAGTGGTTTCTTGATTCATTGATTAATTTGAATCATGTACTTTCTCTAACGATCTCCAAGAGGATCATAGTGCACCTTTTTTATTGCATAGAAGTGACCTTCTACTCAGTTCAAAACTTGGCACATAGTGGCAGAAGCTTCTTTTCCAATCTCTTTGATTGTCAAAAAGTCTTAGTTAAAATTTTGAGTCTCTCTAGTACCTAAGGCAAGGTAATACATATACGCAAGACCTCGGCCTCAGGCATGATTTAGGGAGGTCATTCTCTTAGATCCTTTTTGACTATTTATCCATACTTAGTCAATTTTTTTATTTCCACCAATTGTCATATTTCTCCATAATGATGTCACATCATCTTCTTTGTCATCATAGGAAATGTCTCTTACAAATTTTGCATCAATTATGTTATTCTATGTCATCATATATTCCATTTCACCATTCATGACATGTCATCACTACCTTTTTCTTTCGTTAGACTTATACTGAGTTCACCTTTTTTCTTTCCTTTGTCATTCACTGAGTTTACTCTACCATCATGTCCTTGGTTACTCCTTTGTCATTACTAAACTTATTTTGAAATCAATCACAACTATAATCCATATCGCCAACATTCTCCCCCTTTGGCATTGATGGCAACACCTAAACCTTATCCCCCTTTGACAACAATGTCAAAGGATAACCTATTATTTGCTTTGTTGTAACCAACTTAACATATAATTTCCAATTATTCTCTGTTAGACAAATGGCCTTCTTTTTCTTCTCCTCCTCTAATTAACTTGGACTTTGGTGCTGGTTAACCTCCTTCTTTATCTTCTTTTAGTGAGGCTTTGAATAAAAACTTGGATGATGAGTTTATAGACTCCCCCCATCATAGTGCTTCTATTCTTTCCACACATTCCTTCTTCAAAAACAGATATCAAATCCAATTGTGGTATCTCTCTTCATTCTTTATGCATTTGTATCAAGTCATGATACCAAATCTTCATTCAAACATAACTTCATCCTTTTCTAAAACTCTTCTTCAACAAGCTTTTCAAATCTGCTCTATAGGTTTGGTCTTCATTCCTCTTTGTGATTTCAAGGATGAGAATATAACCATTACTAACATTTTTATCCATGACAAAAAAACTTTTCAAACATTCTCCCCCTAAGTACATGATTCTCTCTAAAGCTTTAATTCAGGGTTCTCTTCTAGGTTATGTGAGACATTTTTGAAAAAGAATCCATCTTCAGTTCCATCGCTATCACTAATTCCTTCTTCATCGTATTTATTTCCATCATAATGAATGTCAATCATATCTACAACACTATTAAAAACCTCATCATCTTGGGAAACCTTTTTGATATTTGAAATATTGGTTTCTTCTATATATTTGGAGTCTTCCTTTCTTCTCCAACTCTTTCTATGGGGTTCCTTCTGGTTTTTCAAAAACTTGCCATCATCTCCTATCATGTATTTTGAACGATCACTGACAATACACAATATATCTTCTTTATCTCTGTGTTTTGAGGGTAGTCAGACATTTCTCTTTTAATGTTCTTTCTTTCCACAACTTCTTTTTCTCTCTAATGTCCTTTAGTCTTTCTGAGATTTCCGTTAATCTGTAATTGCTTGCTTTATGTCCATAGTTATGACAATTGAAGCATTCTAAATTCCTTTCTTGTAGAGGTGCAAATGAGTTATAATTTTTGCTCTTAACTTGACCAACTATCTTATAGTCCTTGAGGTTATAGTTTTTAAAATTCAAACTTTTCCTTTCATATTCTCTACAACTCATAGCTTTGTGTCCAAAGTTAGAGCATGTAAAACAATAGCCAAGGAAAATGTGAGGATACTTGTTTTGATAAACCTTCTTTGGATTTGTCTTGAATTCCTCCTTCATGGGTGGAAATGATCTTCTTGAATTCTAATCATTCCTTTTTTTGTTACTCTTTCTTCTTGAATGTACTGAGAAAAGAAGCTGCATAAGATTTTGATATAACTTGATTTTCTTCTTGAGAGTAACCTAATCCATTGTTGTTACTTGGATCTCTTTGTGTGGTTATAATCTTATCTAAAATTTTAGAACTATTTTCATATATAGTTTGAATAAATTTTGCATCAAGATCTTTTCTTAAGTGAACTAATTCTTCCTCCATTCTTTCACAGATTAGATTTTTTTCTTTAAGAGATTTCTCTAGCCTTTCTTCTATCCTATTTGGCGTGTTTCAGATTGCTCATGATTTTCTTCATCTCTTTTTCTTTTTGTCCGTGCTCTTTATGTTGTTCAACTAAAAAACCTTTCATCTTTCTATATTTGTTTTTGTATCTTCTTAAACCATCCAAATCCTTGGTTAGTTATTTTTCCATATTAACATTTGATTCATCTTCTGACTCTTTCTTATACTCAATTTATTCTATCTCATTAGAATCTTCCATACCTAGAAAAGTAAATTCATCATCACTAATCTCAGATGAACTGATGTCTTCTTATTTTGAGTAGAATTATTTTTTCCTTTGTAATTTTTTTATAGTGGAATTTTACCACTTTCTTGTATTTTTTATTTTTTTCATCTTCAACTTCAGAGTCTTCCTTGAGATAACGACACTTTTCTTGAAAGTTCCCAATTCTGCTACAGTTAAAAGGTTTGAAGGGCGGCTTTCCTTTGTACTTCCTTGAACCTTTCTAAATTATTTTAACAAAGTCGACTTCTTCTATGATCAGATTATTCATTATGTTTGGTCCGAGTTTTTTTCTTATGATCTGTTTTCTTGATCACCTTGAAATCTACTTATCCTTTTGGGAGATTATCAATACCTAGTATTAATTCATAGGCTATGAGAATTCCATACAATTCATCCATGGTAGGATCTTCTAGATTCTCTCGATATTCAAGAGTGGATCTTTGGTATTATATACCATAGGAAGTGTTCTTAGTACCTTTTCAACTAACTCATATTTTGTTACTTCTACTCCCGAACCTTTGATTGCATTAACAAGATTCTCAACTCTTTCGAAGTACTCTGAAATCTTTTCTTCGTCCTTCATTTTCAGAATTTCATATTGTACTTTAATAGATTGAAGTTTTTCCATCTTTTCTTTGGAGTCTCCTACATATATGCTTTCCAATTTGTCCCAGAGCTCTTTTTCACTTTTACAAGTCAACACTTTTGCAAGAACCTTCTTACTTATTCCATCTTGTAATGTATTTAAGGTTTTTGCATGTTCCCAAAATTAATTCCTTTGTTATGCTTCTGTGGGAATGTATTTTGGAACATTATATACTTCTTCAACTAATTCCCAAACTTCCACACCAATGGACATCATATAGTTTTTCATTCTAATCTTCCAAAAGACATGGTCTTCACCATCAAATATGGGGACTCTTATTGACATCTTCATCTGCTGATCCATGGTGGTTGTAATAGGATTTTTATTTTAGTGGTTAAACTATGGTGAAGGATCCTACTCTGATACAATTTGATGGATCAGGTCTTGTCACTGAGAGGGGGGGTGAATCAGTGACAAAAATTTAAACACAATTTATTTTATTTTAGCAAATGTAAAAAAACATTTGGACAAAATGTTTTAACGTGGAACCCAATAAGGTAAGCCACCAACATGTTTTTATTATCTGCAAAACTTTTTTCTTACAATATACAATAGTTATTTGCAAGCACCCACTTGTTGGAGACCACAATCCCCAAGTTTCTCAGCCACTACTAAAGGATGCACCCACACCCTAGCTGTTGTCTGCACTTACATACAAGGATACACCAATACCTTGATTCTCCATCCACTATTGGAAGGAGGATAAGACCTTATTACATGAATGTAGCCTTCCCTAGCACCACCCTTGTATGTATTTTTATCAGACTCCCAGATCTTCTGTAAAATATCTATCTATTGTTACTCTACTTTGGTATCTGTGTTATGCTTCGGATGCATAGATTTGGATGAAAGATACACTTTACATGGCTTTTTATCTTCTGTATATATATCCTTCAATCATCTCTTTAGACCATACTCACGCCCTTTCAACATTGTGAATCTTCAACTCTCTCTTCAAACCATCACACCTTTACAAAACAAACTTCTTGATTTCTCTTTCACACCTCTTCAAATCTATGTTAATTTATCTAATCAATTAGATTATATCTCTATTATATTACTGATTTTTAATTAATTACCTAATTAAACTCTATGATCTTCTTATGTCTTTGAGATTCTTCCATTTGTAAGCTTGTCGGGATTATCATCTCTGTGTTGATCCTAGATTTGTTATCATTTTTGGCAATTAATTTACTCATTTAAACATATGTTTTATTATCTTTTTGCATATTTTATGTCACACAGATCACTATTCATCCCAAGTATGTATGAATTTAAGGTTTATATAAAATCCATTTATTATTATCATTTTATGATTTTATTAATTAACCAGATCACTAACCAGACTACGCACTATTCAGCTTTCCGTCCAGATCACTAACCAGACTACGCACTATTCATAATTGATTTTAGGCATTAAAATGTGAAACAATTCTGCAAACGACCTGCTTTCCACGCATCTGGGTAATGAAGCTCATGTTATAGATGATCCACCAGCTTGCAGCCTCCTTTGTCAACACCTCACCAATAGACCACGTGTTGGGTTGATGTATTAGCCCACGTTCTAGAAAACTCACCCATATGCTCTCCTCTGCTCGCAACTAGTCCACCTATTGCGCTAAGGAAGGATCCGTGCACCACATCTGAGAACAATTTGCAATGGAGAAGGATCTTGTGCTTTACACTATCTAATGAAGAAAACCAAACTCACGTTGAAGAAGGGAATATCATGTTCTTTATCCTATGATCAATTAAATGCCTTTATGATTGCATATTTTACAGAGCAGTTGACTACTAAAGGGTCGACTTGCTCATCCTTGTAAACATTGTATATAAACACCTCTTTGTGCAGAGTTAGAGAGTTGATCATTTTATTTGTTAGACAATCATTTTTGGAGAAGAACATTGTATTTCTATTCCATTGTTTGAATAAAGAGTTGTATGCTTTGTTGTTGAAGATTGCATTTGAGTAGAAGTTAACTAGGCACCACCCCTGATTGCTGAGAGAGCCCCTCATCAACCAGAGGTTTCTTTCCTTTTCTTCTTTATTTATTTTATCTTTTCTGTTGTAGTTGGTTTTGTTTCCAGTTAGTTGTATTATTTCATTTGTTTTATGTAATGCATTTTATTTCCAGAATTAAATAACTAGATTGCGCGCATAGTTTGTTTTAATTTATTTTCAGTCATTTTATTTCCAGTTTACTATTCATTTTATTTACAAGCAAATAGAATAGATTTCTTTTATCAAGTTAAATAGATTCAGTTCAATTTATTTTCCTTCTGTTCCAAGTTTATGCAATTTAAATTTTAGTTTGTTTATTAACATGCAATGATTTCTTTATGTCATGAATTTGTTTGAGGTCATTTCACTGTTAGATTTCCTTAATAAGTAGGTTTATTTATTGTCTTTATGCATTAGATTTGCATCTGCACGAATTCAGACGAAGATTAGCTCATTTAGGTTAATTTCCATAATTTTAACTATGCAGACTGTCATTTAGACAACCTGTTTAAGCTGTCATTCAGCCACTCCTTTCAGACCTACAGTTCAGTCTCTCATTCCGCCCATAGTTTCGTTTTTAGTGTTTTTAATGTGTTTTGATATTGTTTTCAATTTTGTTTCGTTAATGTTTGAAGTATGCTTTGACTGAAGTCGTATAATTTTATTTACTTCTTTTCACCTTGAACATGTTTTGAACTGTTTTATATTTTGTTTCTTGAGTTTTTTTTCTGATTTCTTTTTATTGGTATACTATTTTGTGTCTATGCTATTGGATTTATTTATCCTTTGCATGTAAAATTCAGTGTTATATGTGTTACCCTTAGTATGTTTTCAAGTTATTCCTTTTTCATTGTGTGATTACTGAAAGAGACTTGTAGGACATAATTCAAAGATATTCCTATTAAGTTTTCTACTTGTTTCTTTTTATTTAATTTTGTTTATTAAGTTTTCTACTTGCTTATTAATTAAGTTTTCCTTGCATCTTAGTTTCCAGTTTAGAGAATAGTTGTTAATAATATATTTTTCAGTTTAAAGTTATTTACTTATATAATAAATTATCAATTTTTTAGTTTAATATTTTGTTCCGGTTTAATTAACTTAATAATTGAATTCTTAGGAGTTTGACTCAGTTTTTCATTTTGAAATATCTTTCGATATTTTGTTTGTTAAAATATTTCCACGACACCATAGGAACCCCTCTACCTTCGCATATATTTTGTGTCAACTCTAAGCGTACCAACCCCTGTCGATAATTAAATATTAGGTGAATTAATATAGACATTATAACACCCAACACTTTTGGTGTCATTGCCGGGGACTTGTTGTGTAAGGTAGAGTAGAATTCCATATGAATATTATCAATAGGTTGGTGGTGGGGGAGCGGTAAGACGAGAGGTAAGAACCTACGCATCTATTATAATATGTGCCCCCAAAACCAACAATAGTAGTAGCATAGGTTTTCTTTAGTTTACAATTTTTCATGAGTAGACTTAGAGATCCTCAGGGTAGATTTGTTAATACTGGAAAACTTATTGAAATCCCTACTAACTACCATAGGGGACGTAATTATCCGACTACTAACTCACTAGATATTATACCTAAATCTTGTCACCATCATGTGATGAGACCCTTAACTTCCATGTTTTCCCTAAATCCCAACACTTAGAGTGGAAACTTGCTCTCTTTGTCAATTCTACTTGAAAAAACCTAGCACCGCGCTTACTTTGTGGCTAATGAGCGGTACCTTGCTCAACACCACTTGTATCTTGTTTTAGAGGAGCAGTGCCATCGCTTATGGTCTTTGGTCTAAAAGGGGTTCTCATCTAAACTGCTCTGTCATAAGGAAAGAAAAGCGGTACCCTAGGTAAAATGGGAAAAAGAGAAGTTTCTCGAGGCTTCTAGATCTTGAGCCTCATGTCCTCCATTATCCCTATCATTATGGGTTAGTTTGAGCTCGAGATCCCCCATGGTAGGATCTTGGAGCAATATCACCCACAATTCTCTCAACTATTCCTATCCATTGAGCCTTATAAATACAAGCTCATATCCATAGTTGAGGGGGAGAACTATAGAGGTATTGTTATGTTGTTGGATTGACTGCCTAGTCCAAATCATTGTAGAGCATAGAGAGCAAAGTTGGAGCTTATGGGGATGAAGTGTTTTTCTCGTGGAGGGGCTTGTCGACACTAAGGCAACGGTTGTAAGCTTCTCCATACATTCTTAATGCAAAGCTGATTTCTGTCCCACATTACTATTTTTTTTATTTCACATGTACATGTTGTTAGATTCCTTAGTCACTAACATGGATAAGTAGATGATTCTCGGGTAGCTTTGATGTGTTTGCATGTTTGATCTGTTTGTAGGTACATAGGTTCACAATCAAAGCACTATTCTAGGTGTCTACAGTATTCAGGGAAGGTCTTCATCCTTTGTCGTTCACTCATTTTTTCTGGATCTGAACCATTCAGACTAGAGAAAAAACTTCTGTCCGCAGAAGCTGCAAAATTCCTGATAACAAATCTAGAAACTTCGCTGGGGAACGGTGCAAATCTCAGTTGATCTGATCTTCCTCAGTTCTTGAACTCTTGTTTGAATCCAGGCTCCATCTCTAACTCTCTTCAGTCAGATCTGCCATCTGACTTAGTGAATTTTGGTTTGAAAATTTCATATCTGTTCAGATCTAAACTATTTCGACTTTATATGCTCTTTTTTATTGTCAATCCATCAATTTTTGCCTTGATCTGTACAATTTATAGCTTGATATTTCATTCTCCTTGTGTTTCGGATTTATTCAAGGAACTGAACATGTGTTGTTGGAAACAAGTGGTGCCACCGCCTGAACTCTGTTATCCATAAGCGGTGCCACTGCCCGAGTCTCGTTATCCAGAAGCAGCGCTCATCTAGAAATGCTCTGTCAAGACCCCTCCAGCACAGTTCCAGGTAGGCCTTGTTCCAGAACTAGTTTTTCCTCATTTTTTGTAAAAAAATGAGTTTGTTTGCTTTCAGCCCTGCACTATCAGGCTTGTGTGTTAGAATCTGAATGCTCATGGTTGGAAATTCTTTTTAGACTAGGCTTGTTGATTATTCATTTCCTTCCATGCTTGTTGGTTGTGATTGTGAAATGATTTTTTTTTTGAAATATTAGGTTTTCATGAGCTCTCTTTTCATTTATTTTATAAGGACTGAAAGAAAAACCATTTGATTAGAATCTTTATTTCATTTTTTGTTTCCATAGAAGTCTTCTTTTTGCTTGTAAAAAAGATTTTTTTTTACTGAGATTAGGTTATTATCAACATTGAGAATACGTCATTGGATCTCTTATTAGCCTCATAAGCTTTCAGTTTCTCTGTGTTCTTTTGTCTCTCTTGCATCGGTACTATCTCACAAAAAGAAAAAAATATTGTAGTTTTAAGTTAAATCTATCTATGTTTTAATAAAAATAAAAAAAATAGAGTGCATATGCATGTAAAGTGCTTCTTGTTTTTCTTTTAGAAAAAAAGACTCTTCCCCTTTTGATTGCTTTTAGAAAAGGAAAATGAGTTTGGAATGTGTTTCGTGTCTTTGATTTTGATTTGTTCAAGATAGTTGTTTGGGAATTTTTGTCTCTAAAATGAAAAGAAAATACTCTCTTTCCCTCCCGTAGGTAGGGATACCACGAATGGTAAAGTGAAATATTTGCATCTACATACTGCATGGTTTTACTTTTTCTGTCAAAATTCCATGCATTCACCTAACCGTCCACTTTAAAATTAACGGTAGTTATAGGTTAAAATTTACATAGCAATTTGAGTGATAGGCTAGAGACGTGTTTGGGCGTCATTCAGCATAGGAACTGTTGTTACTCATTCGCATTACATCCAGGAACTTGTGCGGTTCTTCTACGTACCATCGGTATATCAGATGGCCTTTCACATACCCTTGAGGTATATAGAAAGGTACTTCATGTACTTGATTGTATATCTAAAGGCCTCTTGTGAATGGTTATGCATTAGATAGCACTACTACTGATTTGAGCTCCCACATACCTTGCATATATCGGGAGAGCCCACTAGGATACCTTATCTATCTAAGAAAATCCCTTTGGCCGTCTTGCTTGGAGCCATACACCGAAAAAAACATTCAGAGATATTACTACGTACGTACCCTTGAGGTATGTCACGAGTGGAACCTTCTTGACAATCCTGGTGAGAGACCTGACTATCTAAACTCCTCCTGTCATTTAATTTTGCTTGTTTGGCCTATATCTTGAGTAGGGAAATTTTTGGTGGGTTTTCTAGTTTTGAGACCCTAGGTTAGATAGGAGCTGTACAAATTGGCTGAGCTAAGATAGTCCAGAAGAGTATGGGGCTTGCCACCTGATTTTATTCCCGTTTTAGGAGAAAATCCTATGGAAGCTATCGACCAAGGAGCTGCTACCAACTCCCAAGTGGGAGAGAATGTGGTTGCAGAAAGTGGAGGACCATATCCTTCGCACATGCCTGTCTTGGTCCAACAACCTTCTCAGGGTAATACTTCATTCCATTCTCCCACACAAGGTCATTTTGTTGATACTACCCATCCAAATTATGGTCCCAATGCTCCATTTTGGGACACCTCTATAGGACAATCCATTGCCTCATTTGGAACCAGTTTAAAATTTTCTGAATAAGTTTCACCAAATGAAGAAGAACATAAACAATACCAAGCAGCTATTCTATGTGCACAAGAAATTGAAAAGAAAATAGATGACATATTGGGCACACCACCATCACGTTCCGCAACTATTCCTGTGGGATATCGTTCACTTGTCGATTCTATGAGACCCATTGAACCAATTTTAGATCACACAGTGACTCCACATAATCCAGGTCAAAATTCCAACCCCACCACCTCCCATATTATGTCTGTTCCCAATCCTCCTGGCTCGTCCGCACCTGGGGATCAACATTCAATTCCTGTTTCATCAATACCTTCTAGTGTCAAGGAGAAACCCCCGGCACGACCTACATTATCTATCACTAAAATTGTACCTAGTCATGGACAGACCTCTAGTATAGAGCAATCTAAAGTTTATGTCCCTCCTACCCACACAAATGTGGTTAACCTTCCATCCAGTTCAGGTCATCCCTTGGGGGCACAATCTATAACCAATCAAACCTCTTGGGGGTATGGTTACACAGCAAATCAAGTACCTATAGGAAACATTAATGATCCGTCCAACCCTACAGGAATGCCTTATGTTGGAATTCCATATCCTAGTAATAATTTCACACCATGGGGGCAACCTAACTGGTCCTACATGCCAGCTATGGGGGGGGGGATACCTATACATATTGCGGGGGGTGTCGGAGGACCACCTTATGGAGTTCCTCCCGTTAGGGGTCCTAATGGTCTTGGTGGCTTTCCTCCTTATGCTCCTAATGGTCCAAGTGGTCCTAGGGGGCCTGGTGGCTTCCCTCCTAATGGTCCCAAAGGGTCTAGTGGCCCTCCTCCTAGTTGTTCCAGTGGCTCCAAAGGTTTACCTCCCAGGGGTCCTTGAGGGTCTGGTGGTCCTCCTCCTGGTGGTCCAGGTGGTCCTGGTGACCCCAATGCTCTTTGTGATCCTAGAGGCCCTAGTGGTCATCCCCCTCGGAGGCCCCAGTGGTCCTAATGGTCCTGATCCCAGAAATCAACCCCCTGTGGGTGGATCTTCCGGTAGCTCTTCATCACAACAACCTGTATATCATTCTACTTATGGTCCTACTGGTACTTATATGCCATATCAATATTATCAGTATGTGCAACCTAATTGTGAGTTACCTTTCCTAGCAATTTTGGACTTTCCTGATTTGTCCAAGTTGATTAATGACCCCATTCAACATAACCCCTCATGGCCTCCCATTCTGGTAAAGTTACCATCAAAAATTCCAAAGTTTAATGGGAAGCAAGGAGACGATCTAAAAGACCATGTCACAACATTCCATTTGTGGTGTTCTTCAAACTCCCTTATGGATGATTCAGTTCGTTTAAGACTCTTTTAGCGAACTTTGACCGGTACAGCCACAAGATGGTACATTGAACTTCCACAACATTTGTTTGTGGATTTTGGCTCATTGTCAACTATATTTCTCACACACTTTCAGCTTCCTATCCATTATGAAACGGATACTAATCTCTTAACTTCTCTATGACAAAACACCTCCACCCACATATCCGATCATATCCATGAGTGGAGAAGGAGGAGAATACTTATTAAGGCTCCTATCCTGGATCAGTTATTAGCTGATTGGTTTACCAAATCTTTGTTTCCTCCAATTACCCGAGATGTGGCTATATGGTCAGTGTCTTTACTGAAGAGTAAGCCATTAGTCAATCCCAATATCTAGACTTGGTCTATTCCTAGTCCAAAACTTTGTATAACTTGATCCCTCAAGCTCCTCGCCCAAGCACCGATCCTACAAAGCCACCAGCATAAGTCCCTGTTGATGGGATTGTTGGTTCAATCCAGTCCCCGTCAGCAGCAAAAACTACCAAGCAACCCCAGATTGCCAACCCTACTCCATCGACTCCCAAAGTTTCCATCGATATCAATTCTATTCAGAGTATTCAAACATGCAACAACAATAAAAGGGAAGGTAAACCTAAAAACAAAAAACCTGGAAATCAACAGGAGAATCCAAAACCAACCACCAATGATAAGGATAAATGGAAAAGAAAAGAAAAATATCCATGTCTGCTATGCAGAGGTGACCATTTCACAAAAGAGTGTCCTCGTCGGGATGAAATCACCCAATTTTTGAAAACTAATCCCGCACCCATAGTTCTCACGGATCCTTTTCCCTCTCAACAACAACTAATAGAACACATGTCTAATGAGGGAAACTCTAGTTCTTCAGAGGAAATTTGGATGATGTCCTTGAATACTATTAGTTTGCAAACAGGAAGTTAGAGTTAAGACAAACCCACAAACAAGAAAGAAGACAATTCTTCTTCAGGAAAATCTCCCTCTACTGGTTCTTCTGAATCCTCGTCTACTGTCCCCCTAACTATTGAGAAGCCTACTCTTGACATGGTTTTGCATCCACTCAAGAGTACTCTTAGGAAGGCTGTTTTTAACCCTAATGCCCGAGTTGCTCAATTTTACAATGTAGTTGAATATCTCACGCAGGCACCATGTGCACTCGCTCATGCACCATGTGCAATGTCTACCTTGGAAGTACTCCAAAGTTTTCCTACACAACGCAAAAACTTGTTAACTGCGTTAGGAGATTTAGACCCAGACAATTGTAATTTGATTCATTTCAATGTCGATAACTATAAGTCTAGACTACCTCACAAACTCGCTTTCCAAATCGTCACGAAAGTAGTTGGAAAAAAGGTCTTTAGAACTATCTTAGACGAAGGAGATTCAACTTCAGTTTTGTCCCTGTCTTGTTGGAAAGATATTGGCTCTCTCAAGCTTGTCACATCACCTATGACTTTGAAAGCCTTTGATGGATGAGGTTTCTAGCCCCATGGTCTCATATCATCCCTTTCAGTCAAGACTGGGGTCAAAACTATTTTCTATTCAAGTATAAGTAGTAGATGCCTCGTTAGATTACAACCTCCTTCTAGGAAGAAATTAGTTTTACGCCATGACTGATGTCGCTTCGACAGTATTTCGAACGGTCCAATTTCCACATCTAGGGAGAGTTGTCACCATTGACCAGCTTTATTTCTGTACGCCGAATGTTACTACCTCTACAACTAATAACATCCCTATGTTAGGCCAATCCCCTCCTCCTTATCAGTCGATTGGGGTAGGCATGTTGAAGGATTCATCCCTTATGGGGATTTTTCCCTCTAATCCTCCTAACACAAACACAATGATAGTAAATATGATTGTGTCATTTGATTATGATCCAAAGGGAAAACAAATTGTTGATTCCGCTTCATTGAGTTTGTATGAAGAAATGTACAACATCATTCAAACCCTTTCCAATGACCACACTGATGAACTTCATCTGGTGGCTTCGGACCCTTACCATCTACCCTATTGGTTAGAACCCTCTCTTCCTATTCTAGATTATCTCTCTGAGACTTTTCCTTCTGATGAGTCCATTATGGAGATCATGAGTACGAATGAGCCTATCTGGGAGGATCACCATCATATATCCTCGTTCCTCCCCAACACTAGTTTGATATACCATGATTTTGCATCCCTGTTTACCACTAATATTATCAACACATCTCAACATCCTATATTGTTCCAAGACACAGATTTTGAAGAAAAATTATGCAACATTACTCAAACAAATCCAATTGACATATCAGCCAAGCATGGTACCATTGAGCATGTTCATGTTGGGCAGAACTGCTCGACAGAAGAATCTGAAGCATATAGGGCACTTTTCCAAGAATTCCGTGATTTTTTTGCCTGGTCTTATGAATAAATGTTGGGGATAGACCCATTCATTGTGGTCCATGAAATAAAAACCTATCCCACTGCTAAACCTGTCAGGCAAAAACTAAGGCAAGTCCATCCACAAAAGGCGGTGACTATTAAAGCCGAGATAGAAAAACTTCTCAAAGCTGGGTTTATTTATCCCGTACCCCTGATGGAATGGGTATTGAACGTTGTCCCTGTCAATAAAAAGTAGGGAACCATTAGGGTCTGTATCGATTTTAGATATTTGAACAAAGCTTGTCCCAAAGACAACTTTCCTACTTCGCATATCGACCAGATTATCGACAACTATGCTAGAAGTGTCATCTTCACATTTATAGATGGATTTTCAGGTTATAATTAGATTGAGATTTTACCCACCGATCAGCACAAGACGACATTCATTTTCCCATGGGGAACCTTTGCATATAGGAAGTTACCATTTGGCTTAAAAAATGCTAGAGCCACTTTCCAGCGTGCTATGTCCTATGCATTTCACGATATAAAACATATTGTTGAATCGTACCTTGACAACCTCCCTGCTCATTCACAGCGACGGGAGGACCACCCTGGTCATCTTAGAGACATTTTCCTGAGATGCCATCATTATAATATATGGCTTAATCCTCATAAATGTGTTTTCTGCATTGAGATGGGACGCCTGTTAGGTTTTGTGGTTTCTAAGGATGGAATTCGGATAGACCCGTTGAAAATTGCCGCTATTTTAGCTCTATCGGCCCCAACCAACCTTCTATAACTCCAACGTTTGCAAGGGAAGGAAAACTTTCTCCGCCGTTTCGAGTGCAATTTTGCAGAGAAAACACACGGTTATATGTGTCTCCTTAAGAAGGACACTCCTTTCTATTGGGATTACCAAGCCCAATGAGCCTTTGATAATCTCAAACACGCTCTGACTCATTCACCCGCAATACACCCCTCGGATTATTCAAAGGATTTTCTCTTATATATTGCTACCTCCACTACTACCATTGCTATGGTTTTGGTGCAGGAAAATCCCAACGGTCAGGAGCACATGATCTACTATGCTAGTAATAATCTTATGAATTTCGAAACCCAATATTCACACCTGGAGAAATTAGCATTGGCCACGGTCATTGCTGTTAAAAAATATTGTCACTACATTTTGCTCCACACAACCACTGTATTGGTAGACTGAAACCTTATGTATTATATCTTGAATCGTCAGGTGCTCGAGGGAAAGTACTCTCGATGGATATTCATACTACAAGAGTTTGATCTGGAATTTGCTAAAGCCACATAAAAGAAATACCTGGTCTTTGTCGAGATCATGTGTGATCTTCCCTATGCTTCGATGGAATCTGAGCCTAGTGATTCATTTCCGGATAAATTCATGTTCTTGATAAGCACTACTAACCCATGGTATGGATATTTTCTCATTTATCTCCAAACACAAATATTTCAGCCAATTCTATCCTATGACGATCTCCGTCGTATCCGTCACCACGCAAAATACTACCTCATCTTGAATGTCACTCTGTATAGATGTGGTATTGATTCCATTCTCTGGGGATACCTCACCCATGAGGAAGCTGAACAAGTGTTGAATGATTGCCACTCTGGAGCATGTGGCGGTCATTTATCTGGGATGGCTACAGCCCAGAAAATACTTCACGCTGGCTATTTCTGGCCTTCAGTCTTTAAAGATTATCACAAGGCTGTCAAGAAATTCCAACCCTGTCAACATTTTTATCCGAAAAAGCACACTCATCCTGCTCCGCTACACCCCGTCATTGCCGCTACACCCCGTCATTGCCGTTGGCCCATTTTCCAAATTGGGGATTGATTTTGTAAGCCTACCTCAGCCGGGGGGCATGGTTACATCATCGAGGCTGTTGACTATTTTACAAAGTGGGCTGAGGCCATGCCTACATATGCAGAAGACGGTAATACTGCCGCTCTCTTCCTCCTCAATCATGTGATAGCTAGATTCAGAGTCCCGCAGTCCATAGTTACTGATCACGGATCACATTTCCATAATCAAATGATGGAGGAACTAAGTGCCAAGCTAGGTTTTCGTCATGAAAACTCTAAGCCCTATTATCCGCAAGTTAATGGTAAGGTAGAGGCCATTAACATAGTTTTTAAAATGATGCTTTGTCGGATGGTTGGAGACCATAAATCCAAATGGCACCAAATATTTTATCGTGCTCTTTGGGCTTACAGGACTTTGGTGAAAAAAGCTACTGGTTTCACACCTTTCTAGCTTGTCTATGGAATCAAAGCTATCTTGTCAATTCAATGTCAGATTCCATCCTTGAAACTTGCCATCGAACTTATCCCAAACACTTCCGCAGAGGAAGAGAGATTTCTATACTTGAACAACCTTGATGAAACTAGGAGAGATGCTGCCTTGGCTAATGAGGCACACAAGAAATGCATCAAGGGGCAATATGACAAGTCTGTCCAACCTCGTGCCTTTAACGAGAGTGACCTAGTTTTGACTTACGATCAGAGATCTGACAAACTAGGGAAAGGAAAGTTCGAATCCATGTGGTACGGTCCTTTCATTATTTCTAAATTTTTAGAGAAAGGAGCCTATGAGCTCATGGACTATGATGGAATCCCTTTAGGACAACCTCACAATGGGTTGTACCTGAAGAGGTACTATTCCTATATCTCTCTTGGATAGTATCTTGTATATATGTATATTACCTGACTTTCAGTGTGCTTAAGTATTTTCAATATAGTTTTGAGTTTAGTGTCTGTATCTGTTTATACCGTGTTTTGGTCGTGTAGACTAGATGGCTTTCTACGGCTTCGCTAATGGTGCTTACTGCCACACCGTGAATCTTGCCTCAGCTGCTTGGGTTCTCTATTCCCCATCTTACGATTGGGTCAACTCAGGAGTGGTTTGTATTGGTCCCGCTACCAACAATATCGCCGAGGATCAAGCAGTCATAGGTATTTTGACTAAAGCTGCCTCCCGAGATGTTCACAACTTGGTAGTCTTGATGGACTCACAACTAGTGGTTTGTCATCTAAACCATGTTTATACCATTAGGAATCCTTTGCTTCTCCATCTCTTCTAAAGGGTACGCTTGTTAGAAAGTTCATTTGAAATTATCACCTATAGGTATATCCCTAGGGAACATAATGTAGTTGCTGACTCATTGGCTAATTACATCCTAGATTGGCATATTGCCCATTCATGACATGAAAATAAAACTTGGTTCATTGTAAATAAATGATTAAAGAAACATAAAATTAATGTAAAATACATTCACCATTTGAGACATATAAACACCAAGTAAAAGTTTCTCTCTATATATATATATATGAACATGTTTTACAAAAAAATAGGTCACAAGACCTCATCTGAAGCACGTAGGCTTTCAAGTAAAAATCACCATACAAAAATCCTGAAGCTATCAGCTTTCAGTGGATACATCATGAACTCATCATCTAATGATTCTCGTGGTAACACATCACTGCCCAGGCTACTCTACGTAGCAGTCTGCTAAAGAGACCTGGTACTCCTCCTATAGGCCTCTGATACCTCAATGGGAGGTCGTCAATAGAAGCATCAGGGATTTCTAGAGTCAACCTCTCCAGGTTCTCCTCTAAATCCCCTGTCACATCGTCACCCTATGGTACAAAATGGGCTCCAACTCACCTATCCAATGGGGAGGCTCCCCTAGGTTGTGCTGCTCCAACGTCTGCATGAAAACATTCAAGTCTCATTACTCAACATAAAAAATATAAAAACACTATTTCCATTTTAGGGTCTCTTGTTTCTTACCGATGTCACCCCATTGTCCACCAGGAGGGAGTGGTAGGTCAGGGTCACTGCTAACATCAGTGCCCGCATATGCATAATCCTCCACCATGAGGAGCTGATCTCTCAACCTTCGAAAGAATGGGTCACCGAACTTTACCTTCCCCTTTCCCGCTCCAATACGGGCCATAATCTGGACCCACCTCTGCATGCAAGGGTCTCGTGCCCTTAGCTCTGTAAATACCACTTGGGGTCTCATATGTGGAACCCACTTGAAGAAGAAGCAAGCTAGAATGGAACCGAAACCAAATTGCTTTAGCTCCCTCTTTCGACACTTGGTCAGCTGATCCTTGAAGATCGGAAGTAGAGCTTTCGTCTAGTTAAATACTGTAGGCGCCATGGCCTTTATGGCGTAGAGCATATGTGCTCTAGATTCCTAGTGTACTCCTTGGCTTCCCACCACTCTTTGCATGGTAAACAACACGATTCGTAGAGGGCCATCCATCACTGCTTTTATGGGGATTTTCTTCCCCAATGTCCTGGTCCTAGGAATGCAGTGACGGTCTATCAACTCCTAAGTAGTAATGTCCCCCCCCTCCACGGGAACCAGTCAGTGAGATGGGAGCACCCCATCTTGAAAGGCCAGTCAAGAAGTAGATGTCCTCTACCTCAACTGTCAAAATGTGAGCACCAACCTTGAAATGTTGTTGCTCCAGCTTCCACATTTAGAGTATATGCTCTAGTAGTCGCTCGTGCGACACCATACTGGGTGTGCGGAAGAACTTTAAGAGTCCCTAGTCTCCCAATGTAGCTATGCAACCCGCATTTCATTCGTCGAAGGCACCTTCGTTATCGTGTTGTCTCTCTTTCCATATGACCATTTTTTATCAATAAGAACCTGTCAAAAACCATCAAAAGACTTGTTAGAAACATTCTTAGTCATCCAAATCAATAAAAATGAGCTAATTTTTCTTGTGCTATCACTTTTAATTCTCCATGATCGGCATCGCCTATGTCCCATTGAGGACAGGCGGTGCCACAGCCTGTGCGCTATGTTTTCGGTGCGGTTCTAGCGGGGTACTACTTATCCCGCAAGGGATAAGAATGGTGCCCGCTCCCATGTTTTTAGGGATTGCCATATAATCCCAAAACACCATTAAAAATCAAAATTGAAGGCATAAGATGAAAGAGTAGGGTCTAGTCTATAACCTAGAACTGACGATGAAAAAATCCGACTGTGGATGCTCCCGATATCAGCGACTAAAGATCTGGCCAAGAAAATGCTCCAAAGGTTCTCCACTATGGGTAAATAGTAAAATGTTTTGATTTTTTACTATTTACATGACTTTTATATACATTTTAGGGTTTGACATGCTATAGTTTTGTTTTAAAATCATTTATTACTCAAAATATATCAATCATAACTCTTTAATGTCAGTTATTAGGGAATTTAACACTTGTTTTTTAGTCGTTACAGGATAGAAGAGCAGTAGCAGTAAAGTTTTAGGAGTTCATTTTTTACTTTTTCGTACTGCCATAAAATGAAAAAAGTCTTTTGAGCATTTATTGGGACACTTTGGTCATGCTATTGAAACTTAGTATCAAAGGTCCGAGTCCGTTTCTGATTCTTTTTAGGCTCGTAAAATATCTCATTGTGAAAAGAGACCTAGTGGAGTCTTCTTTAAACTCTTTTCGGGCTCCTTAAATACAAAAATATTGTCGAGTGATCTCTTCTTCTTCACGCTCATTAAAGCATTTGAAGAGTTATTCATCTCATGGTAGGTTATCACTTTTTTGGTTCAGGTGAACTATTTTATGAAAAAGGACCCTATGGAGTCTTCTTCCATGGTCGTTCATACTCTCTAAACATAAACGATACAATTTTTTCTTTCATTGGACTCGTTAAAGTAAACATTAGGAGACCCTCTTTTGGGAACAAACCCCTCCTCTCTCAGGTTCGTAAAACATATGAGTTTAGACTTGTCTTCAGATGAGCTATAACGAGTGTTTGTTACCCTCTTTGAGCTCGTAAAACCAAAAAGAGGCACTCATCAATCATGATGGGGAAAATGGGGAGGGAATCATTTTGCAAATAAATGGCAGTAGTTTTTCATTACCTTGAACATGGCACTTGTCTGCATATCATTTCAGTCAATTGGGTATTCAGTTGATCTCTGTGAGGATCCACTTTTGTGAGTCATGCCACTCCTTTGAGTCTTTCAAAAGAATGCATTGTCCACCGTCGCACTATGTGTTTGTCTGGTTTAGTCATGCTACCAAGTATTTTTTTGTGCCGCCCTATGTTCAAAGGGAAGTTGAAGAAGTTTTACCTCTATAATCAAAACCATCTCTATGTCAGTACTTTTGAATCATTCTTATGGTAACTACATTCACATCATTCCAGAACTATGTTCCGAGTTTCGTGTCGTCAATGTGGGACTCATCATGGCCCTCCTTCGATGAGACTATTCCAGTCGACATCAGCTCATCATCCAGGAAATAGTCTTATAAACAAAATTTAGTACCTTGAGATCTATATGCCTTAATGACAGATTATCTCTCTCGACATAGGTTCACATCATTGACCTTTGATCGATAGAATCGACTGGGTGTTCGACATCAAGACATCTATTCATGCTCAGTAGATTGTACTAAGGTACCTTGGGAATCATTGACATCAATGGTGATCTCCCTTGCACTTATTAATGGTTCACATCATTGGCTGGTACTCAAGTGGTTTCTACCATGTTCGACTTCAGATCATTGTAATCACATGGATAGAATCGTATGTTGTGGAAGACGAGATGAAGACCCTGGGTATTTGTTTAGCACTCATTGCTTTTCCCAGGTTGCGATTGAGTTTTGTATATCTAGCATGGATCCACATTTGTATGGTCATGGCTATGCTCAAATTTGCGTCTGTATGACATAGATCTACGTTGTATTTCCGATAGCTATGTCAAAGTTTGAGTCCTCTATCACATGGATCTATGCTGTATTCTAGTAGCCATGCTTGTTTATTCATCTCATGGATCTGCCTTGTATTGGTCTGCAGCCATGAGTTGGTTACATTTGTCTATGATTTAAAAGTATCGATGTACTACAGATGCCTACTAGACGGCATTCTCTAACCGATCTGACATTTTCACCTTGAAGTGACAACTTGTTCTCTCAAAGCTCTCACTTATTGTATCCCTCTAAGTCTCATGCTTTTGGGGGCATTCTATTATACCTAAATCCTGTCACCATCATGTGATGAGACCCTTAACTTCCATGTTTGCCCTTAATCCCAACACTTAGATGGAAACTTGCTCTGTTTCTCAATTCTACTTGAAAAAACCTAGCACCGTGCTTACCTTGTGGTTGATGAGCGGTACCTTGCTCAACACCACCTGTATCCTATTTTAGAGAAGCAGTGCCATCGCCTATGGTATTTGGTCTAAAATTGGTTCTCATTTAAACCACTCTGTCATAAGGGAAGAAAAGCAGTACCCTGGGTAAAATGGGAAAAAGAGAAGTTTCTCGAGGCTTCTAGATCTTGAGCCTCGTATCCTCCCTTATCTTTATCATTATGGGTTAGTTTGAGCTCAAGATCCCCCATGGTAGGATCTTGTAGCCACCACACCCAAAATTGTCTCAACTATTCCTATCCATTGTGCCTTCTAAATACAAGCTCATATCCATAGTTGAGGGGGAGAACTATAGAGGTATTGTTATGCTATTGGATTGACTACCTAGTCCAAATCATTGGAGATCATAGAGAGAAAAGTTGGAGCTTATAGGGATGAAGTGTTTGTCTCATGGAAGGGCTTGTCGACACTAAGGAAATGGTTGTAAGATTCTCCATACATTCTTAACGTAAAGCTGATTTTTGTCCCACATTACTGTTGTTTTTATTTCACATGTACTTGTTGCTAGATTCCTTAGTCACTAACATGGATAAGTAAATGATTTTCTGGTAGATTTGATGTGTTTGCATGTTTGATCTTTTTGCAGGTACACAGGTTCATAATCGAAGCAGTATTCCAGGTGTCTATAGTATTTAGGGAAGGTCTTCATCCTTTGTCGTTCACTCATTTGTTCTGGATCTGAACCATTCATACCAGAAGAACAACTTCTGTCTGTAGAAGGTGCAATATTCCTGATAACATTAGAAAGGTATCGAAAGATGCCTATAGGAAGTAGTTCTACCCTGAAACCTAAGGAGACTCTCTTAAAATATCTTACTAGGGAAGCCATAGAAGGAGAAGGAACCTTGGTAGAAGGTCCTAAGGACCTCATTCGTAAGGAATTTCAAGAGGATCAACAACTAGAAACCTCCAACCCTCCACTAGTTTCAAATCCAATTAACACAACTTTTTCACTAGTAGGAGTTCTGAATTTCGTTGATTTTGTTGATCTTGCCCAAGTAAAATCTCTCTTTGGAACCTCAGTAGATCCAATCATCTCACAAAGTCAATGAAATTTAAATTTTATACATATTTTAAACGCTACCGACAGTGTTTCTGCTTTCCAACACACATTGCAAACATACTAGGCAAAAAATATAAACCTAAAAACATATATAATAATGTTTTTTTCCATTTTTATCCTAACATTTTAAAACTTAATTAAAAAATTAAAATTCCATTTCTATTTCAAAAAATAAGCATTGTGGGTTACCTCTCTGCTCCAACATTCTGGTGAAAGGGGGTGTGGCTTGCATGGTCGACCGATCGAGGTCTTCAGGGGAACGACTACACAGGAGACATGTTTGGGGACGCGAATGCTCAGTCGAGATACGTGCTCAATCAAGGTATTTTTATGGACAAATATGTTATGTCCACAGGTGCGCACGACCCTTTTTTATAATTTTTTAAAAGTAGAAACCTTGATTGCGGTATGAAGCTCGATCGAGATCCAAAGCTCGATCGAGGTCCTTACCTCGATCGAGGGTTTAACGAGAGCTCGATTGAGGGTTTAGAAAAACCTCGATCGAGCGCTTGTTAAACCCTTTATTGAGGTATTAAAACCTCGATCAAGGATGCACTTTTTGCATTTCTCCGAAAATCCGTTGCCAAAAATTGTTACCCACCTCCATGGATGCACCCCTTCCTTAACTTCTTTAAGTTCCTTCCTTTAAAAATTTTACTATTTGTTGGAGTTCAGATGGGTTATCATCCCTACTTTCATTCAAATTTACCCAGAATTCACTGTCTCTAATGTTACGTTCATCATTTTTTATTGGATCCTTAGGACATGATTCTTTTTCAGCAGACATTCCCACATCTGCCATGATTTATGAAAAAAAAGGTTATTCTTCTCTTCATGTTTGCAAGAGGGTCAAACCATCACAAATAAATTTAGTTTTATGTTTTTATCAATTTGAGTGTTGTGATTTGTTCATGCTAAGGGTTGTAACCATGCTCTGATACCATTCTGTCACAAACCCGTAAATTCCATAATTAAATGTTTATGATTTATTATTCAATCTTGTCGCAACGTGAATTTGTAGCGCGTTCATATTTTTCATGACACACTCTTTATTTGACTGCATGGATAAGTTTAACTAGACTTGTTAATGTTTGATGACAAGGTGTGTTTTCTGTTTGGTGTTGTCTCCATTTATAGCGGCGAATTGGTCATAGCCTCGCCAAGATGATGTTTAATTCTTTGATTTTATTATCCTAATAGTTTGATTACCTAGGAGATAATCCTAGACCTATGCATTAGTCCTAGCTATACTCTAAAATAACATTTATTTGTTTAAGATTATGCTAAACCCACCCTTCATATGAGTTTCTTTAACAAAGGTGGCTATATAATTGTTTATTCACTTGATGGTAGTTTACTAAATGATTTTGGAAGGATTTGTAGCAGGCATAAGTCATAATCCATGGTTTAAGGCCCTATCCTGTGAGCTTTATACATCATGCTGGTGATAGATATAATATAAAGTTATAAATATATGTCGAAGTGTCCATGGGGGATACAAGTGGATGCTAGCAGTTTTATGAGGGTTTAATGAAGTTTTAAATAGTTGTATTAAATTATTATCATATTCCTGGCTGCGAGTTGACAGCGGAGCGAGGAACATTTAATGGCATGGTTATTTGCATGCGTTGTGGGAAGGATTTTAATCTTGACCCTCCATTTGTCATTGATCTGATACAAGGGTTTTTGTAGGGTTTTAATGTGGAATTAAGCTGTCATTAGGGTTTTTCAAAGCATTCATTTGGTCTTGTGTGGTTTTTATGTTAATGGAGGTTGGAGGTTGATTCTCAGTCACTCCATGGTTGTGTTGCAACTAGACTTTTCCTTTATGGTCTGTTATTGAGTGTTTAGCTTCCAGTCTGTAATATTTGAGTTTGTTTGAAGGTTTATTAGTGGTTAATAGCTATGTAGCCACCATTACAGTCTCGACCATTCTTGGCTCATCGTGAGGTTTAAGTGGAATCCTAATCACTTCCTCGAGTTATGGCAGAGGCTTTGCAGCTTGCAAGGATTTAAATAACAGGTAAAGAAGAAAATACTTCCAATCTTACTCTGCAATTTTATTTTTTAAAATCTTTTCTTAGCTTGAAATAGGGCTGACATCTTTTCTTCTTGTTGCGCAAGAAAAGGAAGAAGAGAGAGCCAGGAGGAGACAACCCTTGGCCTTCTACATGCGTTAGCAAGGTAAGCTTCTTTTCTGGTTGAACAATTAAAGAATTACATTCATTATTAATAGGGTTTTATTATAAATATGGCATTATGTTGACATGTGAATTGAGGATACGTGTGAAATCTTTGAATAAGGTTGCTTCACCCTTACGGACCAAAATCGGAAAGCAAGGTAATGTTTACAAAATGTGTTTTTTTTTCTTTAAATTATGTTAGAGTTTAAAAATGCACACTTTAACAATACGCATATGTGAATATAGGTTTCAAAATCACGACTAGGTGAGAGCGATGACAAGGTCACCTCCTTTACAGCTTCATTTTTCTTTGTCCAGAGGTGAGGGATTTACTCTATACTTTGCTGATATGAAGAATATATATAAATTTAGATTATCATGGTTATACTAACGCCTATAGGTCCATGAGAATATGAACACTGGAACGACGTGGCTTATGGACTGTACACTTGGATCTACCATCAGTCACAAGGTATGAGTTCATTTGGTTTTGTGGTTAAGTTGGGTTCCCAGTTGATTTGGTTCATGGTTATATGGAAGATAAGGATTTCCAACCACTTACGAAATCCTAAGATAATTTTTTTATATAGACATAAACCTTGTTGATTTTGTACTTGGATGCATTGGTTACATAGTAGGGCTTTCCAGCCTCTATCAATTTGGGTTTTGATATAGCAGCAGTTGTTCTGTGGTTTGATTTGGGGGAAAAACTTGCAATTTTAATTTTAGTCTGTATATTCGAAAGATTAGCTTTCATGTCCACATGCCGTAGATACCGTATTCTATCTTTGAAAAATTCACACTTGCTAAACTTAGCAAATAGTTGTTGTTCCCTAAACACTTGTATGATTATTTTTAAGTGTTCTTCGTGCTCTTGTTTATTTTTAGAATAGATTAATATGTCATCCATTAGGTAGACTACAAAAACTTTGCATCCCTTACAAGCATACCTTTTCATTTGTAAGGCTGAGATTTCTCATATGGTATCCTTCCTAGGAATCCCTTTTACAACAATAGTATTACCTTTATCACCCAAGTATAAGAATGTTTAATCACAAAAGTTTAAAATAACTCTATGTTTCTTTACCCAGTCCATTCCTATCAGTAAATCATAAGATCCTAGAGGTAAAATATTTAAATAAGCAAGTGTTTTTAAGTCATTCATAATAAATTCACTCTTTCACGAAACTAGTGATATTTCACTTTGTGCATGTAACAAGTTGCACTAACCAATATTTTTCAAACTTATCTTGATGTAACTTGTATAGTTCTACAATTCTAGATGATACATAACTTAGACTTGCACGTGGATCAATCAATATAGAAATGGGTTTGTCTTTTATCATACCTTCGATTTCGACCATATATGTTTGATGATTTGCTTGTCGGTTCTCCAATGTTGCATTGATTCTGGGCATGCTTTTTGATGTATCCCCCACTATAGTAGCTTCTTGAATTGAATGGACATTATTAATATTTTTCTTTCTTATGGGGAAATATTTAAAGTAATTTGGTTCACCACATTCCCATCATTTTAGTGGTTTCCTTTGTGCAATATTTTTATTAAAGGCAGCGGGTGTTTCCCTTTCTTTTGTTGTTGTAGGATTCCGCTGTTTAAATATTTTATAATTATTACCTTGGTATCCCCAATAATAATTTCCACTATTCTTATAAAACATATTTCCTTTCTTTTTTTGTTAAAAATTGTGACGAATTTTATTTTTCCAGTTAGGTATGTTCTCTCGTTTGCTTTTATTTTGATCATAGCAAAATTTTGCTTTTCTCATTGCCTCTTCTATAGTTTTTGGATTATCATCTTCAATTATCTCTTTGAACATAAGAGACAAACAACTGAGGAAACATTGTATTTTTTGTTTCTCATCAATAATATAAGGCACATAACGTAATAAACTTAAGAATTTGTTGCACGGCTCTTTCATAGGCATGGAACCTAATCTTAATTCATAGATTTCTTTAGTTTTTTCCTCGTAATACTGTTATGATAAATATTTTATTTTGAAATATTTCTTAAATGTTTTCCAAGTTACGTAACGATCTTTAATGCCTTTTACTTTCTTTGTGTCTTGCCACCAGATATCATCTTTTCCTGTTAAGTTCTAAATTGCCATTTTTTCTTTTAATTCGTCATAGTAGTTATAAATCTGGAAGTACTTTTTCATTCCAGATAACCATGCTTTTGCTTCTTCTCCTTTTTTTATTTCTCCATTGAACATAGGAGGTTTTATATTTTTGAATTCACCAAAAATTTATTCATATGGTTTGTATTTATTTTTCTTCTGGTTACTATCACTACTTTCACTAGAATCTTTATATTGTTCAATATTATGTTTAGCTAATTCTTCACTTGAAGATACAGTCTCATGTTTAGAAAATTCTAGTTTCCTTACCTTACATTTATAAGGTGTAGTTCTTGACATATTTTAATTCGGGTTCTTTATTTTTTTTCTTTTTCATTACTATGTTTCTTAGTCAGCAGAATATTATTTAATTCTTCATGTCATTTTGAAATGAGTTCATTATCTTCCTTAACTCGTTTCTATTTTGCCCTTAAATATTTTACTATTTGTTGGAGTTCACATGGGTTATTATTCCAGCTTTCATTCAAATTTACCCATATTTCACCGTCTCTAATGTTACCTTATTCATTTTTTATTGGATCCTTAGGACATGATTCTTCTTCAGCAGACATTCCCACATCTTCCATGATTTCTGTAAAACAAGGTTATTCTTCTCTTCTTGTTTGCAAGAAAGTCAAACCATAACAAATAAAGTTATTTTTTTGTTTTTATTAATTTGAGTGTTGGGAGTTTTGTAGGCAAAGTGTTGTAACCATGCTATGATACCATTCTATGACAAACCCGCAAATTCCATAATTTGTTTTTTGTTTATGATGTATTATTCAATCTTTTCGCAACATGAATATGTAGCACGTTCATATATGTCATGACATACTTTTTATCCGACTGCATGGATAAGTTTAATTGGACTTGTTAATGTTTGATGATAGGGTGTGTCTTCTGTTTGGCGTTGTCTCCATTTATAGCAACGACTTGGTCGCATCTTCGCCAAGGTGATGTTTAATTCTTTGAGTTTATTATCTTAATAGTTTGATTACCTATGACATAATCCTGGACCTATGGTTTAGTCCTAGCTATACTCTAAAATAACATTTATTTGTTTAATCTTATGTTACACCCACCCTTCATATGAATTTCTTTGGAAAAGGTGGTTATATAATTGTTTATTAACTTGATGGTAGTTTGTTAAACGATGTTGGAAGGCTTTGTAGAAGACATAAGTCTTAAGCCATGGATTAAGGCCCTAGCCCATGATCTTTACACATTATGAGGGTGATAGCTGTAATATAAAGTTTTATCTATATGTCGAAGTGTACATGGGGGATACAAGTGGATTCTATTAGTTTTATAAGGGTTTAACGAAGTTTTAAATAGTTGTATTAAATTATTGTCATAGCCTTGGCTGTGAGTTGACAACACATCCAAGAACATTTAATGGTATGCTTATTCGCATGCATTGTGGGAAGGATTTTAATCTCGACCCTCCATTTGTCATTGGTCTGATCCAAGGGTTTTCATAGGGTTTTAATGTCGCATTAAGTTGTCGTGAGGTTTTTTCAAAGAATTCATTTGGTGTTGTTTGGTTTTTATGTTAATGGAGGTTGGAGGTTGATGCTTAGTCGCTCCATGGCTGTGCTGCAACCAGACTTGTCCTTTACGGTCTGTTATTGAGTGTTTAGTATCTGGTATGTAATATTTGAGTTTGTTTGAAGGTTTATGAGTGGTTAATGGCTATGTAGCTACCATTACAAACTCAACCATTCTTGGATTGTCATGAGTTTTAAGTGGAATCCCAATCACTTCCTCGAGTTCTGGAAGAGGCTTTGCAACCTACAAGGATTTAAAGAATAGGTAAAGAAGAAAATAATTCCAATCTTACTCTGCAATTGCATTTAAAAAAAAAAAATCTTAGCTCGAAACATAGTTGACATCCTTGCTTCTTGTTGCACAGGTAGAGGAAGAAGACAGAGCCAGGAGGAGCCAACCCTTGGCCCTCTACACGTCTTATCAAGGAAAGCTTATTTTCTGGTTGAACAATTAAATAATTGCATTTATTATTAACTGGGGTTTATTATAACTCTATCATTTTGGTTACAGGTGAAGTCAAGGTACACGCAAAAGCTTTGGATAAGCTTGTTTAACCCTTATGGGCCAAACTCGAAATGTGAGGTAATGTTTACAAAAAGTATTTTTTTTAAAATTATGTTACAGTTTAAAAATGAACATTTTAACAATACTCAAATGTAAATACATGTTTCCAAAGCACGACCAGGTGAGAGCGACAACAGAGTAACCTCCTCTCGAGCTTCATTCTTCTATGCCCAAAGGTGAGGGATTTACTCCATACTCTATTAACGGGAAGAATATATATAAATTTAGATTATCATGGTTATACTAATGCCTATAGGTCCATGTGCATATGAACACCGACGGGATGTAGCTTACGGACTATACACTTGGATCAACCATCAATCACAAGGTATGACTCTATTTTGGTTTGTGGTTAAGTTGGGTTCCCAGTTGCTTTGGTTCACGGTTCTATGGGAAGATAGGGATTTATAACCAATTACAAAATTCTAAGATAAGTTTTGTTTATAGACATGACCCTTGTTAATTCTATACTTGGATGCAATGGTTACTTCAAAGGGATTTACAGCCTTTATCAATTAATGTTTTGACATAGGAACAATTGTTATGTGGTTTCATTTGGGGGAAAACTTGCAATTTACTTTTAGTATGTAGATTTGAAGGATTGGCTTTACGGCCACGATATATTTCACAGTTTGGTAATTTGTTTAATATAACGAAATAGATTGTAAATTGACGGGTGGAAAATCTTACTCTACAACTATGATTCTTGGATCTTGATTCGATTTGACTGTTATTATGTTTATGAAGATCAATTTGAGTTGACTGTTAATTGCTTATACTTAAATATCATGATTGTGTTGTTAATTTAATTCTTTAACTAGATAGGTCTATTCTAGGTATGAAAGCCCAAAAACTGAGACTATAATATTGTTTGATATTTTAAA
Organism: Pseudotsuga menziesii; assembly: GCA_001517045.1. NCBI lineage: Eukaryota > Viridiplantae > Streptophyta > Pinopsida > Pinales > Pinaceae > Pseudotsuga > Pseudotsuga menziesii. The sequence goes on from LPNX010754458.1 coordinate 86,876, forward strand.
ACAAAGTTTAGATCTTTGTGTAGGAATCCTTCGACTCATGCAATTTGCTTACTTTGCTTAGATCCATATTGCGGTGTACTTTGAAAATCAGCTATGTCTTATTTGATTCCTTAATTGATTATCTATACAAAGAGTTAATTTTTTTGTATATAGCTTATGCATATTATTCAGAAAATGAATTCTTTTGGATCTACTTAGCGTATCTCTGATTACTACATGTAATATGAATAATTCATGTGTACGCATTATTTAAACATGTAATTGTAAGGTTATCTAGATTGTAAATTAAAAACAGAGAAGAGATATCTACGAAGAGTCTCTCGCTCTGGCTGTTAAATATGAGATTTATATATTATATAATTTTATTATAGTTGGAATAGCTTAACATAGGAAGACAATATAGAAAGGATTAATTTACCATTGTGATTTATACATAAAAAAGATATATGTGATTCTACATTCTATACACAAATCATTTTAATAATAACAGTTTAAAACTAAGAACATATCACTGAGAGAATTAAAAGGATACTACAAGATACATGGTAAAAATATCTATAAATATCAAAACTAAAGAGTCAATAAATTCAGTAAAGAACCTGTCACCACTGTCGACAAAAAAAATTTGAAGCCGCCGTTCCTCCCAACCAACTCCTAGAGCAGCCAAATATTACTTGAGCCAGAACCCCCGAACCTATTTGTTGAAACACAAGGGAAAATTTTGATCAATGCGCCATCTCTTTGCATCAATATATTATTTCACCATCCATCGCCAGCCTCCTGCTTGTTCGATGGACATATTATTTCATAGTATTTTTGCTAGGACTTGGTCATTTATGAGCCTCCTTCTCTTTAGGGCTCCACAAGGATTCCTGAGATGATTTTGGGGAAGATTCCTCCTGCATCACTTGAGTTCTCACTTAGTATCTTTCGCCATTTGTCATTTCCCCTTGTGGAATAGCAAACACTCTTTTAACGGCTACTTCAGTTATGACTCCACTCAATATTTTAATCACTCAATAATAATAATCCATTACATTCCTTTTGACTTTATTGTCAAAATATTTAAAAAAATAAATATTCCAAGTAATAAATAATTAACAATTCTTTGGTGTATTATAAGCGGGTTTGTAAATTTTTGTTTTGACACTACAATTCCTCATGGAGAACCCTTCTTGTAGGTTTGTTCTTTATGATCATTCTTCATGGAATAGGATAGGTACCACATAAGACACTTGGGTAAAATCACTCATGTTTGCAACATTATGATGGAAAAAACAAGAGGATCCAAATCCTAAAAAAACAAAAAAAGTAGAGGGTTCAACCATTGTTTGAAGATGATGAAGGAAGTTGAAGTTTTTATCTTGTGCTATCGTCAACACACCCCTACTAAAATTAAAAAGGATACTGAGAAAGAAAAATTTTGTGTTAAGGAAGAACAAGAGATAATGGATGAGGAAGACACGTAAAAATAAATGCATCCATGGATTTTGGACGTGGAGACTTCCCATACCATAGGCACTAAGTATTTTCAAATGGACTTGTTATATTGGCACATGAAATCAATGTTGGTTAAGGCTTTGTTGGATCACATGGAGGAATAGAATTAAATCCTCTCAGATATTAGTGTGCTACAAGATGACATGGCGAAAATAAATGCCAACATCAACTTGATAGTGAAATATACCATAAGATTTGAGTTTGATGATAAGGTAGACGAAGCTGACGACCATCATCCTGTATTATATCATGAGATGCCTCTCATCTCCATTTCTAATGATGATGAACAGTCCTCTTAATATCAGTAGCGTCCATGTTTTTTTGTTATTTCTAATTATCATAGTCGTGTTTATAGAAATTCAATTAGGTACTATTATAATGCTCATAAACTATGGAATTTTCTTTGTTAATATAATTAATTAACACCCACACACATATATATTATTTTTTTCAAGGAAAAGAGAAGATTTATTCTGATTGAATAAAATTGAACTTCTATCTAGGAGCATACATTAGAAAAACATAATATTCGCCTTCAATTTTCTCATGCTATAGGCCTTTCTGAAATTAAAAAAGAAATGCAACATTTCTTTTCTTCTACATTGTTTTAATTCTAGTATTCATTTATAAACATACATAATGATTTTCAATATCTTCATTGCTTATTTCCTTCATCTCCATTAAGCATGGAGGGAGAGAGAGTGCCATCTTAGAAAGCTTATATGCTTCTGAGTTTAGCTCTTTATAGATACGGTTGAAGTTCATTGTCTCAAAATATGATATCTTCTCCCTGGTTGGTTTCAGCAATTGTTGGATATGAGGAGTGTTAATTTTAATTTTTCCATTTTCCCAGTCTATGGTAATTTTTGAATCCCTAAATAGATGCATATTCTTTAACTGTTTATCCAAGGTTATCCTGAGAACTAACCAAAGTGTCGCTAATCCTTCTTTGTTGTTTGAGGCTCGTCTTGGTGCAAAATTGATCTCAATTTTTTTTTTTTTGTTGAGATATACCACTCCTCCTGTGCCCCCAAGCGATGGTTCTCCTTGGCTGGCACCATCAAAGTATCCCCATGGACAATTTTTTTTATTTCTGGATTTATTATCTGATCATTTGGTTTGGATTTGGGTTCCGCTTGGCGTTCTTTTAATTTCTGCATTTGCACAATTTATGTTATTTATGTTGGAGTCCAAGTGTTTTGGAATACCACCCTATTCTGTGCTTCCCATATTATAAAAACAAAGAGAGAAGTGAGGGATTCATGGTTATGTACCCTGTCATTATGCCACCAATTCTTAAATATGTGTTCCATCAAAGAGTCCCCACTTAGGTTTGAGGATCGATCCAGCTAGTCGATGGTTCATTTCCAAACTGTTTCTGCATAAGCACAAGAAAAGATTATATGAGTGTTGGTCTTAGTTTCATATCTAGATAACAAGCATATTTTAGGCCCTTGGAAGCCCCTTTTTAACAGAACCTCCCATGTTAGCAATTTGTTACTCATTTCCAACCAAGGCGTTAAGACTCTTTTTAATGGACCTCGACAAATTTTGTCCCACCACCATAACTTTGTCCCCTCCTGTTCACTCTGTAGAGTGACTTCATACCCCATTTTTGTGTAGTATATACCATCTTTCCTGTTCTTGGTTCATATGAGTTTATCCCTCCCCTCATCCTCCAGGTGGATAAAACATGAACCTAGTTGGATAAATAGAAATCCCATTTTCTTGCTGAGCTTCCCAATAATCCCATCTCTAGGGAATTTTTCCATACAGTCTTGATGTTTGTCTCGGATTGCTGTGATTTTGTGTTGGCCAATAAGAAAATTCTTTTTTTTCTAATGGCTGAGCTATTAGCTATTCTGAAATTTTAAAACTTTTGTCGGATCCTGCTCAAGGATATTGTCCTATTCGAATGCTCCTTCCATTGCCTATTTTCCACGCCACCCAATTCCCTACTAGTAGATATGTAAGAACAAAGGCCTTCCACCCTATTGACTTGTCCTTATGTTATTTGTGAGGCTTCCTGAACCATGCCTATATGGAGGATTGAGGACAATATTTGGATCTCATAGCTCTTCCCGACAGTGTATCCAAGTTTTCTACCATTCTCCATAGCAACTTTGTAGCTAACACTTTACAAAATAGTTTTGGGTTCTTGATCCCCATCCTCCTTTTGATTTAGGAAAGACTAGGGTGGACCATTTAACTAATGGTATACCTTCTTATTGTTTACTTGTTGTCCACATAAACGGAAGGTATTTTTTCCTTATTTTCATCGAGATTCCCTTTGGAATGTATGCTATTGAATCCCAATATATTGGTATGCTCTGAAGAACAACTTTGAGTAACACCAAGCATCTTCCCCTCGACAAAAATCAGTTATCCCACATGAAGATTCTTGTTTCTATCTTTTTATAAAGCCATGTCCAATCTTGGAAGGCATTTGGTTTTAATTGAAAACATATGTATTTGAATCTTTCTAATATAGGGGTTGTTGGGATAGGGATTAGTTCCTTTTTCTGCATTAGGATATTTTCTTGTACGTTTTTGAAAACCAGCTTGTATTTTTCTAAGTTGACTTCCATGCCTTTGGCCTTCTGATAGGTTTCCAGTATCTTTGTCAGATATTGAAAATTTTTGTATGATCCTTCTCCAATAAGTAAAACGTCGTCTACAAATAGCACATGAGAAAGCTCAATTGTATTATAGATCCTGACCCGCTTCAGTTTTCTTTCCTCCCTATATTTCTGAATGATGCGACTGAGAGCCTCTGCTACTAATATAAAAAGGAAGGGAGATGGGGGGAATCCTGTCTTAGGTCCCTGGTTGGATGAAAGAAATGGGAAGGAGATCCATTAATTAGGAACACATAGGATGTTGATTGAATGCACCCAAATATCCATTCTACCATATCCAGTGGCATGCCTATCTGTATTAAATGTAGATGAATAAAGGTCCAACTTACTTTGTCATATGCTTTGGAGAGGTCAATTTTAAGAGAAAAAGCTGCTTGTTTATCTCTTTTGATGGAGTGTATTGCTTCCTGAGCCAAAGAAACAACATCATGTATCTGTCTGTTAAATAAGAACCCAAATTGTTCTTTAGAAATTACTTTACTTAAAATAGGTTTCAGCCTTTGGGTGATGATCTTAGATATTGATTTATAGATCATATTAGAATAGGAGATAGGTCTATAATCCTTGGATGTTTCTCCTCTTTGTATTTTTGGTATTAGAGTGATGAATGTGGCATTCATTGCACCGAATGTTTCTCCTCTCTATTTCTCCTCTCTTGCTTCAAAAATTCATAAAACCCTAGAAAGAAATCCAAGGTGAAACCATCCAGCCCTAGGCTATTCCCTTTTCGGAAGGAGTGTATTACCTTATTAAGCTCTTCTTCTGTAACTCCTTCTATTAAATGTTTCCTCATTTATTCTGTAATTAGTAGGAGTGGGAACATATTTAGTACCTCTAATATTTTAGAGATTTGGAATCCTAGCGAGGCTATAAATCTAGCTTTAAAATGTTTGACTGTTTCCTTGTCCTTGTCCTAGAAATTCTGAGCAGTTCCTCCCTCTCAGTCCTTTATTTCAAGTATAGTGTTTATGATTTTCCTGTGTGAAGCATAATGGTGGAAGTACCATTAGAGGAAATTTCAACTCAAAATGGGCCTTTTAATTTTTATTCAAATTCCATGTCATCATGTGTTAGCCAAGGAAATTTCTTTAAATTTGAAATACCGTATAGGTCTTAAACACTTTTTTAATATAAATTTGGGGATAGGTATCATAAAAAGAACTACTTTTTTGTTTGTATTTTTGACATATCTCCCTGTGTTTTTACTCAAATTTTGATCGGGAGAGCTCGTTGGATGCAGAATTTAATTCCGCATCCAACGAGCTCTCTCAATCGAAATTTGAGTAAAAACACAGGGAGATATGTCAAAAATACAAACAAAAAAGTAGTTTTTTTCTTTTCTTCCTCCAAAATTAATAAATATTATTTTAATATTTTAACTATTATTTTATTAGTTCATTTTAGGAGGCCCATTTTGAGTTGAAATTTCCTCTAATGTTTGTATTATTTTCTCGTGTTGCTAGCCATGGAGATCTACTTTTAAGACGCCAATGTTGTTCTTTTTGTGCTAAAAGATACTATGTTTTCCTTCTTAATTCTTTAAGATATGTAATTCTGCATTGGAGAATTTTCCTGAAGAATTGGAGCTATAGAGTTCATGGATCCTCTTCTATGTTTCTCTTAGATCCTTCTGAAAAAGGGATTTGTGTTTCTTCCCCCATTCCTTCAAGATTTTCTTGATGTTTGTTAGGTTTTCCATCATTTGATGCATAAAGAATCTAAAGTATGGTTTTCTAACGGCTTCCAATTTTCATAAACCAAGTCACGGTATCCTTCATCTTCCAGCCATGCTGGGTCTAATTTGAAAGGTGAGGGAAGTTTGTTTTATGGTAAAGAGAAATATAGCGTGATGGGTCGATGGTCTGATAGCCTTCATGTTTCAACTGTAGTTTTTAGCACCAACTATTCTTGAAAGAAACTTTCTGATACTAAAAACCTATCTAACCTCTTTGAAATAACTTGATCCCCACCTCTATTATTTTTCCACGTGGGTTCCAGTCGGATTGGATGGAGATCGATGAGTTTCTCCTTCTCATATAAAGAACCAAAAAACTGGTTGAGTGTCTGCATGGGCATTCTTGGGCCCTAAAATTATCTTGTAGAGAGCGTTAAGTTCAAGTCTCCCGCTAAGATTAAATTTGGAAGATCCAGAGCTCCATTACTGCTTAGATTTTCCTAGTACTTTCTTTTGTCATAGAATGAACCATATACATTCAATAGGGAGAACTAGGTCCTTGTTTCCAGGTCTTCTAGCTCAGTTCCTAATGCTGCCTTATAAGAAGTTTTTGAATACCATATGATGTCTCGACTCCAGAATGTAAGTATCCTTCTTGATTATCCATCTGTATTTATTGCTTCCATCCACCATTCCTTTAATATCATGCTCATTACTTCCTTGGCTTTCTCCCCTTCCATCATAGTCTCTTGGATCACTATTATTTTTGGCTTTTTTATAGTTATTATACATTGGAGAGTTGCTAATTTGGAGGAACCTCCTAACCCCCTTACATTGTAGGAGAGGACTAGCATTAGGGAACCTTGTTATGGGCCTTTTTCACTCTAAGAGCCCTTCCAATAGTTGACTGTTTCCCTTCTTTGATTTCTTTGACCACTTGTAACTGAGCCTTAGTTATAAAGGATCTCTGACTTGCTAGTGCCTTCTGTGTCTGACTTTGGAATAATCCACCTGTCGGGCCTATATTTTCCTCTTTTTTTTTATTTGGATCTCAACTCATAAACCCTGTTCACTTCAGTCGTTACCTTCTCTATTTTATCGGGTGTCCACGTTGGTTGTGGTGTTCCTCTGGTATTTTGTCACCCTCTTCAATAGAACCTTCTATCCCATCTACGATTTCAATGGTATTTGTACAAGAAATAATAGAACAAGGGTTATTGGGAGTGTTATTACCTTTTGTCGATGAAGATGCGGTGGGACCAAGATCAGTGTCATTCTTGAGCTTTTCAGTCACAATTGGTTGATGTTCATCCTTATCTTCGATGATAGCTTTAAGCGTAAGGTCCGTCACCATTTCCTTGCAACCAATGTCCTTTTTTGTGCTTGTTGTTCTTTCAATTGCGTATTTTGTGGGTGAGTGCATCTCACTATAAGTTTTTTTAACCCACACCTTCTTGAAGAAAGGTTTCGTTTGGCCACCCTAATTCATGATGCAATATTTTTGTAGATTCCCAACATGTATGAACTTGAAACACTTGAAATGTAAATTCTAGTAGTCCAGTTGGTGAGACCATACGCTTCCATGCATTAATATTACAATTTCCTCGAACAATCCTTATCTCGTGTCCAATTTTACAAGGATACGAGCGCATCTTTTGTCTACCTTAGTTTCCCAATATTCTTACAGCATTATAAATTTTCCAATTTTGTTTCCAATCGCTTCCAAGATGTGGTGTCGCCAAAAAACCATTGGAAAACCCAGCAGAATCAACCATATTTGTTGTAAATTGTGTGGTTCTCTTTCGGCATTGAAATTGGCGTTCCATTTCTTAAGTATCAGCCTTGACGGACCCTGGTTTCAATTATGGCTGAGAAAAAGAGAGTTGTCGTCCTCCTTCTTAATTTTGAATAGAAACCATCTTCGCGAGAGGATATGGAACTCAAGTGTATAAGCTAAAACTAGGTTCCTGTTCTTTCCCATCCAATGCGTTAAGGCAACTTTTCTCATCACCTTTCCACAGAACCTGCCCACTAGAGCAAAATTCAGATATGTCAGAATTTCTATGAGTTGAATGTCTCTTCCCACTCATAATTTGGGATGTGTTCGGGATATCCTTTTTTTGGTTTTGTCCCTCTTAATTTCTTCGACCGTAGTGGTGACTTTCCTTCTGCAACAAAGGTGCCATCATTGCTTGAACCAGACTTATGTCCAACATGCGAGCATGATGACGTTCCTTGGGGCCATGAATATGACATCTTTTGTGTGCCTAAACTGACATCATGTTTACCCGCTTGAAGATCCACCTTCGTGCTGACGATTGGCCCAAGTACATGCTCCTCCTCATAATCTACTAAGTCATCATACATTGTAACAAATCTGTTTGTGGTGGATGCTTTCAAGGGAAAGTAAAGAAAGGAAGAAAGATTAGGTTACCACCTTCACCAAGATTATAAAACGTTGAACCTTTGTTCTTTTTTTGCAGGCCACAAAGCTACATCGTGCCCTTCTACCAATCCTCTTATATATATACTTTGAATACCATTAATTGAAAATAAAAATTAATATAAATACTCTAATACATTAATTAATAATATTTTCAAATCATATACATTTATAAATGAATGTGAATAATATTAATGGATTTTCAATTATGTAAAATTTATAATAAAAAAACTAAAATAAAATCAATCTAATATTTTTTTAAATTGGTAAAACCCATTAGGCTAATAAAGATAGACATCATTAACTCTTTACATGGAATGAGAGCTTAAATCATTACAAGAAAAAATAGGCCATTGTCCTTAAAGAGGCTCCTACTTCTACTTTTCTATAATTGTCCTAACATGTTTCATTACATCAAATTATACATTTTAAAATACCAACTTTTAATTAATCAAAAACACACACACACACACACACACACACACACACACACACACACACATATATATATAATCCATTAAAATTAACTTAATATATACACTCAATTTGTTTTATTTAATTTAATACCAAAATATAGTTTTTTCCATATTTTATTTTTAATATCATTAATTATATAAATATAATAATATGAATTGAATTATTTTATTCTATTTTATTATTTTAAATTATATTATAAATACTATTTAAATTTAAATATTTTTAAAAAATTTAATATTTCTTGTAACTATCACAATATTAAAATTTCTCCTTTATGGATTCTTCTACATTTTAAATATAGTTTTATATTTACTCTTTCATTTCTAAAATCTTTTTTTTGACTTTTTGCTTTTACTATTTTAACATTTATTTTTCATGTACTCTTTTCTGCCAAAACTTTACTGATCTATATATTTGTTTATGTCATGAAGTATGGATAACAGTTGTAAATGCTATCACACTTTTAAATGGGTTTCTTTGATGGAGCAGTTAAAAGGAAATTTAGGTGACTATAATATGCTTCTTAAGATCAAAGAAAAAGAAAAAGAAAAAAGTCTATCCTTGTTATTCATTTGAATCAAAGAGCATCTTACAAAGCTTGCCCAAGATATGGGCTACAATCAAAGAGGAGAAACTGAACATGACATATCGCCATACATCTTGAAAAGAACCCAACACAATAAGTGCTGAAGGAGAGTCCAGTGCACATCAAATATGTAATAAAAGATACCCATCAGAAATATATGTCATGCCATCCCATATCTACTGTGTACATGATAAGCATGTGAGAAACATACTAAAGGAGCCATCTCCCAACATGAAGATAGTGTGCAAAAAGGGAAACTAAGTCCCACACAAACTCAAAAGAGTTTAAAATTTCCATGTGAGGTCAAAAGACCATAAAAAAGTTCTGAATATGAGCCCATACCCGAAGCCAGAGAAAGAGAAGCTTTAAAAAGAGGGTCAGCTAGCTGATTATGTTCACAGTAGATATGGTCGAAAGACAGTGCTAGAAAGAGCTTGCAAAGTTTTCTAGTCTCCCTACACCAGTAAAAAGCTTGCAAAGCTTTCTAGTCTCCCTACACCAGTAAGGAGCTCAGGTGGCGACAGGGAAGACTTGTCCTTTGCCCAGTTAATGATAACTGAGGAGTCACCAAACACCTAGAGTGAGGGAATTCCCATCATGTGGGTGGAAAGCAGAAGGGCCCAAAGCCCAACCAGTTCTACTTTTGTATTTATGCACTGATCGACCCCCACAACAAACTCAAAGGAATGTGTATCATTTAGGTGCAGGATAAAACCAATGCCACCACTTTTCACAGATGCACCATCAAAAAAACCACATGGATATACAAGAATTGGACCAGGGCCCAGTATTCTTGGTTTTTTCCTCTTTTCTGATGAGGGGCAGTACATTTGTGAGAAATATACCACCTGCTAAATCAAGCTAATTACAGAATACTTTTACAAAATCTGAACTTATTGCTCTATGGCGTCTTTTGTAATTTGCTAGATCACTTTCCTTCAGGTTTAAGGGAACTCTGTGTCTATTTCCAATTGGTCTAAGGGCTCATTCAAGTTCTTTGTCCTATATTTGGTGCCTCAGAGATGAAGAGATTCTATCCAAGGACATACAGGTGGATCATGTCTACATATAATTTAATTTAGAGGCCAACGCACTTTGCAAAAGGGTCATCTCTGAAGGACTCCTTTTCTTTGCTGAATATACGGAGGGCAATTGGGCCTGTGAAGGGTGGTGGTGGGTTATTATTATAAATCAAAAAATCAAGAGGATAGAAATGATAAGAAAAGGGTTAATAATAAAAATAGCAACGTAATAAAAATGGAAGAAAAAGATGAGCCTGAAGCTGATCCTCTACTCCTATTTCTGCTATTACCTCTCTTTCTATCTCTTTCCTTATTCTAAATCAATTTTTATGATTGGGTAAAAATCTAGTCAAATTTATCTTTGAGCATATTTTTGAGAACAATGTTTTGTACTTTTAAGAATAATAGGCTATATGTATGTTTTGTTTTATGTTTCATCTCTGCCTTGGAGAACCATTATTTGTCTTGTTTTATGTTAGTGTTTGGTTAATCTGAGTTTAACATGGATCTTTTAATTACTTTTCATTTTGTTTTATTATTGAGTTTATCTTTAATTACTTTTCATTTTGTTTTATTATTGAGTTTTATTATTTGATAAATTATGTGACATGTTTTTCTGTATATTCTTTTTTGTTTTGGGTGTTAGTTTAAACACACTTTGATTTCATCAATCTTGTTTGGATGATTCTCCTTTATTCTAATCAATGAGCCATAATCAAATATATCAAAATTCTACTTTAAAGTCACAACAAAATATATCTAAATTTTATTATAAAAAATGATTTATTATTATTGTGGTGAATTATAAAGAAAGTTAGTTACTTTAAATTATTTTAAAAGTAATTAAAAATTATATAAAATAAAAAGACTAGAATCCTCTAATAAAGTTGAATATATTTTAGCAATTTCAGTAATCATTAACGGTTAAAATATATTAGAAAGAATAAAAAACAAATAAACCTGAAAAAAGAACATTAAAAAAATACAAATGATCGATTTTTAAAGAACAAATCTAGTAAATTAGCATATATCCATTTTAAACCTGGATTTATCAAGCACCCTGAGGGATCTAATTTATGGATCTATGCTAGTTTATTTTATTTTATTTATTTGATTTAAGTCTATATGTAATTTACATTTCTCGTCTTTTATTTTTAATATTTTTTAATATTTTTCATTTATAATTCTCACTAGGTTATTCCTTTCCTAGTCTTAGATTGAAGTTTATTTGGTGAATTGATTTTGGATTGACTTGATACTGTATAAATATATGAATCCACAATGTAAACTTTTTTATTTTTTATTTTTTATGGCAGAAGCTTTCAGTAACAAAGCAAATTCTCTCTCAATAACTAACAAGATACAGGGATTTTATTTATTTATTGATGGTAAATGAAATGATTTGATTGCCCATAATGTGTTTCTGAAAGCAGCAAACAAGAACATATTACATGGAATATCTACCCCACGTGGAGGCCAAAGAAGAACAAGAAGCAGCCACTATAAAGTGTTGTATAGAGCCATGGGAGTTGGAGAACGAATGCGATGCGAAAAAGGACTTGATGGAGTGGGCTATTGAAGAGGCAATGGCTGCCTTCACTTGGCCTCTCTTGTGTACATGCCTTCTCTGAGAATAATTGGCTAGGGATGCCATTCTGAAGATGCTATCAATTCTCTTTCAATCTGTAAATTTACAGAGAGACTCCAAAGAAAATATTGGTGAGCAACTCTCAAGGACGCTGAGAATATATAGCAAATATATTTGAGATTTAAGAATCCTATGAATGTAGTAGTGAATAGTCTACCATTGAATCTTCAAATTTACATTATTTTATTTGTAGTTTGTATGCCAAGGAGTCACAAGGGCCAACACTTGCAGCTTTATGTCGTGTGACTGAATCGCTAGTTGGACTTGGTATGTTAATGTAGGAATTAATAATCTGCATTGACATGTCTATTTTGTCTTACATTTTGTCAAAAAGTAGCTCATACTTAAGTTCTTGCCTTGGGGATCCAGCTGTCTTCAAACATGTGAACTTCCAGTTGTCACACTTACATAGTGACTTTAAAAACATGAAGATTGGCAGATAGTGACAATTTCTTGATCCACAACCCCCGAACCTATTTGTTGAAACACAAAGGAAAATTCTGATTAATGCGCCATCTCTTTGCATCAATATATTATTTCACCATCCATCGCCAGCCTCCTGCTTGTTCGATGGACATATTATTTTATAGTATTTTTCCTAGGACTTGGTCATTTATGAGCCTCCTTCTCTTTAGCGCTCCACAAGGATTCCTAAGATGATTTTGGGGAAGATTCCTCCTGCATCACTTGAGTTCTCACTTAGTATCTTTCGCCATTTGTCATTTCCCCTTATGGACCAGCAAACGCTCTTTTAACGGCTACTTCAGTTCTGACTCCTGTAAGTATTTTAATCACTCAATAATAATAATCCATTACATTCATTTTGACTTTATTGTCAAAATATTTAAAAAAAAATATTCCAAGTAATAAATAATTAACAATTCTTCGGTGTATTATAGGCGAGTTTGGAAATTTTTGTTTTGACTCTACAGTTCCTCATGGAGAACCCTTCTTGTAGGTTTGTTCTTTATAATCATTCTTCATGGAATAGGATAGGTACCACACAAGACACTTGGGGAAAATCACTCATGTTCGCAACATTATGATGGAAAATACAAGAGGATCCAAATCCCGAAAAAACCAAAAACGTAGAGGGTTCAACCATTGTTTGAAGATGATGAAGGAAGTTGAAGTTTTTATCTCGTGCTATCGTCAACACACCCCTATTAAAATTAAAAAGGATATTGAGAAATAAAATTTTTGTGTTAAGGAGGAAAAAGAGATAATGGATGAGGAAGACACGTAAAAATAAATGCATCCATGGATTTTGGACGTGGAGACTTCCCATACCATAGGCACTAAGTATTTTCAAATGGACTTGTTATATTGGCACATGAAATCAATGTTGGTTAAGGCTTTGTTGGATCACATGGAGGAATAGAAGGAAATTCTCTCGAATATTAGTGTGCTACAAGATGACATGGCGAAAATAAATGCCAACATCAACCTGATAGTGAAAGACACCACTAGATTTGAGTTTGTTGATAAGGTAGACAAACCTGACGACCATCATCCTGTATTGTATCATGAGATGCCCCTCATCTCCATTTCTAATGATGATGAACACTCCTCTTAATATCAGTAGCGTCCAAGCTTTTTTGTTATTTCTAATTATCATAGTCATTTTTATAGAAATTCAATTAGTTACTATTATAATGCTCATAAACTATGGAATTTTCTTTGTTAATATAATTAATTAACACCCACACACATATATATTATTTTTTTCAAGGAAAAAAATCTCTTTATTTTGATCGAATAAACTTGAACTTCTATCTAGGAGCATACATTAGAAAAAAATAATATTCGCCTTCAATTTTCTCATGCTATAGGCCTTTCTGAAATTAAAAAAGAAATGCAACATTTCTTTTCTTTTACATTGTTTTGATTCTAGTGTTCATTTATAAGCATACATAATGATTTTCAATATTTTCATTGCTTATTTCCTTCATCTCCATTAATCCTGGAGGGAGAGAGAGTGCCATCTTAGAAAGCTTATATGCTTTTGAGTTTAGCTCTCTATAGATATGGTTGAAATTCATTGTCTCAAAAGATGATATCTTCTCCCTGGTTGCTTTCAACAATTGTTGGAGATGAGGAGCGTTAATTTTAAATTTTCCATTTTCCCAGTCTATGGTCATTTTTGAATCCCTGAATAGATGCATATTCTTTAACTATTTATCCAGGGTTAGCCTGAGAACTAACCAAAGTGTCGCTAATCTTGCTTTGTTGTTTGAGGCTCATCCTGGTGCAAAATTGATCTCAAATTTTGTTTTTTCGTTGAGATATACCACTCCTCCTGTGCCCCCAAGCGATGGTTCTCCTTAGATAGCATCATCAAAGTATCCCCATGGACAAGTTTTTTTATTTATGGATTTATTATCTGATGATTTGGTTTGGATTTGGGTTTCGTTTGGTGTTCTTTTAATTTCTGCATTAACACAATTTATGTTATTTATGTTGGAGTCCAAGTGTTTTGGAATACCGCCCTATTCTGTGCTTCCCATATTGTAAAAACACAGAGAGTAGTGAGGGATTCATGGTTATGTACCCTATCATTATGCCACCAATTCTTAAATCTGTGTTCCATCAAAGAGTCCCCACTTAGGTTCGAGGATCGGTCCAGCTTGTCGGTGGTTCTTTTCCAAACTATTTCTGCATAGGCACAAGAGAAGATTATATGAGTGTTGGTCTCAGTTTCATATCTTCATAACAAGCATATTTCAGGCCCTTGGAAGCCCCTTTTTAACAGAACCTCCCATGTTAGCAATTTGTTACTCATTTCCAACCAGAGCGTTAAGACTGTTTTTAATGGACCTGGACAAATTTTGTCCCACCAGCATAGCTCTGTCCCCTCCTGTTCACTCTGCAGAGTGACTTCATACCCCATTTTTGCGTAGTATATACCATCTTTTCCGTTCTTGGTTCATATGAGTTTATCCCTCCCCTCATCCTCTAGGTGGATAAAACATGAACCAAGTTGGATAAATAGAAATTCCATTTTGTTGCTGAGATTCTCAATAATCCCATCTCTTGGGAATTTTTCCATACAATCTTGATGTTTGTCTTGGATTGCTGTGATTTTGTGTCGGCCAACAAGAATTTTTTTTTTCTCTGATGGCTAAGATATTAGCTGTTCTAAAAGTTTAAAACTTTCGTTGGATCCTGTTCAGGAATATTGTCCTAATCAAATGCTCCTTCCATTACCTATTTTCCATGCCACCCAATTCCCTACTAGTAGATACGTAAGAACAAAGGCCTTCCATCCTATTGAATTGTCCTTATGTTATTTGTGAGCCTTCCTGAACCATGCCTATATGGAGGATTGAGGACAATATTTGGATCTCATAGCTCTTCCCGACAGTGTATCCAGGTTTTCTACCATTCTCCATAGCAAATTTGCAGCTAACGCTTTACAAAATAGTTTTGGGTTCTTGATCCCCCATACTCCTTTTGATTTAGGAAGGACTAGGGTGGACAATTTAACTAATGGTATACCTTCTGATTGTTTACTTGTTGTCCACATAAATGAAAGGTATTTTTTTCTTATTTTCATCGAGATTCCCTTTGGAATGTATGCTATTGAATCCCAATATATTGGTATGCTCTGAAGAAAAACTTTGAGTAACACCAAGCGTCTTCCCCTCGACAAAAATCGGTTATCCCACATGGAGATTATTGTTTCTATCTTTTTATAAAGCCATGTCCAATCTTGGAAGGCATTTGGTTTTAATTGAAAACATATGTATTTGAATCCTTCTAATACAGGGGCTGCTAGGACAGGGATTAGTTCCTTTTCTCGCATTAGGATATTTTCTTGTACGTTTTTGAAAACCAACTTGTATTTTTCTAAGTTGACTTCGATGCCTTCGGCCTTCTGATAGGTTTCCACTATCTTTGTCAGATATTCAAAATTTTTGTATGATCCTTCTCCCATAAGTAAAATGTTGTCTACAAATAGCACATGAGTTAGCTCAATTGTATTAGAGATCCTGACCCCCTTTAGTTTTCTTTCCTCCCTATATTTCTGAATGATGTGACTGAGAGCCTCATCTACTAACAGAAAAAGGAAGGGAGATGGGGGGCATCTTGTCTTAGGTTCTTGGTTGGAAGAAAGAAATGGGAAGGAGATCCATTCATTAGGAATGCATAGGATGTTGATTGAATGCACCCAAATATCCATTCTACCATATCCAGTGGCATTCCTATCTGTATTAAGTGTAGATGAATAAAGGTCCAACTTACTTTTTCATATGCTTTGGAGAGGTCAATTTTAAGAGAAAAAGATGGTTTTTTATCTCTTTTGATGGAGTGTATTTCTTCCTAATCCAAAGAAAAAACATCATGTATTTGTCTGTTAAATAAGAACCCAAATTGTTCTTTAGAAATTACTTTGCTTAAAATAGGTTTCAGCCTTTGGGCGATGATCTTAGATATTAATTTATAGATCATATTACAATAGGAGATAGGTATATAATCCTTGAATGTTTCTCCTCTCTGTTTTTTTGGTATTAGAGTGATGAATGTGGAATTCATTGCACCAAATGTTTCTCCTTTCTTGCTTCAAAAATTCATAAAACCCTAGAAAGAAATCCAAGGTGAAACCATCCAACCCTGGGCTATTCCCTTTCTGGAAGGAGTGTATTACCTTATTAAGCTCTTATTCTATTAAATGTTTCCTCATTTATTCCGTAATGAGGAGTGGGAACAGATTTAGTACCTCTAATATTTCATAGATTGGGCATCCCACCGAGGCTATAAATCTAGCTTGAAAATGTTTGACTGTTTCCATGTCCTTGTCCTAGAAATTCTGAGTAGTTCCTCCTTCTGAGTCCTTTATTTCCTGTATAGTGTTTATGATTTTCCTATGTGAATCATAATGGTGGAAGTACTTTGTATTCTTCTCCCATGTTGCTAGACATAGAGATCTACTTTTAAGATGCCAGTGTTGTTCTTTTTGTGCTAAAAGATACTATGTTTTCCTTCTTAATTATTTAAGATATGTAATTATGCATTGGAGAATTTTCTCAAAGAATTGGAGCTGTAGAGTTCATGGATCCTCTTCTATGTTTCTCTTAAATCCTTCTGAAAAAGGGATTTGGGTTTCTTCCCACATTCCTTCAAGATTTTCTTGATGTTTGTTAGGTTTTCCATCATTTGATGCATAAAGAATCTAAAGTATAGTTTTCTAATGGCTTCCAATTTTCATAAACCAAGCCACGATATCCTTCATCTTCCAGCCATGTTGGGTCGAATTTGAAAGGCGAGGGAGATTTGTTTTATGGTAAAGAGAAACATAGCGTGATGGGTTGATGGTCCGATAGCCTTCATGTTTCAACTGTAATTTTTAGCACCAACTATTCTTGAAAGAAACTTTATGATACTAAAAACCTATCTAACCTCTTTGAAATAGCTTGATCCCCACCTCTATTATTTTTCCATGTGGGTTCCAGTCAGATTGGATGGAGATCGATCAATTTCTTCTTCTCATATAAATAACCAAAAAACTAGTTGAGTGCGTCTGCATGGGCATTCTTTCCCTAAAATTATCTTGTAGAGAGCGTTAAGTTCAAGTCTCCTGCTAAGATTAAATTTGGAAGATCCAGAGCTCCATTATTGCTCAGATTTTCCCAATACATTCTTTTGTCATAGAACGAACCATATACATTCAATAGGGAGAACTGGGTCCTTGTTTCTGGGTCTTCTAGCTCAGTTCCTAATGCTGCCTTATAAGAATTTTTTGAATACTATATGACGTCTAAACTCCAGGATGTACGTATCCCCCTTGATTGTCCATCTATATTTATTGCTTCCATCCGCCATTCCTTTAATATCCTGCTCATTACTTCCTTGGCTTTCTCCCCTTCCATCATAGTCTCTTGGATCACTATTATTTTTGGCTTTTTTATAGTTATTATACATTGGAGAGTTGCTAATTTGGAGGAACCTCCGAACCCCCTTACATTGTAGGAGAGGACTAGCATTAGGGAACCTTGTTATGGGCCTTTTTCACTCTAAGAGCCCTTCCAATAGTTGATTGTTTCCCTTCTTTGATTTCTTTGATCGCTTGTAACTAAGCCTTAGTTATAGAGGATCTCAGACCTGCTGGCACCTTTTGTGTCTGACTTTGGGCTAATCCACCTGTCGGGCCTAGATTTTCCTATTTTTTTATTTGGATCTCAATTCATAAACGATGTTCACTTCAGTCATTACGTTCTCCGTTTTATCGGGTGTCCACGTTGGTTGTGGCATTCCTCCGGTATTTTGTCACCCTCTTCAATAGAGCCTTCAATCCCATCTACGATTTCAATGGTATTTGTACAAGAAATAATAGAACAAGGGTTATTGGGAGTGTTATTACCTTTTGTCGATGAAGATGCGGTGGGACCAGGATTAGTGTCATTCTTGAGCTTTTCAGTCACAATTGGTTGATGTTCGTCCTTATCTTCGATGATAGCTTTAAGCATAAGGTCCGTCACCATTTCCTTGCAACCAATGTCCTTTTCTGCGCTTGTTGTTCTTTCAATTGCGTATTTTGTGGGTGAGCGCATCTCACTATAAGTTTTTTTAACCCACACCTTCTTGAAGAAAGGTTTCATTTGGCCACCCTGATTCATGACGCAATATTTTTGTAGATTCCCAACATGTATGAACTTGAAACACTTGAAATGCAACTTCTAGTAGTCCAGTTGGTGAGACCATACACTTCCATGCATTAATATTACAATTTCCTCAAACAGTCCTTATCTCGTGTCCAATTCTACCAGGATATGAGCGCATCTTTTGTCTATCTTACTTTCCCAATATTCTTCCAGCATTATAAATTTTCCAATTTTGTTTCCAATTGCTTCCAAGATGTGTTGTCACCAAAAAACCATTGGAAAACTCGACAGAATCAGCCATATTTGTTGTAAATTGTGTGGTTCTCTTTTGGTGTTGAAATTGGCATTCCATTTCTTCTGTATCAGCCCTGACGAACCCTGGTTTCAATTCTGGCTAAGAAAAAGAGAGTTGTCGTCCTCCTTCTTAATTTTGAAGAGAAACCATCTTCACAAGAGGATATGGAACTCAGGTGTATAACCTAAAACTAGGTTACCATTCTTTCCCATCCAATGCGTTAAGGGAACGTTTCCCGTCACCTTTCCACAGAACCTGCCCACTAGAGCAGACTTCAGATATGTTGGAATTTCTATGAGTTGAATTTCTCTTCCCACTGATAATTCGTGATCACGGGGACTTCACTTAGTGAACCTCTCACATAGCACATACAATTGTGGGATATTAAAGAATACCCTTAATTTCCAGAGATATTGACCCAAACTCTTTTTGTTGAAAACCACTCCCAATACTTAAAACCTCCTCCCCACCCCTTCTTATACCTCAATCGTTGTAAACCACCCTACCCAACCCCACCTTAAACCCCTCATCCCCCCAATACCTGCAATATACTGGTTCAATTTTTTATAATTTTAAAACCCACAATATGAACTAACGTAATAGGATATTGGTCAACAAGTGAAGACCCCGTGTTCAGGATATCCTTTTTTTGGTTTCGTCCCTCTTAATTTCTTCGACCGTAGCAGTGACTGTTCTTCTCCAGCGAAGGTGCCATCATTGCTTGAACCAGAGTTATGTCCAATATGCGAGCATGATGACATTCCTTGGGGCTGTGAATCTGACATCTTTTGTGTGCCTAGACTGACATCATGTTTACCCGCTTGAAGATCCACGTTCGTGCTGAAGATTGGCCCAAGTACATGCTCCTCCGCATAATCTACTAAGTCATCATACATTGTAAGAAATCTGTTTGTGGTCATGGACACTTCTGAGGGTAAGTTAAGAAAGGAAGAAAGATTAGGTTACCACCTTCACCAAGATTATAAAACGCTGAACCTTTGTCCTTTTTTTGCAGGCCACAGAGCTACATCGTGCCCTTCTACCAATCCTCTTATATATATATACTTTGAATACCATTAATTAAAAATAAAAATTAATATAAATACTCTAATACATTAACTAATAATATTTTCAAATATATACATCTATAAATGAATGTGAATAATATTAATGAATTTTCAATTATGTCAAATTTATAAAAAAAAATTAAAATAAAATCAATCAACTATTTTTTTAAATTGGTAAAACCCATTAGGCTAATAAAGATAGACATCGTTAACTCTTTACATGGAATGAGAGCTTAAATCATTACAAGAAAAAATAGGCCATTGTCCTTAAAGAGGCACCTACTTCTACTTTTCTATAATTGTCCTAACATGTTTCATTACATCAAATTATACATTTTAAAATACGAACTTTTAATTAATCAAACATATATATAATCCATTAAAATTAACTTAATATATACGTTCAATTTGTTTTATTTAATTTAATACCAAAATAAAAAAAAATTCTTATTTTATTTTTAATATCATTAATTATATAAATATAATAATATGAATTGAATTATTTTATTCTATTTTATTGTTTTAAATTATATTATAAATACTATTTAAATTTAAATATTTTTTTAAAATTTAATATTTCTTGTAACTATCACAATATTAAAATTTCTCCTTTATGGATTCTTCCGCATTTTAAATATAGTTTTATATTTACTCTTTCATTTCTAAAATCTTCTTTCTTGACTTTTTGCTTTTACTATTTTAACATTTATTTTTTATGTACTCTTTTCTGCCAAAACTTTACTGATGTATATATTTGTTTATGTCATGAAGTATGGATAACAGTTGTAAATGCTATCATAGTTTTAAATGGGTTTCTTTGACGGAACAATTAAAAGAAATTTAGGTGACTATGATATGCTTCTTAAGATCAATGAGGACCACAGGTGGGTATGATGTAGTAGAGCCACTAACACAAAATCTGAACCCTTTTTTTCACAAAGAAAAAAGTATGTCCTTGTTATTCATTTGAATCAAAGGGCATCTTACAAAGCTTTCCCAAGATATGGGCTACAATCAAAGAGGAGAAACTGAACATGATGTATCGCCATACATCCCGAAAAGAATCCAACACAATAAGTGCTGAGGGGGAGTCCAGTGCACATCAAATATGTAATAAAAGATACCCATCAGAAATATCTGTCATGCCATCCCATATATACCGTGTACATGATAAGCATGTGAGCAGCATACTAAAGGAGCCATCTCCCAACATGAAGATAGTGTGCAAAAAGGGAAACTAAGTCCCACACCAACTCAAAAGAGTTTAAAATTGCCATGTGAGGTCAAAAGACCATCAAAAAATTCTGAATATGAGCCCATACCCGGAGCCAAAGAAAGAGCAGCTTTAGAAAGACGGTCAGCTAGCTTATTATGTTCACGGTAGATATGGTCGAAAGACAGTGCTAGAAAGAGCTTGCAAAGCTTTCTGGTCTCCCTACACCAGTAAGGAGCTCAGGTGGCGATAGGGAAGACTTGTCCTTTTCCCAGTTAATGATAACTGAGGAGTCACCAAACACCTAGAGTGAGGGAATTCCCATCATGTGGGTGGAAAGCAGAAGGGCCCAAAGCCCAACTAGTTATGCTTTTGTATTTGTGCACTGACCGACCCCCACAACAAACTCAAAGGAATGTGTATCATTTAGGTGAGGGCTGAAACCAATGCCACCACTTTTTGCAGATGCACCATCAAAAAAACCACATGGATATACAAGAATTGGACCAGGGCCCAGTATTCTAGGTTTTTTTCTCTTTTCTGATGAGGGGCAGTACATTTGTGAGAAATATACCACCTACTGAATCAAGCTAATCACAGACAACTTTTACAAAATCTGAACTTATTGCTTTATGGCGCCTTTTGTAATTTGCTAGATCACTTTCCTCCAGGTTTAAGGGAATTCCGTGTCTATTTCCAATTGGTCTAAGGGCTCATTCAAGTTCTTGATCCTATATTTAAAGCATTTCTGCCTCGGAGTTGAAGAGATTCTATCCAAGGACATACAGGTGGATCATGTCTACATATAATTTAATTCAGAGGCCAATGCACTTTCCAAAAGGGTCATCTCTGAAGGACTCCTTTTCTTTGCTGAATATACGGAGGGCAATTGGGCTTGTGAAGGGTGGTGGTGGGTTATTATTATAAATAAAAAAGTCACAAGGATAGAAATGATAAGAAAAGGGTTAATAATAAAAATAGCAACCTAATAAAAATGGAAGAAAAAGATGAGCCTTAGCTGATCCTCTACTCCTCCTATTTCTGCTATTACCTCTCTTTCTATTTCTTTCCTTATTCTAAATCAATTTTTATGATTGGGTAGAAAGCTAGTCAATTTTTCCTTTGAGCATATTTTTGAGAACAATGTTTGTACTTTTAAGAATAATAGGCTATATGTATGTTTTGTTTTATGTTTCATCTCTGCCTTGGAGAACCTTTCTTTGTCTTCTTTTATGTTAGTGTTTGGTTAATCCGGGTTTAACATGGATCTTTTAATTACTTTTCATTTTGTTTTATTATTGAGTTTTTATTATTTGATAAATTATGGGACATGTTTTTCTGTATATTCTTTTTTGTTTTAGGTGTTAGGTTAAACACACATTAATTTCATCAATCTTATTTGGATGATTCTCCTTTATTCTAATCAATGAGCCATAATCAAATATATCAAAATTCTACTTTAAATTCACACCAAAATATATCTAAATTTTATTTAAAAAAATGATTTATTATTATTATGGTGAATTATAAAGAAAGTTAGTTACTTTAAATTATTTTAAAAACAATTAAAAATTATATAAAATAAAAAGACTAGAATCCTCTAAGAAAGTTGAATATCTTTAACCGTTAATATATATTAGAGAGAACAAAAAACAAATGAACGTGAAAAAGAACATTAAAAAAATACAAATGATCAATTTCTAAAGAACAGATCTAGTAAATTAGCATATATCCATTTTAAACCTGGATTTATCAAGCACCCTCAGGGATGAATTTATGGATCTATGCAAGTTTATTTTATTTTATTATTTGATTTAAGTCTATATGTAATTTATATTTCTCATTTTTTATTTTTAATATTTTTTAATATTTTTCATTTATAATTCTCTTATTCCTTTCCTAGTCTTAGATTGAAGTTTATTTGGTGAATTGATTTTGGATTGAGTGGATACTATATAAATATATGAATCCACAATATAATCTTTTTTTATTTTTTATTTTATGTTGGTTAACATAATGATTTTTATGTCCGCTAACATAAGGATCTCCTTCATGAGAACATGATTACAGTGACAAGAAAGATTTAATATTAAAAAAATATTATTGGATTTTTGCATTTAAAATAGTGAGATGTTTTATAGTTTAATATGATGGAGTCCAGTATGGTAAGATGTTGTCACAAAGTAATCTAAAAAATCATATTAACTCATAAAATTAAAAATTAAAACCAAATAAAAGTAATTAAAAAATTCATTTAAATTGATAAAATTAAAAACCATTTTAAATCCATCTTAAACAAAAATCTCTGAAACGTGAAGAGGTATCATAATTTTTTGAGATGTACAAATTTATCATAATTTTATTTTTTTATTTTTTTATAAATTAACCTTTATAAATTATAAATTGACATTTGAAAGTTTTGTAAATTTTGCACCACTTAACTTCTAAATTAACACTTCAAACCTGAATTAGAATCCTCCACGAAAATTTATGAAATTGACACAAACCAGAATTAAACTGACTGATGCAAAAAAGGGGATAAATATTTGAAGGGAAACGATATGCCCTCTATGTTAGACATACTACAGTGCATATGTCCCCATTGATCTTGAAATATATTAAATTTGCAAAGCAGTATGTACTCTGAAGCACTTATAACATCTATATTCCATTGTTATTATGACACAATTTTTGAAATGATGTTTGAAAAAGTGATACCCAGAATCGGATCTGAGCTGCTAGGAAAAACCAACTAACATTACAGAATTCTTTAAACCCTCGAAACCTTCTCTGCAATCTCAACTGCCGTAACACCGCAGCGAACAATGGGTTGAATTTTATGATGGCAGAAGCTTTCAGTAACAAAGCAAATCCTCTCTCAATAACTAACAAGATATAGACATTTTATTTATTTATTGATGGTACCTGCCAAATGAAATGATTTGATTGCCCATAATGTGTTTCTGAAAGCAGTAAATTACAAGAACATATTACATGGAATATCTACCCCACGTGGAGGCCAAAGAAGAACAAGAAGCCGCCACTATAAAGTGTTGTATAGAGCCATGGGAGTTGGAGAACGAATGCGATGCGAAAAAGGACTTGATGGAGTGGGCTATTGAAGAGGCAATGGCTGCCTTCACTTGCCCTCTCTTGTGCACATGCCTTCTCTGAGAATTATTGGCTAGGGATGCCATTCTGAAGATGCTATCAATTCTCTTTCAATCTGTAAATTTACAGAGAGACTCCAAAGAAAATACTGGTGAGCAACGCTCGAGGACGCAGAGAATATATAGCAAATCTATTTGAGATTTAAGAATCCTATGAATGTAGCAGTCAATAGTCTACCATTGACTCTTCAAATTGACATTATTTTATTTGTTAGTTTGTCTGCCATAAAATTATTCACATGAAATAGGGGTCACAAGGGCCAACACTTACAGCTTTATGTCGTGTGACTGAATCGCTAGTTGGACTTGGTATGTTAATGTAGGTATTAATATATCTGCATTGACATGTCTATTTTGTCTTACATTTTGTCAAAAAGTAGCTCATACTTAAGTTCTTGCCTTGGGGATCCAGCTGTCTTCAAACATTTGAACTTCCAGTTGTCACACTTACACAGTGATTGGCAGATAGTGACAATTTCTTGCAAGGGTGGTGATAATAGGAGAGATAGTCAATTGAAAGCAAAAGAGGCGACAAATTGATTAATAATGAAGCCAATAAGCTTCTCTGCGACCAAGTCAATTGAAAACAAAAGAGGCGACACATTGATTAATAATAATAATGAGGCCAATAAGCTTCTCTGCAACCAAGTCTTAAGGTACGATTCTATTTTTTTTTACCACTGCACACTGATTTGATCCGAAGTATGATGGTATGTTTCGATTTTATTGTTTTTTAAGAATGTGCTGTAAAGTTTTTTTGTTTGATTCATGAAAATCAGGAATGAAATTCATCTAACCTTATCAATGGACCATGGTATTTTGACTGTGTTGTCTGTATTTTGATACTGTATTAGTTTGTATTTTGATAATATTAGTATGGTAAAATTTATAGTTTCTAATATATTTGATTTTATTTGAATGTTAATTATTTTAATTATTGGAATAAAATTTTTTTGTTTATGGAATTTTTTTTTATTTAGGTAAAACTGAATTATATTTTAATTGCTATTTTAATGATAAAAATAAGTTCAGCACCTTCAAGAACCTAGAAATACTCTAAATTGTGTTGTCTGTATTTTGATACTGTGTTAGTTTGTATTTTGATAATATTAGTATGGTAAAATTTATAGTCTCTAATATATTTGATTTTATTTGAATGTTAATTATTTTAATTATTGGAATAAATCTTTTTTCGTTTATAGAAATTATTTTTTTATTTACCTAACTGAATTGTATTTTAATTGCTATTTTAATGATAGAAATAAGTTCAGCACCTTAAAAACCTATAAATACTTAAAATTCCAAAACTTGATGAATTTTGAAAAATTTTAACCATTTCTTTTCAAAATCATAAAAAAAAATCAACATAATCCAACTAAAAGAATCAAACTTAAAAAAAAAGTCCATATAAAACAAAAGAGCCAACGAAGAGGCCACTAATCTTCCACAACACAGTCTCAAGGTAAGTTTCGTTCTGATTTTATTAAGTAAAACTGATTCGATGGGATCATTATCACAAAGTCTTAAGGTATGATTAGATTTTATTGTTTTTAAATATTTGTTGTTTGTATTTTGACACAATATATATTATTTTAATTATTGCACATAAAGTTATTTTGATGAATTATTTTAATTAAATTATAAATAAAATAAATAAAAATTGAAAACATGTACATATTTATGTTTTAATCTACATTAGTTAATATTAAGAATAGCCAAATTTATTAAGCAACACCTATATTTTGGAGAAGAGGGAATCACTAAGGAGAGGTTGGAGGCATAAAGCAAAGATAGGAAATCTCACTCTCTTATCCATCGATAATCTTATCAATTTCATTAGAAAGGATGAAACCATGACAAACAACCACGATACCTTAAAGAAATATATCATCACCATGTTTTGTGCTACAAACTCATAAACTTGCCTAGCACAATTAATTAAGATCCACACATGGATTGTGGGGGGAGAAAAGTGTTTAAGTGTATTGTCATTTTTTCCTAAACTCAATACTCTCCTTTGTACTATGCCAACTATGGTGCGACAAGGGTTCTTTGCATTATTACTAAGGGGGAGGATTGCACAATGCTCCCCACTTTTGTAATGAAAAATCCCATTTGAAGTGCTACTCCTTTGTTAGCTTGGGAAAGTTACGAGTGCATTTTGAGTATGCAAAAAATGAGAGCACTCTGTCTAAACAAAGTCCTTTATCTCAAGCAAAATCCTTTTCACCAAATGGGACATATTACGATTGGATTGGAGAGGTTTAGAGCGTGCAACTCTCAAGGTGATGGTCATTTCCCCAACCTCCATGAACTTTCGAAATCCTTGGTCCTTCTCGAGGAAAAGGAATTTACACATGGATAAAGCTTGAGCTTCATTGTTTGTTGTAGCCCAAAGGCCCCAAGAAATGTCTTCTATATTTCCTTTGGCATCAAGAACGAGCCCATGCCTACCACCCCTAAAACAATTAATATTATTTATAATGTCATTATTCTCATTATTATTTTTCATCTATCTACGATGAAGTATTTTGGGTTTTACTAAACTATGCCTAATAAGCATGCCTTACAAAAATTTATATCATCCTCCTATACCACAAATAAAAACTAAATATTTATCGTCCAACCACAAAGGTAGAGGTTTATGCCATTGTTCGGAGATAATGAAGGATGTTGAGGCCTCTACCTCTCTCTATTGTGGGCACACCCTTGTGAAAATTCAAAAGGAGATTGAGAGAAAAGAAACGTGGGTTAAGCAAGAACATGAGATATTGCATGTAGAAGACCTGCAAAAATAAATGCAGTAATGGATTCCAAACGTTGGGACTTCATGTATCGAAGACACCAAGTATTTTCATATAACCTTGTTATATTGGCACATGAAATCAATGTTGGGTAAGGTGCTATTGGATCACAAGTAGGAGTGAAAGGAAATCCTCTTGTATATTAGCAAGCTACATAACCACATGAGGAAATTGAATGCCAACATAAACCTGATAGTGAAATCCACCACTAGATTCAAGTTTGTTGAGAAGGTAAATGAAGTTGAGGACCACTAGCATGCATCAACATATGAGGCTCTTGTCATCTCCATTTTTTATGGTGATGAATATTTCCCTAGTCTCAGCAGGGTCCAAGTTTTTTTGTTATTCCTAGTTATCATAGTTATGTTAATAGAACTTCAATCAGTTCTATTGTTATAGTGCTCAGGATAGTCGTGGGACAATGATAAATAGGATCCACAAAAACTATGGATACAAAACCGTCACGGTCCCTTAATAATAAACTATTGTTTTGCAGTTGGTCGTGTTTCCTTGGTAGCCAACCATCTCTTTTTTTTGTAGCTAAGATAAAAGATCCTTCCATTTTCTGATAAAAATTTTACATACATCCATAATCATAACCAACAAAAAAACATAGATATTGGCCATCTTAAGTAGAAAAAAAGCCATAGATTGTGCAAAGGCCATTAAAGAGCGACCCAAATGTATCTTCCCCTAAGGGTGGCATGCAAGAAAATCAAGTAGATTTTTTTTTAATAAGGAACCTAAACAAAAAAAATTTACAGAGCCAATCAATGTAATGAGAATTCCCTAGATAAGATTGTCTAACTAAAAAACATGTTAAATTAAAAGAAGAACATGTTGCCGTGGGTTGTCGTGAGAACCACCTAAGTAAATATTAGCAGAGGAGTCAGGAAAAAGGATAGACTGTGGATGTGAACTTGTATCAATTCCCAAACCAAAAACAATCAAATTCATAACCCTCTCCATGTCTTTGATTTTTTCTACCAGAGAATCCCATTGGGTTTGCATTGCATCTTGTTGTAGTGCCTTTCCTATCAGGTATATATGAGTCCACAATGTTTCCATAGTGTAATACAAGAGAGAGGTTTGGACTCTTTTGTTTCCCAAGACTCCAATCCAACTATTATATTCTACCCAAATTTCTTCATCATATATAAACAACCTCTCAAATTTTTCTTCTTCTTCTGCCTCATTGATGATTGACTGCACGTTGTTAGAAATCTCATTCTTGTAGGCCCACGCCGACACTCCTATTCTCATATAGGAGGTGAGTGAGGCTGGAGATTTGGTAGTACACCCTTTATTTCTCTTTCCTCATCATTCCATAAGAAATACTGCACTAGGGTCAGCTTTTGTTCTTGGCACCGAGTAAAAGATCACAACTCTTTATTTCAAGATAGTAACTATGTTATGGGTAGGATTGTTGCAGATGCAGGATTGAGGGACATTTTTTGTCTTCTTCCATACTTATCTTGAGTGCCATAATATCCCATTATGATCCCTATCATGGTGATAGGATAGAGTTTCTAAGATGATGGGTCTAGTACCTTTGCATGAGAGCACTGTCCGTCCAGATCAAGAATTGAGCCTTCAGACTAATGGTCCACCTAAGATGATAAAATGATGCTTGAGAGTTTCTTGTATCAATATTAACATTCTGGGAATATAATAAACCCACTTAATACTTAGGATAAAAATATTTAATGATTTTTTATTAAATTCCTACATACTAGCCTAGATAGTTGGCATCCACTTGCACCACATGGTCAACAATTTCCATATATACCCCAGGAGCCCTTTTATCCTAATTATACTTTGATCATGTCCACTTTATTGAATTCTAGAATTAATAATTGCGCATTCCTGTAGATTATGTCTTTATTCCAACTTTTCTATGGATAAGGTAAAGCTAGTCAACTAGGAAACTGCTATCTTTTGTTGCCAAACCATCCTCCAATATTTTCTCTCCATATTCCAGGATTAGCATTTTTTCCCATCACTCATGACAACTCACTCATGATTTAGCTAATTTTTGAGGTCCTTGACTGATTTGGGAAGTGCTTTAGCCACCTATGGGGGTTTATCATAATTGGCAAGTCTGATTTATGAGCTTGCATGCGTTTTCTTCCACCAACTTACTTTTCCTTTATAAGGGTGTATTACTATTGTAATAATAACTCAAGTAATTGGATCAACAATCAATTAATTATTGGATGACTTCTCTTGTATTCATTCTCTCTATTTTCCTTAGTCATACTTATGAGAATTATCTTAGTAGCAAGATATACCTCCTGTGCTTCTTATTTGCATTAAGGGTCATTTTCTACATGGTATCAGAGTGCAAGTTTGTTCAAGTTCAAGAGAGTTGAGGAGCTATTTGTTCTCTCTATCTGAGCGCATCCAATCTCCTATTCCTCTCTGAAAAAGAGCTTGTTATTAAGCTTACGAGATTTTCTCCTAGTTTTATTTGTGCTGGTTCCAGAGAGTATTTTATTGAGCACATCAACATCTCAGTATGGATTCTTCTTCAGCTATGATCCTGACTTACTTCAACTACCATGAACAAAAAACCAAATGTGGCATTCTATTGCGGAGTAAGGAACTCTATAGAGTTTCTATGGCTTTAGAGAATGAATGAAATTCTATTGTTGAGAAAGCTAAGTTGCATAATAGGTTGGATGAATATTATGGATTACTTTACCTCTCTATTTCTCTCGATCTACTCTTTCATCTAGATGGCTTGACCATTCCAACCATTCCAAACCAAGTATGGACCAAACTTGAGTCTCTCTTTGGAGTTCAAGATGAGATAAGAGCACATCAGTTGGAGAATGAGTTATTCTCATTGAGTCTAAGTAGTTTCGATTCTATTGAGTTTTTCTTCAACAAATTCAAATCACTTGTTCTATTTCTCAAGCAATGTGGGATTGAAAAAAAGGAAGATCAAATGATCCTTTCCATCCTATAAAAATTGGGTCCAGAATACTCAATTTTTGTGTCTACTTTTCATTCTATTAGGATTGTTATTTCTAATTGGAAAATGTCTTCTTTGAGTACATTCTTTGATTCACTGATAAAGGAGAAAGATAAATTTATCCATATGGGTGGTCTTAGATCTTCCAAGGGAAAGGATCATGCTCTCATAGTTCAAGGAAGCATGAATACCAAATCTAAAGAGAACAATTTGTGAAAGAGAAGAAGCCAAAGTCATATAATGAAGATGAAAGTTTGAATCCTACTGATGAAGGTTCAATAAAAAAATCCAAGAAGAAAGGAAGTACATCCAAGTTTTCTTATTTCAGCAAGGTCTTTCATCCTGAGAAAAAATGTTTCAATAAATATATGGGCATCATGTTTCATCTTCTTGAGAAGTAGGACATTAAACTTTCTAGATGAGCTAGAGAAACCTATTGATTCTTCATAACACTTTCATAGTGCTTACAGTTTCAAGGTGATATAGATTTACTTTCTGATATATGATATAGATTTAATTTAAATCCTTCCTCACATCTATTATATAGATTTACTTTTTGATATATTAGAAACAGAAATATCAGTTTCTTTCTTTGATAATCCACCTATTAGTCTCCTAGATTCATCTCCCAATACTTGTGATTTTTCACTAGATCTCGACTTGTCTTTAAGAAGTTATTCCTCACTATGGTAATTCTAATTTAGAAGCATTTTTGCAGGATGATATGCATGTCATGAAACCATTCATACCACCATCCATACCATCTACCATACCTTTGAATACTGCTAAGACTATACAAACCCCAAGTTCACAAGTTGATTCCTCATTGGTTTCTTATGCATTGTTACTTATATTAAATGGTTTCAAGTCTTGTCTATTTTTCATTGGTTGGTTATATATGATATTAGTCATCATTGTAATTATATTACACATGTTTGGATATGTTATAAACACTTATGGTTCAGATCTCAAGTCCATCCATCATTCAAATTTCTATACTCATCACTTTTCCACAATTGCTCATACTTTTCCTAGTCTAGCCCCGTATCTTGATGGAGACACTGAATCCTTTGTATTTTCTATTCCATATGATAATATTTATGATATATCAGAGTCTTTTCAGCCTAATATCGGATCTAGGAAGGTGCTACATCATATTGGAAGAAAGATATGTGATCCACATCACAATTTTGCAGCTATATAAGGAACTGATTGTGTCACTGCTATTCCTATTTTTTGTACTCTTTGGGAAGTAGTATGCATGGATATCTTTTCCATTTCAGATTTTGTTTTCATATTAGAGTTTGTTAGCAGCAAGAAGCATTCAAATAATGCTCCTACTTCATTAGATCATTGGATATAAGGAGTCTCTCCTCTTCCTTCTTGTAGATTCTACACTCTAGCGCATCATTGTGGAGTCTACAATTTCTTCATCAATGTATTTCACCAAAAGCAGTTCATTCAACTCATTCAAGTGAAGATAAAGACATATTGAAGACATATTTCAAATTTTGTACCTTGTCCTTTCTTGAGAGAGGATTTTACCCATGGGGTTTTTTCTATTTCCTCAACTTTTCTAGACATGAATAATTGTAAATGGTGACCATAGCCGTGTTGATGGGCCCTATATACACCTATATGCACCATATTCATCTGATTATTTCAGACATAAACAACATAAAGTCAGACTTAAAGGGGGGAGTGGGAATATAATAAGCCCACTTAATACTTAAGATAAAATTATTTAATCATTTTTTATTAAATTCCTACCTACTAGCCTATAGTTAGCATCCACTTGCACCACATGGTCAACACTTGCCATATATACCCAAGGAACACTTTTAATTCTAATGCATATACACTATAATAATATGATTTCATATAATAATATGATCTTATATAATATTGACGCTCTGTTCTATTTTTATTATTTTAAATATATTATATAAAAAAATTATTTAACATTTTAATTTTTACTATATTAAAATTATTTAATATTTCAAATAATTTTTATCGTTTTAAAATTTTCTCAAAATGATTTTTATCTTTTTAAAAATATTTTTTATTTTTATATTTAATATTTGATTTCTTATTCCTAAATTTATTTTCTATTTACCTTTTTCTTTGATTAATTTACCAAAGCTTATATTAATATATATATATATATATATAAAGAGGAAACAACTCTTTGATTTCAATAACGTAACATAAACTAGCAACTTTAACAGCATGATGTAAATAGAAAGGTATGACTGAATCGCTAGTTGGTATGTATGTTTTGATTAGTCTGCATTGACCTTAGGTATGCTATTTCAAGTTGTATTCAAATCAGTGTTAGGATTTTGAGGACGTTTTGTTTCTTACGGGTTTTTTTTTAATATTTTGAAAGAAGTTGATTGAATGGGTAAACAATTTTTCAAAATGGATTTTGTTTT
The DNA here is from genome assembly GCA_001517045.1 of Pseudotsuga menziesii. Classification (NCBI taxonomy): domain Eukaryota; kingdom Viridiplantae; phylum Streptophyta; class Pinopsida; order Pinales; family Pinaceae; genus Pseudotsuga; species Pseudotsuga menziesii. The sequence continues at coordinate 119,429 of LPNX010754458.1, forward strand.
TTTTTTTTTAACTTTTTGCTATTTCAATAGGTTGTTATTTAATTTTTGTTAGTTTTTGGAAAGGACGAATTTTGTAACAAGTTCTTAAATCCAATTTTTAATTGTATATAATCATGTATGGGAGTGGATATATATATATATATATTAGACAAAAATGGGTATGGTTTATATAGGGCTACAAATTTTTAACTTATAAGAGTACCGGATTAGTTTATAAGAACTTTGCCTCTTAGGGAGGAATAGCTGAATAGGAATGAAGATTAACGTAGAGCTCATTAGTACATAATCCAAATGCCTTATTTGTTGCTAAACCCGCTTTTCCATTCAACTCACGGAGGATATGGAAGAACTCTAGTTGCTGAAATGCTCTTGAGAGAGAGAATTCTTTTGACAAGTCTAAATAGCCTTAGGTTTTGACAATGCTTTGAACCATTCATGGTCTGAATAATTATTTGAGAATCTCCAATAAAAATGGCTTCTTCAACCCCTATGGCTTCCAATTGTTTGAGTCCTTGCCATAGTACATAAGCTTCAGCCATGTTATTTGTGTCATTTTCTATATTCCAGTAGTATTCAGTTTCAATGTTCCCCTTGAGACATAAGATGACATCTCCTCCTCTGGTCGCTCCTAGATTCCCTTTCGAGGCTTCGTCAAAGAAGATTTTAAAAATTTTCCTCTCTTTCATCGAGATTTCAAACGGAGCTGGGTCCATTCTTATTTCCCAAACTTCCAGAGATATCATAATCTTGATTGTGTCTAATTCAATAATTTTGAAGGATTGCAACCAGCTTACTTCATTTGGAGAGAGCTTGGTTTTGTTCTTAGGAAGCAACGACATGTTCATTATTTCTCCCATGAGTGCTTGTGTTTTGGCCGCAATCTGTTCAGGAATCTGGGCCTTGTCTTTGAAGACTCTTTGGTTTCTTTCAATCCAAATATTCCAAAACATTAATTTTGGTAGAGTTCTCCAACAATTTTTAGTACATTCTTTATTGTCTAGGTTTCCTTGATACGCTTGGTCCCAGCTGATAAAGCATTGATGAATGCTTCTTGGTAGCTCCATATGGCCAAACCAACGGTGGATCAGTAGTTACTGAACCTTAATGGAAAATGAGCAATTTATTAATAAATGATGTCTGGTTTCTTTGCTCTTTTTGTACATCGAACAACGGAACGGGCTAGAAAAGCCTCTTTTTCTCAGATTCTCACCTGTCAAAATACTCCCATGCGCCGGCATCCTGTTAAACATGTCAATTTTTGGTAAACTCTTCACCTTCTAGACCATTTTCCAAATCGCAGGGTTGTTGGGAACCCCACGACATGTATCGAACAGACCATAACCTTGCGTGGAGTAGTATTCTCTCGTTCTTCTCCCCCAACTGATTTTGTCTTTTACTCTACTAGAGAGAGGTGTTGCTCCAACAAGGTGTTTGAGGAGCAGTTTCTTTTCATCATCCATCTCCATGAAACAGTTTGGAAGAGACCATCCTATCCAGCAGTAGGGTGGGACAGGATCCCAGCTTGAGATATCTTTTAATGCCAGGTAGTCTGTAGATGGGTGGCTTCCCCAGGATGGAGTCCTACCATATTTTAATGTGCTTGCCATTTCCCAGTATCTAGAATAGCTTGTCTTTGAAACTGGACATGGATTTCATGCAAATATTGAATATGGGGGAACCTTTCTTACTCGTAGGCTCTGAATCCAAACATCTTAGCCTTGTGCTTGGGAATTATTTATGTCTTAGCACTTGGCTTTTCTAGGAGGGATTTGCTTCCAACAAATTCCAGAGTAGCTTTGCTCCCATCGCTAAGTTCCAGTATTTTACATCTTTGATCTAAAGGCCTCCTTCCATTTGGGGTAGTTTGATATTCTTCCAGCTAACCAGAGCAAATTTCTTTCCTCCCTTATTTTTCCCTCCTTGCCAAAAGAAGGTCCTCAATAGAGTTTTGATGGAGGTGAGGATTCTGATAGGAGCCAGTAGTAATGAACACTAGTATAATGGAAAGATATTCAGAACTTCCTTTACCAATACCATTTTCCCTTTTGAATTTAACCAAACTGCTCTCTAGGCTTGGATTCTTTTCTTGAATTTATCAATCAACGAGTTCCAGTCATAGGTTTTCAGATTTCCATTGAAAATTGGGATCCCCTGATATCTAAATGAATCCCATGTTGTTACTCCCTCAATTCCTAGAGTGCAAGATATTCTAGACATCTCCCTGGGATTTATATTCCATCTATAGATCTTGCTTTTTCGTAGATTTAGCTTGCTACTAGAAGCTTGGCAATGGGAATCCAATTCAACCTTGAATCTTCTATCTATATTCTGATTAGTGCCTCATAATAAAATAACATCGTCTGCGAACTATGCATGGTCAATATATCAAGTCCCATGGGCCATTCTGATTCCTATTAAATCCAATCGATCCTGGCTTGCTCAAGTTGTAGGCTCAACACCGAGGCTTGGATTGCATAAATCACTAGTGATAGTAGGAAACCTTTACTAAAGACTCAGGGAGGCTTGAAATAAGGTTGCAACTCTTCCATTTACGAGGGGGGAAATCCAAGGATTTCTTATGCAATCTTTAAACCAACGTATGAAGCTTGGATCAAATCCATACCTTAGCATCACCTAAAAGAGAAAGGAGTGAGAGACTCTATTGAATGCATTAGCTAAATTGATTTTCACCACCATACCTTTTTCCTGGTTTTTAAGGATGGAATGGATTTCCTCCTAGACCAAGATGATATTATCCCAAATTCTCCTGCCATTAATGAAGCCTCCTGGGTTTTATGGAATGATTCGAGGAAGAATGTATTTTAATCTATTGGCCATGATCTTAGTGATTATCTTGTATCCTATATTACTATATTAACGAAATAGGTCGAAATCTGTCAAATGATACTGCATCTTTTTCTTTGGGGATAAGGGATAGAAACGTTGAATTAGTGCTTCCTCCTATTTTCTCACATTGCTGATATTTTAGAACCATGTTTAGTAGATCCTTATGCACTATTTCCGAGCAAACCTTGATGAAGCTTGCATTGAAACCTCCTGGTCCAGGTGCCTTGTCTTCTTCCATCTCCTCCATGACCGTTTTCAGTTCCTCTATCATGATCCTTTGTATTAGCTCAATATTGTTCTTTCTCTCAACCATTATGGGGTCTAGATTCATTAGTGTAGAGTTTGGAAGAGTGTTATCAACTCTAGCTATGTAAATCGCTTTGAAGTGCCGAGATGCTTCCAACTTGATTTTGTCAAAGTATTGAATAACCTAATCATGAGTTTGAATCCCCTAGATGGTTTTGTAATTATTCCTCATCTCAACATTCTCATGGAAGAAAGTTTAATTCTGATCCTCTGCTTTGAGCCAAATACATCTAGATTTTTGTCTCCATAAGTCTTCCTCATATCTACACGGAACATGTAAATCTTGATGGAGGATTACTTCTTTTTAAATGTCATCCTTTGATATCTAGATTTCCTCCATGGAAAGCTAATGATCCTCTAAGTTTTTAAAAGATTTGGTTCTTATTTGAACCAGAGACTCAGTCGATTTGACCCACATATTAAGTGCCCTTTTAAATTTTCTCAATTTTTCTTCCCATATGTAGAAGGGTGAACCCGAGACTAGAGATGACCAAGTGTCAGAAACAATTCCCAGGAAATCTCTATGGGAGGTCCAAAGTGAGATAAAACGAAAGGGAATAGGCCCTAGGTTCTGTCCTTATCTAAGTTCTACTAGGATGGGCTTATGGTCAGAACCCCCAAATGGTAGGATTTTAGAGGTGTAATTCAATCCAAGTAATAGATAAGAGTCTTGGATAAAAAATCTATCGTTACTAGCAGCTATATGCCCATGCCCCATCGTCCTATTAGTCCAAGTTAACTTCCACTTAGTTGGGATGCCATAAACTAGATCCTAGTCTAGAATAATCTCATCGACTTTCTCCCTTATGGGGTCTCTAACCACAAACCCTCCTCTTTTTTTTGCTTGGCTCAGTATGACATTTAGATCGTAATCCATAATTACGTTGTCTAGTGATCTAATTCCCCTTTCATTCTTCAAGAGGTTCCAACATTATTATGTTTCAGCATACAAGGAAGGTACATAAACGTTAAAAGGACTAACCTAGATATTTGAGTATTTGTGTAGCAATTTAGTGAGAATCTAATGAAGGAAGTGCTTGGATTTAATTAACTCAAATTTATGATCATCCCATAGTGTACCAATTCCTCCAAATGCTCCCCTAGATTTGACAATGAGTCCTCCTCCTTTTTCCCAAAAGTTTCCACTTACTTGGACAAATGCTTCTTTCTCCGTCTTGGTCTCCTATATTAGTATAATGTCTGGTTTGGATATTCTGATCAAATCCTTCATAGCTTATTCCTTATATTTACTACCCAGACCTCTATAGTTCCAAGAGAGGACCTTCATTACTTACTTTATGAAGACGAGGGAATCCCTTTCTGGGATTTCCCATGCTAACGAGTATTTCTAGGATTTCATAGAAGTTTCTCCAAGGTTAGCTCAGAGCATTGAAGTTTGTCCTTGTACATGGCTTGTTCCCTCACTTCTTTTGTCGATTTTATTCCTCTTTCTTTCTTCTTTCAAAGTGTGACCATCTCGATTTCCCCTTCATAATCTTCATCTTCATCAGTATCATACTTCTCTTCTGAATTTTCATGGTTTCCTCTTTCCTTTATGCCCTCCTAAATCTGAATGTGCTTTCTCAGGCTAACAAGATAGGCCAACTTCTCTTTCTGGTTCTTTCTCACCAATTTTAGAGTCCTCTACATTAACCAAGGATCCACCACTGATTTCTAATAGTTCAGGAACCTCTAAGGTGGTTTTACCCAAAGCATTCATTTTCACCTCCTTTTTTTGTCGATGCCTGCTCTTTGGCTTGGTTCTCTTTACTTCTTTCCACCCTTCCTCCTTTTCATGTTGGTCCTCCTACTTTTGGGGGCAGCTACAGATAAAATTCCCATATTCGTGGCAACCTATGCACTTTAAAGGAAGTTTTTCATAGTCCAACTCCTGGAAATGAAACTAGGTTCCAACTGTAAACTTGATTGTCTCCGGTAGGCTTTCCTCTAGATCCAAATCCACAAAGATCTAGGCACATGCATACTAGTCTTTGGGAATTTCCATATCAATAAATATTCCCAAAGCATTCCCGATTTCTTTAAGCGATTTTGGATTCTAGCAGTCCATCGGCAGGTTTGGAAGCCTCACCCATACAGGTACGACTTTGGGGATATCTGCCTTGGGATACAAATATGGAGTCCACCTATTTAGATATAGGCCTTGCTTCCCCATGAAGTAGGGACCATTTCAAAAAATAAGATACCTTTCCACCTTCGATTCGAAGTCGAACAAGAAATATCCTTGACCTACTGAGTAAGATGCAACGTTTTGGGCGATCAAAGGTATTTAGCTCCTCTAGACCCAGCTCTTAGTGGTTTTTAGGGACGACCATAAACATGTGAACTACGCTATCAAAGAACGATCAACCAGTGAGAGACCTATGCAGATGGTGTCCTCGCGCAGCAAGGAAACCACAGGCACTCCTCAATATGCTTAACAAAATTTGGGGGGGGGGGGGGGGGGGAGGGGGCTCCGGTAGATACTCTCTTGCTCTTTGATGCAACCAATCTCATGAATCCTTTAATGTTTAAGGAAAAGGGCGGTTCGGATCCACCCTCCTCAGCTTCCATGGGGATCTGTGATCTACAGTCTCCAAACAAGGATTGGGCTTACGTAGCCTGCAACACAGGCCTGCGAGCTAGTGATGCCTACGATAGGCTGTTCAAGATTGCTTCGATCCATTGTTGTGCAAAAACAGCCAACAAAAACCATTCCGCAAGGGTTCCCACTCTATTGATGCTCAAATCACCGCGATCTCCTTGAGCATTGGCCCAGAGAGGTTTTACCCTGCCCGAGAACACCCACAAAGCAGATGAAGTCTCACCCAAGGTGTTCAATGGAGAGCTGTTGGAACCAAGTTTCCTCAAAATAGAATAGGACTATATGCATCGACAATTCATCAACTTATCTAACAGATCTGACCAATTACTAAATCACCAACAATACCATTCATCATTGCTCTTAATAGATCGCATTATCCATCCATAACTGAAATAATCACACTGTTGTGTAAACAAATCTATACATATAACATCATTTAAAAGCAGGAAACATGGCATCATCGATCCATGTCACACATTCAATTCACATTCACCATTAGATCACATAAACAGTAATATAGAAAAAGATAAAAGAAACAACAATTCATATCAACTTCCATCTTATCATATTACTTGTGTGCAATAATCCACAAATTCAAAACAGGCAACAATTCAACAAGAACCAACAATTGCTTCCCTGAGTCTCTAAGTATTTATGTCATCAAACTCTGAGTTATCTATTGTGTCTCTCAACATTTGAAATTCTACTTCTATTTATAGGCTTGCACCTTTACATTCATGGTCCATTTGGACGATTTCCTAACTAACTTCTAACTGATTCTACAAAATAATGACCAATGTCTGCAAAATATGGGCCAAAGTACAAAAAGTGACATAAAATATTAAAAATATTCTATCTTCCACCTTGCATGCCATATTTCACTTGTGTGGTGTCTCTTGAGCTTGTGCAACATCCGATATGTTGTGCAGCTGACTTGTCCCAAAACCCCTTCCAACAGGCCCCCCACACAATCTTGTGCCTCGCCCTCGAACCATGCTTAAATGGACATGGTAAACTCAACGATCTTGGCTTTGAAATATGAAAACTGTTGAGTGATCACTTTGAATTTCTCCTTGACCTATTCAATAATATCCCGGCTCACCTTTATATCATGGTTGACAGGGTTCTCAACCATCTTTGCAGCAATGTTTTTTTTCCTTCTTGTGTGGCTTGGAGCGCAGAAATTGCTTTCACTGATCGCTGTGCTCCAATATCCTAGAACTCATCAAACTGTGCACTATGTTGCTTCTACCTTTCTCTTACACTTGCAACTCACCGTTACAGCTCCTTTAGTTGCAGATCCTTGGTGATCTGCATCATAAATGGAATTGCTTTGAGTGACACCTTTAGGGTCACCAATTTCCCGTCCGCTTCTTGCAACTCGAAAGTCAGTTACTCTAGCTATTCGTCCTACACTATGCTTCCCCAAACTTGCATAGTGGCATCTATGAATTTCTTCGCATCCTTCTCTAACTCATCGAGCTATGTGGCCAACTCTTCTATCTCGCCCTTCCTCGCGGCTATCTGTTTTGGTGATGTGGATGGGTGTATCAAAGCGTCCAAAATATTGGTTTCTCTCTGTAGCTACATAATAATAGCTATAATTTTCTTCTCTCTGGCTACCGCATCCAAATCTGTGGTGCTCTCTAAGACATATTAATAGGCATCTTCTACTACCACTTCCGACTCAACTCAGTTATAAAAAAGGTGCGCCTTCTCAACAATGAGGCAATTGGTTTCCTTCTTCAACTCCGTGATCTCCTATGCATTTTGCATCTTCAATTCCTTGTGCGATTTATTCAAGACCTCTATCTCATGCGCTTTGTCTTTGGTCAACTTCTCCTTGGCTTGGCGTAAATCGTCTATTTCTTTTTTGCATCACTTCTTGTTTTTCCTGCGACCATAAGTTCCGGTCGCTCATATTCTTCTTCTTCCTGTCAGCCAACTTCTGGTTGGAAACCCATTGCATGTGCACTAAAGTTTGGGTAGATAGCCTATTGATATCCAATGCAACGTTCTGTAGCTGTTGTAGGGAGGTATTCAAGTCCTCCCATCTGACATCAATTGCAGTTGGGGGAATTTGAACATGGGCCTGGCTCGTGGTTCAGTGCAGATTGATGCATACTCCTGCACAGCTGTGCTCTTTGGTGCCTATTTCAAAATGAAATTCTAAATGGAATCCAACTTAGCTCTTACCTCGGTGAACGCTTCTTGTGTTGATTTCTTCATTTCTTTCACGACAGCATCAGTTGCATCATTAACATCCTTGAGAATCCGGTGCAATTGTACTTCCATTGCCGACACAACATTCTTGCTTGTAGCCTAATCATGCACCTCTTTGCTCTTATTTATTGGAGTATGTGCTGCGCATCTGGTTCAGTAGGTGTCTCTATCAATGAGTCATCATCCGATTGTTGGTCATCTTTGCGAACAGGATCCTCAGGTGCATCTGCCGTAGTTTCTGTCAAGAATTCTGCTACACTGACTGGTTCTCGCCATTTTGTGGGCCAACCATTGATCATTTCCTCCAGCTCTGCATTAGTCACCTTATACCTCATTGGTGTCCATCGTTTGGCAGGGTCCCACCGTGCTTGAATGTAAACAGTATGGCGTCCAATTGCAAAATGTGCAAGCCTCTGATATTTTCTCATGACTTCCTCTGTCATTCTTGGAACTTTTAATGCTGTCGCATGCATTGTTTCCCAGTAGATCCAAAATTATATCGAATAGTCTACCATTCGCTCCGCTTCTTTGACCCACCATAAGTTCTGGTATCTCGCACCTTTACATACCTCTATTGCTTTGACGTCCATCCCTTGGTACTCATTTGGTGCCATCCAAGCTACTAGCGCAATAATTAAAATCAGGAGCCAACTATATGTGAATGGTCTTTCACCTGTCTGCATGACCACTGTGTCCTCCACTAATTGGTTCATCAAAAAAATGGACCAATTCATTTGTGTGCCTTGTGCACATAACTCTATACATATGACCACCTAACAATTACATTGAACCAAGCGATTCTTCCTTACTACTTTACTATCTAGAATCCTGGTGCCAATACGTACCAGGTGGTCATTTATGCTATCAATGTGGTAGGCCATCCCATCGTGATCTATAGCATAGCTCTTCTTCATAGTCATTGCCAACTTCCTGTCATTATCTTTGTTGCAGATATACTGTGAGGGGTCTGGCCCATCCTTGGGTAGCCCCATTATTGTTGAAATCAACTCCACCATGACTTCAACAGGATCATCTAACCATAAATACCCACCGTGGAAACACACCAAAATTTGTTTCACACATGCATTCGCCTCAGTTAGCTGCCCAAAGTGTGACACATTGATCAACACGAGAAATCCAGTTTTGTCCAACCGTCTTGCCCAGTCCTACAGAATGCACTCTATCGATGATCCTTCTACTGACACCACTGGCAGATACGAATCCTTTGCGACATTCTCGACTGCAAGTAGGTCATGGTCTTCATACTTCATCTGCATCAGTGCAGGAAAATTATTATAAGTGCATACCATCCCGTGTGGTATCACCTGCATCTAGATCTGGTATCTCTGATTCTTCATGGGCTTCTTGGCCTGAGCACCAGGCCGAATAGGGGGGACATATCCACTAATTTCCTTAAAAAACACCCATGTTTTAACAACAGATTCCATCACTCTAGGGCTTGACAGGCCTGTCTATGTAGTGTTTTCTCCTTGTGCCCTTGTGGCTGGTCTGGTTCATCTCTTCTGTGGTACTAGAGATCTAGGATTCTACGCCTTCCGCTTCGTTGACATGCCAGCTTTCATATAGGTGTCTTCTTCCTCAATTGCAATTGGTTTGAGCGGTGAATATCGCTCACTCTAAATCTCTACGATGTCTTGGTTACTCTGCATGCCACACCAATTCCCTTCTAGACTTACTAAGCTCACACCCTCTCTGGATGTAGCAAATTTCTTCATCTTCTCATCTTTTCTCAATAGTTCAATCGACAACTCGGTAACTTTGCAATTCAACGTAATTCAACTCTGCACAATGGTGTATTCTGACCATACAAAGATTCCTCTTATAGCACCAAATCAACTCATACTTCATAATTATGAAATTCATTCGATCATCATGACCAAATCATGCATTAACTGCCCGAATTCACCATTGATTCTATCAACCCAACGGTCAGATCAACCATCATTACACGTAACTTCTACAAGCGATCCTGGTTAACTTCTTTTAACTATCTTCATTTATTACTGATTTGACATATGCTCATAGCCCCGTGGCTGTCGCAGAATGACCTCCTAATTGCGCTACTAACTCCTATCCTTGTGCAACAACCTACTCTGGGTGCACCTTCCAGTCATCCATCATCATATCTACTTTTTCTTTTCATTATGCAGTGCCTCAAGCAGCGCATGGTTCTGAGCCCATCCTATAGGGCTTCAATCTGCTACCATTCACTAGATTTGGTAGTGTCACACCATCTAACTACTGCAGTTGAACTGCGCCTCTTGAGATAATGGAATTAACAAGATATGGACCTAACAAATGGATCTGTAACTTACCTGGGTGCTTCATGAACTTACTATCGTACAAAAGTACAAAATATCCTCACTAAAATTATTTGTTCTTTATGTAGAGATCATGCCAAGCCTTCTATCGATCCTTCTCGATGCGCTGATGGAAACCTACTTTAAAGAGGTCCTCTTCAAGTTGTATCAACTATGCCACATGATCCTTTAGTGCTGCTTCATCATCCATGCCTGTTGTTGTTGCAATGCTGTTAAGAACCCGTGTTAACCCTCCTCTTTATTTTGTTAGCATATTTTATTGGACGCATATGCTTTGTAAGTCATCCTGTTAGTATGTTGTATTATCCCACATTCATGGGGATTAATAGTTGACGTTAATTCATTGAGTTAGTATGTTGTATTATCCCACATTCATGGGGAGTAATAGTTCTTTATATTAGACTTAGTATATAACTAAGTGTTGAGCCCATTGAAATCATCCAAGAGTTATTTTGTATTGAGCTTGCTCAAAGGAGGTTGCCCCCTCTAAGTGGCCCACGATCAATAGAATCTCATTTGTAATCCAATATTTATGTTATATCGTGCATTCTCATTGTCTATTGCAGGAGGTTCTCCACATTTGGTATCAGAGCACTTTCCTTGGAATAAGTGGGAAATTTATTTATTTTTCTAGAAAAAAAAGAGGTGCAAAATTGGGTGGCGACTTTCAGCTCAATTTCTAAAACTTTCTGCATAGAATCAGAAGAAACATGTTACATATATAAATTCCTCTTGCAAAAATATGCAGTTTCAAAAAAATAACCATCTCGTTTGGAGTTCTAAAAGTGGAGATATCGCAGATTTAAAATTAGCATTTTTTTCAAAATTTCGGTGATGGCCGCAGAAATTGCAGAGCGAAAATATTTTGATTGGGTAACCATATTTCTATTCTAATTGCGTGGGTAGAAGCAAAGTGGTTGTTCTAGTTCCAAAAATAGTCTATAACAGTGATTCTGAGCAATATAGATCAGGTTATGCTGATTTTAAAATTTCATCTCAAAACCCTAACTCTAATTACAGGTTTTTTTGGGCATTGGGTGGAATTTCTGCCACATTTTTTTTGGCACTGTGATAATTGCAGTATTTCTTCTTGTTTCAGTGGTACTATTCATTCGGATTAAGGAATAAACCTTATCCGCTTAACTATGGGAAGTACTTGGGCATAGCCCTAAAACTCATTGTGAGGAGTACCACAAGAACCCCGAAGTAGTTGGCCATTGAAAGGACCTGCCAAGTGAAAAGGGAAACGAACCCTACCAGATTGACTAGATTCCCATCCATGAAGAAAACCAAAGAGTTGTCATTTTTGGTCAAGCGATTAGCAGTTTTACCTGCGCCATGAAGTGAGGGGTACTGCCCCAATACTCAAGCCTGAGACAGCCTTGGTGGCCGAGTGACTACCTTTGAAAAATTAGGAAGCTAAATATACCTGGGGTCCATATCTATTTACAGTTGATAATGCACAGAATTCCATAATTGTCACTGATCATGTACTCCATTTCAAGTTGATAAAGCACAACTTTCTTTCACCGCCACAGATCATTTCTTCTTCTTATACTTCTTCTTAAAAAAAACTTGAGTATAAATTCTATTTTTTTAGCCATATCTTCCTTGATTTAGCTCTGTTTTCGTTCAAAATTCATAGTCACCCTCATCATTCCATTCTGCATATTTCATTCATTGAGGACCATTATCCCAAATTCCACTTCCCGAAGCTCAAAATTCCACAATTGTCATAACTTTTTCAATTCTCACCCAATTGCCTTCAAATTTTGCGAGTGTTCGTTTCCGAATTCTGCTTCATTGTGCCTCTCTGACAAATTTTCCCATTCTTTCACCCCACTTCTGAACTTTGGATTTTCTGTTCCTTGTCCTTCATAAAGTGTCCCAAACCTAGTAAACTCCAATTACCCACCCACATCTTTCCTAACTCAAATTTTTTCTTTTCTAAAACCCTCTCTGTTTTTGTTTTTCTACCCATTCCCCCCCCCCCAAAAAAAAAATATTATTGTTGTCACCTATGCCAGAGAAAATAGACACATGGAAGAAGCATTTGCCACCCTCAAGACCAAACTTGCATATCTGGATGATAGATTTCTTGACCTCCATCTTTAGCACTGAGTCATAAGCAACCGCCAATAGCTTGAGTCTTCTGCAGATACCGAGTTCTCTTCTTCCAACAACTTTTGTTGGTCAAAGATTGATTTCCCTTGCTTCAATGGTGATGATCCAACTGGATGGATACACAAGACAGAACAATACTTTAATATGCATAACACTTTTGATGTCACCAAAGTCCCACTTGAACAATACTTTCATTTGGAATGTGAAGCCCTTCAATGGTTCTGTTGGTACATCAAGGATCATGAAGAGCCCCAATGGATAGATTTTTTCCAACTCCTTTTGCATTGATTTGGCCCTAGTGGTTTTGATGAATTCACAACTGCACTCACCAAACTTCGCCAGACTCGCACTGTGAGAGTATCAGACAGAATTTGAAAAACTAGTCAAGAACACAGAAGGATTTTCTGATGCATTCTATAGGAGTTGTTTTATCAATGGTCTTAAGGATACAATCCGATCTGAGGTTAACATGTTCTGTCCCAACACAATGATTAAAATCATAGGGTTGGCTAAGTTGGTGGAGGACAAGATCAGGGCTCAACAACGCCCCAAATCGACTTTTGTTCCATTCAGAAATATGGTTTCCCAAAGACATCCAATCCCTCCAACTCCTAGACCCACTCCTATCAAGTATTTGTTTGAATCCGAGATGCGGGAACGTAGGGAAAAAGGACTTTGTTATAATTGTGATGGGCAATTCACTTGGGGACATCAATGTACTGAACAAATGCTCTATCTCTTGGATGTGGTTTCTCTGCCTACACTTGAAATTTGTGAAGCTGCTTAGGATCTAGTAGATGACCAGGTTGACATTCAGCAGCCACCTATTGACCCTCATTCTCATGAAGAACACCCATAGATATCTCTCCATGTATTATTCAGAGTCACTACCCCACAATCCATGCAGGTCAAGGGTTTCTTCAAGAAGATTCCTCTTACAATACTCATTGATTCTGGTAGCACCCATAACTTCATTGACCCTCAGATTGCCAAACAAGCTGATAGTTTTGTCCATTCTTGCTCCATCTTTAAAGTCATGGTTGCCAATGGGAGCACCTTACCTTGGAAAGGAAAGTGTCGCAATGTGTGTATCTCTATTGGAGATTATAAATTTCACTCTCACATGTTTTTCATGCCTCTAGGAGGATGTGATGTGATTTTGGGAACTCAATGGTTATGCACCCTTGGACCCGTCTTATGGGATTTTTCTGAACTGTGGATGCAATTTTCAGTTAATGGGAACAAACACACATTTAATGGCTTACAACCAGGTTCTCTCAACATCATCAGTTCTCAACTACTCCCTTGGATCTTTCATTCTGATGCACCCTTTAGATGCCTGATTTTTCCAATCTATTCACTCTTGAGAGTGATGCTTATGACAATGGACTCGGGGTTGTCCTCTTTCAAGATGAATATCCCATTGCATTCACCGAAAAATCCCTTTCTAGAAAGAATTTATCGACCTCTACATATGATAAGGAAATGATGACTATTTTGCAAATAGTATGAAAGTGGTGGCCATCCCTCTTAGAGAATTCTTTTGACATCAAGAATGATCACCAGAGTTTGAAATATTTCCTGGAACAACGGGTCTCATCCCCAACAAAACATAAATGGGTTAGCAAAATCAGGGATTATGACTATGAGATCACTTACAAGAAGTCTAAGGACAATGTTGTGGTCGATGCTCTTTTCCGCACATTTGATGCCCATGTTTCTCTTTTAGTTATTTCTATGCCTATTTCAAGTTGGTTACACTTTGTTCATCAAGGCTATGTCAATGAATCCTCATTATCTAAAATCATCAAATAGTTGCCTAGTAATGCTTCTGTTGTACCGTATTCATCTTGGGATGGATTTTCTCTGAGATACACGGGTCGCCCGGTGCTTCCCCAGAACAAAGACCTTAAACATGCGGTCTTTTATGAACTCCATGCTTCTCCATCAGTAGGGCACTCTGGGTTCATCAAAACATATGAGCTAACATGACATAACTTCTTTTGTAAGGGGGTGCAATGAGAAATTCAACATATGGTTGATGAATGTGCTCTTTATCAGCATCACAAGGGTGAAACTACACTCCTTTCCAAATTGCTCAAACCTTTTCCCAACCCTATAAGGATTTGGACATATATTTAGATGGATTTCATTCAAGGGACCCCTACATATGGAGGGAATACTATAATCTTGGTTGTGGTGGATCAACTCTCCAAATATAGTCATTTTTTTTCTCTCAGCCATCCATATACCACCTCTTCAATCGCACAAATTTGCATGGACCAGATATTCCTTCTTCACTAAATCCCTTCTTCCATTGTCTTAGACCACAACACAACTTTCACAAGTCATTTTTGCCTCACTGACACCAAACTGCATATGAGTTCGGTTTATCACCCACCAATAGATAGTCTGACTATAGTTGTCAACAAATATTGGGAAACTTATCTTCGTTGTTTCACCTCTGAAGAACAACATCAGTGGGAAAAGTGGCTCCCTCTCACTGAAAGGTGGTACAATAATTCCCACCATACTGCATCTAAAATGACTCCATATGAAGCAGTTTATGGTCACACACCTCCAGTACTCCTTCCATGTACCCCCAATAGTTCACCAGTTCAGGCAGTTGACATGGTTCTTCGAAACCGACATTAGATTCTTCACCTCCTGCAGGACAATATTCACATGGAAAGAACCCGCATGAAACAACAGACCAATCAACACCATTCTGAGCACACTTTTCAAGTTGGTGATATGGTTTTTCTTCATTCGCAGCCTTACAAGAAATCCTCCTTGAAATACAAAGGGAATCAAATTCTCACTCCAAATATCTCTGGCTCATATACAACTCTTCAAAAGATTGGGTATGTTTCTTATAAATTGGCACTTCCTCCTTCTCAAATTTAGCAAGTGATTGGCACCAAAATCAACGCACAAATTGTTTTACCAGAATGGGATAATGAAGGATCCAACATTTCAGAGTCGTAGGCCATCCTCAATAAGCTCACTTGTCAGCTTCTCTCTCGGTCCATCACAGAGGTCTTCAATTCAGTGGCACAACATGCAACCAAAGGATGCTACATGGGAACCACTCCTTCAGATTTGGAAATAGTTTCCACATCTTAAGCTTTGAGAACAAAGATTTTCTTAGAGGGAGGGGATGTTAAGAACATGTGTTAACCCTCCTCTTTATTTTTTTAGTATATTTGATTAGACGCATATGCTTTGTAAGTTGTCCTGTTATTATGTTGTATTATCCCACATTCATGGGGATTAATAGTTGATGTTAAGTCGTCCAGTTAGTATGTTGTATTATCCCACATTCATGGGGAGTAATAGTTGTTTAGATTAGACTTAGTATATAACTAAGTTTTGAGGCCAATGAAATCATCTGAGAGTTATTTTGTATTGAGCTTTCTTAAAGGAGGTTGCCCCCTCGAAGTGGCCGTGATCAATAGAATCTCCTTTGTGCTCCACAAATGCACAGACTGGGGACATTGTACTCCATAGGCATAACTGCCTCTTGGCCGTATACCAATTTGAACGGTGTCTTCCCTTTCAATATCTTGCAAGTGGTGCGATATTCCCAAAACAATGTTGGAATATTCAAGTCCCAATCATTGTAGTTAGCATTACATACCTTGGTAAGCACATGCTCCAATATCTTATTGAAAGCTTCTACTGTCCCATTCACCTGTGGATGATATGGGGTACTTTTCTTGTGTTGTGTTTGCAACTCCTACATCAGTACGCTTACTTTGTGGTTGATGAAGTGACTACCTTGGTATTTCATCAATATCCTTAGATATCCAAAACAATGTCACAATATTGTCAAATAGGAACCTTACTGTTGTTGCAGCAGTGAAATCCAAGATTGGTGTGGCCTTTTCCCACCTTGTCAAGCAGTCTGTTGCTGTGATTATGTACTGTGTGCCAATTCTCTTACCAGGGGGGTTGATTCAACCCACAAAATCCATATCCCATTTATCAAAAGGCTGGAAGGTTACCTAGGGAACTAGCGACATCTCATCCCGCCGCGATGGTTTTCTAGTACGTTGACATACATCATAGGTCTGTGTGTAATATGTCACATCATTATGCAAAGTGGACCACTAGATCCCTATGCGAAGTACCTTCCTCACTGTACTGCTACCACTGCAGTGTCCTCCAGCAACCCCCACATGTGCTTCGGCCAAAATATTCCCTTGTTCATGTGGCAAGACACATCGTGGTAGAATCTCATCTGAACCAAGTTTATATAGGTTTCCAGCAATCAACTGGAAATATGAAGCCTTAACCACCAAGTGCTTCTTCTTACTTGTTGAAAATTCCTCTGGTGCGGTTCTCATCACCAAAAACTGGATTATTTGAGCATAGTAGTCATCTTCCATGTCGAATTTGAACAACTGCCCATCGGGAAATCCTTCTTCAATATTGGTGGGCTCCCCGCTTGTCTCAATTCGGGAAAAAATGATCAGGGCCAACATTCAAGCAACCCTACTTCACAATTATCACAAAATCAAACTCTTGAAAGAGAAGTATGCATGGGTAGGTCTTTCCCGCCAAAATAGGTTTATTGACTAGGCACTTCAAAGAAGAATGGTCTGTAAACATCTTGAAATGACGTCCTAAGAGGTAATGCCTAAATTTATGCAGTGCATATACCATCGCCTAACCTTCTTTCTCTGTGGTTGTATAGGTTTTCTCAGCAAATGACAACTTTCGACTAGCGAAAGCGATCGGGTGATCAATATCTCCTTCACCTAGTTGTGCAACCACCACTCCCAACAATACAAATAATGCATCCATATGGACATGAAACTCATTGTTCCAATCTCGGAACATAAATGATTCGCACCGAAGCCATCTTAGCCTTTAGTTTGTCGAAGATTCCTTGACATTATTGACTCCATACAAAGGAGACATCCTTCTTTAATAATTTCTCCATAGAGACTATAATCGCAACATAACATCTGATGAACTTGCAATAAGATCTTGTTTTCCCTAGCATTGATCTAACCATATTCACATTCATCGGCGGTGGTAAGCTCAAAATGAGCACTGTCTTCCCAGGGAATACCAACAATCCTTGCTTGCAAATAACGTGACCTAACAATATCCCGAAAGGTGTGCAAAAGATACACTTCTTAGAGATCAGGGAAATATGATGTTGTCGACATCTTTCCAGCATCAATTGCAGGTGTTTGTACCATAAATTGTTTCCAAGGCCAAAGAAACAAGCCAACACAATCTCAAAATAAAATCAATAAAGTAAATTGTATTTAGGGTTTCTGAAATGTTTTCTTGGTTGTGAGTTTTGGGAACAAATAGGGAATACACTCATGAGCAAAATAATAACTAAATCATAAGCAAAAGAGGACAAAGATGCATAATATATTCAACCAGATCCAACAGAACACAATATTGAAGTTCATTCATAAAATACAAGCATCGCTAGCATATAAACATAAACCAGTAATGAATATATCAATTAAGCAACTAAACAAGCTGAACAATGAAGCTAACACAGACACTGAAGGGTAAAAGGTGTCATATATCTCATAATTTCATCATCAAATGCATACAAGAGTTTTGATACTTAACTCATGAACAAGTCTGCAGACCTCCTGAAGCTATCCCAAAAATCGAACCCTCTCAATGACTTTCTAACCTCTCTAAATACTATTCTTTACAAAATCAGTTAGGGATCTAACCCTAACTACCTTCCATTAGCTCGATGAGATAAAGTAAAATGTACAATATTACAAAACATGACATTTTCTAAAAATAGTAAACACTAACTAATATGTTTCTAAAAAAGATAACAAATAATTGATTGAACAACTGACTTATAGATCTTTTGCTGCTTCAGCTAGCAGAGCAATGCCATCTAATGCTTGATCTTTCTTCTTAGCTCTCCTTTGCTCCTGCTCCATGTTAGTTATCTTCTTGGTGAGCTCCTCATTTTTTTGCTGCAAGTCCTTGACTGTCTTCTCCAACTCTGTACAGTGCAAGTGAGTGGTTCTTTTCCTCTTTAGAAACTCTTTAGATGCTGCTGTCAGCTCCTGACAATGGTCATTGACATCCTGAATATTTTCTCTAAGCCTTCTGTTAGCCATCATCAACCCCTCATTGATCTCTTGCATGTAGTTCATCTGCTGTTTGTACTGCTTAATAATTTTCTACAAGTTTTCTTTATCTGAATCAACTGACCTTCCTGTCATGATCTCTTGTTCATAACAGGGCATCTTAGGTATGTCAAACCTCTTAAAAATGTCTGCATCCTTATTTAACAAGTGTGTGGAAACAGCAGGAATATTAGGGTCTTTCAGAATACCTGCTTTCCTAAGTATAAGGTCATCTTCATCTTCCCATTCTTGATCTTCAATAGGAAGTACTTCAGCTTTTTCTTCCTGCTGTTGCTTTAAAAGTGCATTTCTTATTTCAAGAAATATGGAAAATAATTCAGATTCGGGCTACCTTAACTCCTTTACTGACTATGATGATCCTTTTACTTTTGCAGGATGAGAA
This sequence comes from Pseudotsuga menziesii, assembly GCA_001517045.1. NCBI lineage: Eukaryota > Viridiplantae > Streptophyta > Pinopsida > Pinales > Pinaceae > Pseudotsuga > Pseudotsuga menziesii. The sequence continues at coordinate 138,404 of LPNX010754458.1, forward strand.
GAGGAAGATTTGGCAACTATTTTTCCCTTGCTTTTAATGTTCATTGTGTCAAATTCTGGTTCTTCACCTAAGGAAATATCATTCAGGATAGTCACTTGCTTGGAATTCAATTTAAGATTGAGCAGCTTCTTCATATTCCATCTTAGCTTATTCGTTGGCTTGGTTTTAGGCCTCCAATATGGGGCTATCACTTCAATCCTTTTCTTCTTATTATTAGGTTTGACTGTTTTAATTTCTGAAGTGTAGAATGCTCTACAGGTTTCATCCCTATCTTCAGTTTTAGTAATAGGTTGATCTTCTTCTAATAAATATCCTTCATCATCTGACAGAATGGTAATAGGACTCTTCTGCTTAGTCTGCAACTCCTCTTCATGTACAACAACCTCCTCTAGAACAATAGCTTTAACTTCATTTGAAAATTCTGCTGGTGTCAAATGCTTCAAAGGCTACACTTCCTCTTCTGTAAACAATGAATACTTACCTTTAACACCAGCTAAAGGCATTTGACTTTTAGTCTTCACAGGCTCTGAGTCTTCTTCAGGCTTCACCTCCTTTCTATCTTCAGTTTTCTCCTTCTGACCTAATATTATTAATAATACCTTCCCTTTGTCTGCTTGCCTCTTAGGCTGCTGATCCTCTTGTTTGATCTGAAAGCCTGACCATAAAAGGAAAAAGTCCCAAGTTTTGCCTTCCTTTTGCAAAATAGTACTAATGATCAATTTGATTATACCATGGTGAAAAATAGATTGTGATGTATAGTCTTCATGCCCTTTAACCCTACTGGACATTTTCTGCAGACTTTTGTACAGGAAGAAGGGAAGACTCATCTTGGACACCCCCACCATATGCTGTAAAAATCTCAAATGGTACTTGAAAACAAAAGCATATCTGCCCTCACATGTTATATAACTCTGCAAAAATCTGATGGGCTCTATCCATTCACTTCTGAATTTGTGGATCACTATGCCCTTGTTCCAATCAAGGGTAACATCAAGCAACAAAAATATCTGGGCCTCAAAGGTGAAGGGCAGCTTCTTAAACCACTTCTCTCCTTCATTCTTCACTCCTGTAGCCTCCTCAACCAAATCCATTGTCGGTTTAAACTTTAAAGTGTTAAAAACTATCATATCCTGCTTGTAGCTTTTAGTAAATTGATGGGAGACTTTAGAATTGTATCCATCGATTCTCTTGAAGAAGTCCAGCCAGCCAGCCTGCTGGAAAAGTTCAACACACCCTGGAAGTTTCTCCATCCAACCTATATTAGTAGGTTCGGCTCTATTCACCTTGCCACTCTTACCCATTCGTCTTCAATTGCTGGAAACTGTATGACTTATAGGGTTCAATTGATGACCTCACAGATGCTGTTTCTTCTTGCTTTCTTCAATCTTCACTGGATGACTCTTTTAGTTTACTAATACAGGTCAGATTTTATCACAGGTATAAATGATCTAATCCATTCAGAGTACTCTAGCCTCTTCACTGTAATTGATTATGAACCCTAGTTATCAATCAATTTGTTTGTTCAAGTAGATAATCATCTCCAGCATGCATAATAAACCTGTGTATTAGTAGCCATAACCTGCCAGAATCATTTACGAACCATCTCTACACAAAAAGAGTTTTACATGAAGGATCTCAACTGCCAACTTTTAAAACTAAATGAAGACTGTTTATATGTTGGATGATAAGATATATGAAGCATAAACCATCTTAAACTTTAGTCACTTTCTGCTCTCAGTAATTTTAGTATAAAAAGGACAGTAGGTCTTCCTCTACTCTCAAAACTTCAGCTCCTTTCAGCTTCTATTTGCTTCCAAAAAATAATAGGTTTCAACACCTAATAGAATTAGGTCTCCCTGCAACTTCAGATATTCGGCTCCTTTTTGTATTGCTTGCAAATAGAAAATCAATTTAAGACATTGAAAACACTGTCGAATGTATAGTTCATCACATCACTACACTTTGAGCTTTGACAGGATCATGGTCATACTTCATTAAAAAATGTTATTTTTCAACCTTCATTCATCCTGGCATATCAGAGCGCCTTAGAGAGCTATTTCTTTGGCTGAAATTTCATTTAAAAACATAATGTAGCATTACCCTTGATCAATTTTGATAGAATAGACTCCAGCGAAAAAGCCCCAAATTATCAGTTATATTGGCCTATCGTGGAATACCTTTAAAATGCTCTACTACAACTGCTTCACACCACTTCTCATACTGTTTGAGTACCGACTTGAGGGATACAGGTGTCTTTCCACGTTCAATTTGATTGCAGGTAGTGAAATTAAGAAGCCCTAATTTCATGCGAGACCATAAAAACCTCACCTCTATTTTCCAATGGCAATGTCCGGTTTTTTAGCAGCTACTATTACTCCACTAAGTCTTCTATCATCGAATATGCATGAAAGTAACAACTCACTTCAGATTAAATCAAATCTACGCTACTACTTGTCAAGCTGAACTGCATTCAGAGTAATGATGACCACGATTTGCCTCATGACCTGAAACCACCTGTTCTCATGAAAATTCCTGAGTCCACATGTAGCAAACATCCTCAAATCATGTAATCAGTCACCCCATCTTTGAAATCATGCAAAAATATGACTAAAAAATCGGAAAAAATGGAGTCGCGATATTCTTGTAGCGCTCCTTCGTTAATTTCGGGCTCTTGCGCTACAAGAATAACTTTTAACATGGTTTTGGCGCTATTTTACAACTTTTTGCCATTTTGAATGCTAGTTAAGTGATGAATTATGCTTTGGCATCTATTTGAATGATGATTATACTCATAAAATGACTTGTGATTCCATTACTAAGCATGATGACCACTTTTAAAACCCCTCAATAATGTAAAGGATTCAAAAATAAAGTAAAAAAATATAAAGGCCAAAATCAAAATTTCACATAACAACCAAAAATTACCTTAAAAGAAGCAAAAAATAAAACTAAAGCAAATGCGTAACTCAAAATAAAATGCAAATCAAACAAAAATTGGAGAAACAAACTACTGACTTAACATCTGGCTCCAGCTGTGGGATGAAGTCCTCCCTGCGAGGCTTCAAGAACCTGTAGACCAGTGCCTTCTGTCTGCAAAACTTCCATTGGGCTATGGAGTCTTTATTATGCTTCACTCACACCAGTATGTACAATGAAAAGTGAAAAAATCCCCTTATAGACTGTAAAAATGCTTGAGGAATCACCCATTAACAAGACTAGACAACTCCTCACCTTCCAATGTTTGTAGGATAAAAGTATTATTTTCCAAAACTTTTGACACCAAGAAAGGGCCAAACCAAAGATTGTCAAACTTACCATGCTTACCCTTTTGCTCATTTCTTGCATCCCACCTTAAAACCATATCAGCAACTGAGAAAGTATTTTCTTTACTGCTTCTGTCAAATCTGCTTTTGATTTTGGATCTGTACAACTGTGCTTTTTCATCCACCTTTTCCCTGTTCTGCTACAGTTCTATCATTTCAAAAATTCTTCTCTGCATATCATCCGGTTCCTCCTGAGAATTCTGGAGAAACTTCATCACTGGTATCCCTAATTGGACAGGGAAAACTGCTTCTGTACCATAAACTAACTGAAATGGAGAAGTCCCAATTGCTTGCTTCACTGTAATCCTATCTGCCCATAATGCATACTTCAGCATTGAATCCCATGATATTTTGTTATGATTGAGCAGCTTCTTGATACTCTGAATGATGTTCTTATTAGAATATTTAGCCAAGCCATTACCCTGGGGGTAATAAGGAGTTGAATGCTTCAACATAATACCATTATTCTCACAAAATGCTACCATTGTCTTAGACTTGAAGGCCTTAGCATTATTTGTCACTAACGTTTGAGGACAGCCAAACCTACTCAGGATATTTTCCTCAATGAAATCGATGATTACCTTATCTGTAGCATTCCTTGTAGGAATGGCTTCCACCCATTTAGTGAAAAAATCTGTTGCTGTCAGAATCCAGTGGTGCTGTCCTGAAGATGCTGGATTAATTTCTCCAATAAAATCCAAACCCCATTGCTGGAAAGGAGCATTGACTGCAATGGGTTTCAGAGGAAAAAACAACAATTTTTGTTTTCTAGCAAACTTTTGACAAGGGACATAGGCCCTTACCTGCAGATAAACATCTGCAAACAAGGAAGGCCAATAGTATCCAGCTCTTAAAACTCTATAGGCTGTTGTCTTCCAGTATTTGTGCCCCCTACAAGCACCCTCATGAGACTCAGAAATCTCTTCTTCAATCTCTGATTTGTCCGAACATCTGAGTAAAATCCCACCTGGATCTTTCAAGAACAGCTGTTCTTCCACTAGACAGTACTTAGTAGCTTTCAACTTTAAAGACCTAGAAGCCTTCCTATCCATATGCTCAGGATATTGCAAAAATAACAGAAAATGAAGAATGACTGCATACCATTCTGATGATGAATAGTAGTCCATGATTTTCTCTTTTTCAAGTATTGCTTGATCTTCTTCAGGAACTGATTCTTCAGACATGACATGCAATCCCAGTGCCTGACAGTTTGATTCAGCCAGCAGCTTCGCTAAACCCTGTCCCTTAACAAGCTTAGCAGGCCTGATCTCCACATCATACTCCATAATCTTTGCAATCCACCTGCCTCTTTTCCCTTTGCTATCAGGCTGTGTTAAGACATCTTTTACAGCAGAATTTGGAACAAATGAAATAACTTTTGAATGCAGGACATAAATTCTGAAAAATTTCAAAGCCTTTACCAGAGCATAAGCCTGCTTCTCCAATATACTGTACTTCAGCTCAGAATCTCTGAGAGTTTTGCTGAAGAAGGCAATAGGCTGTTCCAATCCTTCTTTATTCTTCTGAAGTAAGATATCTGCAATTGTGTCTTCTGATGCAAATGAGAAAGTAAGGAATTCTTTGGTAAAATCAGGACTTACCAGTACCGGTGCTTCAGTAAGAGCTACTTTAATTTTCTCAAATGTAGCCTTTGCCTCAGAAGTGCACCTAACTTCTTGATCCTTCTTCAGCATGGCTGTGATCTGTTTAATGGTTTCAGCAAAGTTGGGTATAAACCACCATAGAAAATTGATTTTGCCAATGAATGATTGAACATCCTTTTTACTCCGAGGTAAACTAATCTTCAGTATAGCTTTGACTCTTTCAGGATCTATTATGATGCCATCAGCAGACACCAAGTGACCAAGTAGTTTACCCTCTTGCACAGAAAAATGTGACTTCTTTGGATTTAGAGAAAGACCAAATTTTCTGCATTTCAGGAAGGTCTGCCTCAAATGCTTCAAATGTTCATCATCTGACTGCAAGAAAATAGTAATATCATCTAGATAGATAACCACAAACTTATCTTTTTCTCCCATAAAGGCAATGTCCATTGCTCTCTGAAAGGTTGCTCCAGCATTCATCAAGCCAAAGGGCATCTTGTCATACATAAATGTCCCCCGGGGAGTTGTAAAAGCTGTCTTCTCCTTATCATCAGGGTGCATTGCAATCTAATTGTACCCTGAGAAGCCATCCACCATAGAAATCCTCTGTGCCCCAACCACCTATTGCAATACTTGTTCAATCTTAGGAAAAGGATAGTTATCTTTTGGTGATGATCTATTCAGATTTCTGAAGTCAACACATAATCTGATCTCCCCATTCTTTTTTCCGACAGGAACCAGATTAGCAACCCAGGAAGAATACCTGAGAGGCACTATTATCTTTGCATCCAATAGTTTTTTCACTTCTTTTTCAATTACAGGGAACAAAGCTGGATTGATCCTCCGTAGTTTCTGATGAAAAGGTTTGACACTTGGTTTTAAAGGCACCTTATGCTTTATGATTCATGTATCATAAGTTCTTAGTTCCTCATAAGACCATGCAAAAACATCTACATGCTCTTTTAACAGCTTGATATACCTATTTCTTTGTTCAGCTGTCAATGATTTAGAAATTTTGACCATTTTAGGATGTTCAGCTGAACCAATATTGCAGTCTATCACATTCTCTTCTGAAGACTGAACAACAGGCTTTGAGGGTGTGTCCTCTTTTGTAAATATTCTTTCCAGAGGTACCAAACCTTTAGGAATGAAGTTGCTCTTTAGCTCAATAATTTTATGTCCTGCAATCTCATCTTCAGCAAACTCATCTACCTGTCCATTTTCTTCATCCTCATCCTCATCAATCAAGGAATTTGAAAACTCATCAGTAAGCTCTAGGAACCTTTTGATCTCAATGTCATCCTCAAACACTTTCCATTGCTTCACATTATCAGGTACACAGGGTCTGTACCTCACCTCTATGGGATACCTTAACTGAGTGGTATTAGGGATTCTAAAGTGTGTGGCATCCAAGGCTAAAGAATCTGCAGTCTCATTGTGATTCCTTGGAATATGAGTGATGTTAAATGCTGTAAAATAATTTTCAAGCATATCCCATACCTCATTCTGATAGACTTTCAGCAAATCCTGCTTCACTTGATAGTTGCTCTTCACCTATTGAACAACCAATTCGGAGTCGCCATATGCAGAAATTTGTTGAATGCCCAAGTCTTTGGTAGCTTTTAATCCCAACAGTAAAGCTTTATATTCAGCAGTGTTATTTGTAGTAATAAACTCAAGTTTGTACATTAGCTTTACTGTTTCACCTCCAGGAGATATAAGAAGAACTCCAGCACTAACACCTTCTTTACAAGAAGATCCATCAAAGTACAATTCCCATAGTTGATCTTCTTCTTCTCTGCTGTGTTTTACTGGCTGTTCTTTTTTCACTTGTAACAAACCAGCAGAAGTATCCTCATCACTGAAATGTAGCATGCACGTACCAAGATCTTTATCAACAGAGTACAGTGGGTGATTGGTGGGGTTTTTATCATCTGTCACTATGTAAGAAAACTGCAGCTCTCTGTACAGCCTTCTATTTTCTCCACCAAACACAGGTATGGTGGCATATGACAGATCCATTTGTAAGGTTTCTCCAACCTTCTTTGCCCATGACCTGGAAAGAAGTAAGCCAAACTTTGGTGTAATGTCAGCTACCACAACATCCATTATCACACTTTTCATGGGCAACTGAGCTAGACTAACAACCATATCTTTAATTACTCCTAAACATTTCACTGCTCTGGAATCAAAGGCATACAAATCATGATATGGTTTGGTAATACTCAGGCCCAGAGCTTCCATAACATCCTTTGGCATCAAGTTGTGGGATGCTCCTGAATCTAGTAAACAATTGTGTATCATATGTTCATGGACTGTCAAAGTGATATAGAAATGAGGTGAATCTCCTGCTTCATTTTCAGTCTTCTCAGCCAATGCTAATCCAATGAAAATCTTAGGACTCTCCTCTTGCAAATTAACTATGTCAGAGACAGACTGATTGCTGGTTGGATTAAGCATTTAAGGACTGATTCCTTATATGAAGGATTTCTTATCAGTTCAGTTAAAGGTACAAGAATCTTTAACTTTCCTAATTCATTCTCCAAACTGAAATTCTGAACAGATTTATTTACCTCTTCAACTTCTATTGTTTTCTTTAATTTTTCTACAGCTTGCTTCTTTTCTGTCACAGGATCAGCTGTTTGTTTAGCAGGAGCAATTGTAGCAGGAACATTTGCTCTCTTCTTCTGGGCTTGGACCACCTGTTTTGGGCCTGATCTGAGATTTATAGTTTTCTTAGGTTCATTTTGATGAACATCAACAGTTACAGCAGTATTTGCCAAGCCTAGATCATCTTCAGTTTCAAAAATGTCAGCATCATAATATTCTGAATTCAAGAAATCTTCCTCAATAACAAAACCTTTAGATAATCCTTCTCCAAAATGATTCATGTCTTGGTTAGTTTCTTCAAAAAGTAGCTCATCATCAACTTCTTCCTCATCTGCCACATTGTTCTGAAGAGGTGGTGGCACTTTTTGGTATTCATTTTCTCTTCTTTCTCACTGGATATCATTGTTCCTTCGCTCCCTAGGCATAAAACGAGGAGCAAATTTCCTTCTAAACTGATTCTGATTGTTTGGATTTTGTTCACCTTCAGGAGTAGGCTTGTTATAGTTTTTCTCAAGCTCTAATTTGTTCAACTTTGCAGTCAGAATTTTTACCAACTTAGCCATTTCATCTATCTTCGCTTCAGCAGAAAGTGAAGATGAAGCACCTGGAGTTGCTTCCTTTTTTACTTTTCTTTCATACAGCTGCTGATGTGTTTCCTTCTTTAGTCTATTTGAAGCCAGTATGTTGGATTCCACCTCCAATGCTGCATCTTTCATGTTCAACAAAGTGATAGGCCTCCTCTCTCTTAGTAACAAAGAGAATTCGTGATCAAAAGCATTTGCATATGTCAATTTAGCTAATGTTTCTGTAGGCTTTATCTCAGCAGAAATCCTACTGTACATTTTGTTGAACCTCTTCAAAAAATCTGCAATTGTTTCATCCTTCTTCCTCCTAAGAGCTCCAAATTCTGTTATGTAATAAGTGTGGTCTTTTCTATCACCACATTGTCTCATAAAGATATCATGGAGTTCTTCAATAATAGTAATAGAATTGGCAGGCAACTCTCTAAACCACTTCCTCACATCCCCATCAAGGCTCTAGACAAACATCCTCATCCAAACATCCTTAGCCTCAATATCTTTATTATCAGCATAATGTAGGAAAGCTTCCCAATGTTCTTCAGCTGTTGTTTCTCCTTCTCCATTGAACCTAGGAAAATACTTTTGATAATCTCCTCCAAGCAGTGCATTTAAAGGCTGAGGTAAGACCAATGGTGCATATATGGCTGCAACCATCCGGTCCATCATGTCTATGGGAGGATTTTGAGCTGCCATTTTTGGACTAACTGGTTTTGAAGATGAAGAAGCTTGGCTATAAATTGATTTGAAAGAGCTTTTACCTAATTTCAACTGAAAAAGAGGTATTTTACCAGGGGAGGCAGCTTTGGATTTTATAAAAGATTGAGGATTGGTAAAGATTTGGAAACTGCTATCAGGAATAGTTGGTTTTACCTAAGGTGAAATTTCTTCTTCTTTCTTTGTCACAGATGAATCTAATGATTCCTTTAACTGCTCAGGGTCAGATAAAGAGGGTAATGACTATGATCTTTTAAGCTTTCTTGCTGTCCTCAATATCTGTTCATGGTCTGTCACACCCAACTGCAAGGGTGAAATAGGTCTATTTCTAGTTCCCACTCCTCTAGAAGCCACTGTGACAACTTTGGTGAAAAATAGCCTTCAAAAAGTGCTGGTTTAATTCCACCTCTTAAACCAGTAAAATAGATAAGTATCCCAGGGAAAATGTGCTTCAACTTCATCCACGGCAATGGCGCCAAAGATGTTTGTGCTAGAAATTGTTTCCAAGGCCAAAGAAACAAGCCAACACAATCTCAAATAAAACTCAATAAAACAAACTAGGTTTAGGGTTTCTGATGTATTTTATTGGTTATAAACTTTGGGAAAGGACAGGGAATACACTCATGAGCAAAGTAATAACTGAATCATAAACAAAAGAAGACAAAGATGCATAATATATTCAACAAGATCCAATAGAACACAGTATTGAAGTTCATTCATAAAAGACAAGCATCACTAGCATATAAACATAAACCAGTAATGAATATATCATTTAAGCAACTAAAAAAGCTGAACAATGAAGCCAACACAGAACTGAAGGGTGAAAAGTGTCATATATCTCATAATTTTATTATCAAATGCATACAAGAGTTTTGATACTTAACTCATGAACAAGTCTGAAGACCTCTTGAAGCTATCCCAAAAATCGAACCCTTCTTCAGTCCCTTTGTCCTTCTTTTATAATTACAAATAAGTATTTCTATCTCCCCTTCATTAGGTCAAAATTGAAACTATATAGCAGTTACATTAACTAACTAACTCAACTAATTGACTAAAAATAGCAAATCGGATTCCTGGCAAATATGGCGAATTTCTGGAAAATAGGTGTCAAAGAAGCTTCCATATTTCTCAATTAGTGACACCTATGTAACAAATGAGAGAGGTTTTGTAAATAGGTCCGTGATGGACAAAAACCTCTCTTGGTTTTTAAAAATTCATCTCCAGTCAATCAGAATATTCCCCGCAAACGGAACACTAAAACAGGAAAAATATTAAATATTTAAAATCCATGAAAAATAGGATTCAAAGATTAAACTGACTCTTTCAAACCTTGATAGCTGTTGCAAAACTGAGAGAGTTTTTTATACATGAGTAGATTATAAACAAAAACCTCCTTTGGTTTTCAAACATTCCTCTTCATTAGCTCTTGGTCAGCATTTTACTTCAATAACCCAAAACAGGAAAAACTGAGCAGAATTCTCAGTGATCTGTGCATTTCACTGTAAACTGGATGTTGTTTTACTGAGCTTGAATATCTTCTTCCAATATAGCCACATTGATTGTTGGGCAGAGCATTGCTCCCTAAAGTTTCTTTCAAGTTTTTGTCTATTTTACTCAAAGTATTCGAACTAACTTGTCAAACTGGTGGAGTCAAAATACCTTTCTGTTTCTAATTTCATTCTAGTATAATAGAAATCTGAGTCTCACAAACATTGAGTTCTTCATGAGAGCTCTTCTGACAGTCAGCAACAGATGTGTGGCATGTTATATTCCTTTTTGAGGATTGGTTTGGTGTATTGTTTGACATTTCTCCCATGTTATCTTTGTTCTTTCCCATTGAAATATTTACAGAATCCTTCGGGCCTGTATACAAAAATGAAGATCTATATTCTGATTCAGTTTTTGCTGATATAGGGTCATCATGAGTTTCTTCTATATTTATTTTTGCAACTAATGTGGAGGAAGAAATATGACCTAACAGACATTGGGCACAAACATCAGTTCCAGTGGCATCTGCAATGCCAGATAGCTTGTGACCATTTTCACAAGTTCTTGCACTATTAGGCAGTCCACAAAAAAAAAAAAAAAATTTAGCTGCTTAACTTGCATCATCATCCTCATCAAAATCTACTGAATCACCATAAGTAACTGCCAGAAGATCTAAAGATGAAACTTGAGGCATTCCTGAAGCACTATAGAAAGAAAATGAATTTGGCATCCTTGCATCATTCAAAGTTGATAAATTTGGGGATTCTTTCCACTTCTTTGATTCAGAATGCCCAATATCTACTGAATTGATATTCTCAGCAACAACTCCATAAGCATGTGTGTGTTTTTTTATTGTATGCACCAGGTGAATTCTCTAGACAAATAGCAGAAGACAAGTACTTTGAATGCCCTTCACAAGCATTATCCTCACAAGTCACAAATGCATTCATTGAACAAACTACTGCATTGTTTTCTTTAGCTCTCAATTGCCATGATGCCATTATGTCATTTGATAAATTATTCATGCAGAGGTCTATAGCCAAATTGTTTTTCATGATGGACAAATTTGGAAAATCTACAAGATTGTGTTTGTGACCTTCCTCATCTGAAAAATTGGTATATGCCATTATTTTTGCAGTAGATGCTAATGCAGCTCCATGGTTATCAAGTTGTACATTTTCAATGTCCATACCCATCTTTTCATCTAAAATTGGTGATAGTGAATATGTAGCTGTAATTTCACCACAAGCAACATCACAACTGACACTCCCTGTGCCAAAAGTCTCCAAATATTTTTGGTCAAGTTTACTGTAAGAAGGCAAGAGTTTCCTAGCTGCTTCCTGACAAGGTTGTATTACAACCATGCTCGCAAAGCCCAAAACTCCACATGCAATGCAGAACAATGAACCTAAATCTCGGTCCATGTTGGTGGAAGATGCTCCCCTCTTAAATGCTTGCCTTTGTATATGAATATTGTCAGTACATGATGATGGAAACCGGGCATTATAATAAAATAACAGATTTTTATTCTTGTCATTGTTGGACAAGGAAACACCAATTCATGTTGTGCTTGAAGCCTCTTTTGCAATTTTTGAGGAGCTTTCTATAAACATGTCTTCATTTCTACCTGGTGTTTTGCTAACATTGACCAAAGTATCTGATTGCACTGCTAATACCTTCAATCTGCTCACATCAGATGATGTTGCGTTGTATTTTGTTTCAGGTGTAGAAAAACACGAAGGCGAAGATGGAAGGTCACATGAGACATTTGCAGAATTCCATACAATGGCATGGCAAGTGGCAGAGGAGGTGGGGAACTTCTCAGTAATCTTTAATAAGCGTCTTTTGCCTATTACATCACAAAACTTTATCACATCACCAACCTCTAGGCTTCTAATCCACAGACTATCATCCATAGGCACCACAGCAACTTGAGATCTATGGGTTGCCCTAATTTTTTGTGTAACCGTGAAAACCCCCACTCTGCTCTGTAACAGCAATCTCTGAATTTTTGGTAGATGTCCTCTTTCCAGTGTCTCCACGAGCTCCATAATTTTTAATTTAGAACATCTTCCCCAGAAATCTTGCCTTATTTCGCTCACTATCATCATTTTCCATAAATTTGCATCCAGTTGCCAGAACGGTTGCTAGAATCTCCCTCACATGAGACTGACGCCTGTTTACATGAAAAAACTTTGAAAAACACATATCAAACGTGACCAATGATTTATTTAACACTTTAGGAGATAAATCCCAAAAAAATCGGACTGAAAAACGACCATTCTGGCAAAAAACGATTTTCGTGTAGCACCGCAGTGTTAATTTTTTGGCAGTTACGCTACAAGAATAATTTAAACTCAATTTTGGCTCTATTTAGTCATTTTTTCCATTTTGAATACAGTTTAAATGACAAACTATACTCATGATATGATTTGTGAATCCATTATTCAATATATTGACCTTTAGAACCCTTCAAAAGCTAAAAAGAACAAAACTAAATAAAAATATGAAGGTAAAAATTGAAAAATTCACTAAAAATAAAAAAATTTCCACAGTAAGTAAAAGAGTAAACTCAAGAAAATATGCAAGCTAAAATAAAAATGACAATCAAACATAAAATTTGAAGAAACAAGTTCCTAACTTTGTGCCAGAAATTGTTTCCAAGGCCAAAGAAACAAGCCAACACAATCTCAAATAAAACTCAATAAAACAAACTAGGTTTAGGGTTTCTGATGTATTTTATTGGTTATGAACTTTGGGGAAGGACAGGGAATACACTCATGAGCAAAGTAATAACTGAATCATGAACAAAAGAAGACAAAGATGCATAATATATTCAACAAGATCCAACAGAACACAGTATTGAAGTTCATTCATAAAACACAAGCATCACTAGCATATAAACATAAACCAGTAATGAATATATCATTTAAGCAACTAAACAAGCTGAACAATGAAGCCAACATATAACTGAAGGGTGAAAAGTGTCATATATCTCATAATTTTATCATCAAATGCATACAAGAGTTTCGATACTTAACTCATGAACAAGTCTGAAGACTTCCTGAAGCTATCCCAAAAATCGAACCCTTCTTCAGTCCCTTTGTCCCTCTTTTATAATTACAAAGAAGTAGTTCTATATCCCCTTCATTAGGTCTAAATTGAAACTACCCAGTAGTTACATTAACTAACTAACTCAACTAATTGACTGAAAATAGCAAATCCAATTCCTGGCAAATATGGTGAATTTCTGGAAAATAGGTGTCAAAGAAGATTCCATATTTCTCAATTGGTGACACCTGTGTAAAAACTGAGAGAGTTTTTTGTAAATGGGTCCATGATAGACAACAAAATCTCTTGGTTTTTAAAAATTCATCTCCAGTCAATCAGAATCTTCCCCGCAAATTGAACACTAAAACAGGAAAATATTAAATATTTAAAATCCCTGAAAAATAGGCTTCAAAGATTAAAATAAATATTTCAAACCTTGCCCTCTGTTGCAAAACTGAGAGAGGTTTTTGTACATGAGTATCTTATAAACAAAAACCTCCTTCGGTTTTCAAACATTCCTCTTCATTAGCTCGTGGTCGGAATTTTACTTCAATAACCCAAAACAGGAAAAACTGAGCAGAATTCTTAGTGATCTGTGCATTTCACTATAAACTGGATGCTGCTTTACTGAGCTTGAATATCTTCTTCCAATATAGCCACATTGATTGCTGGGCAGAGCATTGCTCCCTGAAGTTTCTTTCAAGTTTTTGTCTATTTTACTCAAAGTATTCGAACTAACTTGACAAACTGGTGGAGTCAAAATACCTTTCTGTTTCTGATTTCATTCTAGTATAACAGAAATCTGAGTCTCACAAACATTGAGTTCTTCATGAGAGATCTTCTGACAGTCAGCAACAGATGTGTGGCATGTTATATTCCTTTTTGAGGATTGGTTTGGTGTATTGTTTGACATTTCTCCCATGTTATCTTTGTTCTTTCCCATTGAAATATTTACAGAATCCTTCGGGCCTGTATACAAAAATGAAGATCTATATTCTGATTCAGTTCCTACTGATATAGGGTCATCATGAGTTTCTTCTATCTTTATTTTTGCAACTAATGTGGAGGAAGAAAGATGACCTGACAGACATTGGGCACAAACATCAGTTCCAGTGGCATCTGCAATGCCAGATAGCTTCTGACCATTTTCACAAGTTCTTGCACTATTAGGCAGTCCACAAAAAAAAAAAATATTTTAGTGGCTTGACTTGCATCATCATCCTCATCAGAATCTACTGAATCACCATAAGTAACTGCCAGAAGATCTAGAGATGAAACTTGAGGCATTCCTGAAGCACTGCAGATAGAAAATGAATTTGGCATGCTTGCATCATTCAAAGTTGATAAATTTGGGGATTCTTTCCACTTCTTTGATTCAGAATGCCCAATATCTACCGAATTGATATTCTCAGCAACAACTCCATAAGCATGTGTGTTTTTTTTATTGTATTCACCAGGTGAATTCTCTAGACAAATAGCAGAAGACAGGTACTTTGAATGCCCTTCACAAGCATTAACCTCACAAGTCACAAATGCATTCGTTGAACAAACTACTGCATTGTTTTCTTTAGCTCTCAATTGCCATGATGCCATTATGTCATTTGATAAATTATTCATGCAGAGGTCTATAGCCAAAATTTTTTTCATGATGGACAATTTTGGAAAATCTACAAGATTGTGTTTGTGACCTTCCTCATCTGACAAAATGGTATATGCCATTATTTTTGCAGTAGATGCTAATGGAGCTCCATGGTTATCAAGTTGTACATTTTCAATGTCCATACCCATCTTTTCATCTAAAATTGGTGATAGTGAATATGTAGCTGTAATTTCACCACAAGCAACATCACAGCTGACACTCCCTGTGCCAAAAGTCTCCAAATATTTCTGGTCAAGTTTACTGTAAGAAGGCAAGAGTTTCCTAGATGCTTCCTGACAAGGTTGTATTACAACCATGTTCGCAAATCCCAAAACTCCACATGCAATGCAGGCCAATGAACCTAAGTCTTGGTCCATGTTGGTGGAAGATGCTCCCCTCTTAAATGCTTGCCTTTGTATATGAATATTGTCAGTACATGATGATGGAAACTGGGCATTATTATAAAATAACAGATTTTTATTCTTGTCATTGTTGGACAAGGAAACACCAATTCCTGTTGTGCTTGAAGCCTCTTCTACAATTTTTGAGGAGATTTCTATAAACATGTCTTCATTTCTACCTGGTGATGTGCTAACATTGACCAAAGTATCTGATTGCAATGCTAATACCTTCAATCTGCTCACATCAGATGATGTTGCGTTGTATTTTGTTTCAGGTGTAGAGAAACACGAAGTTGAAGATGGAAGGTCACAGGAGACATTTGCAGAATTCCATACAATGGCATGGCGAGTGGCAGAGGAGGTGGGGAACTTCTCAGTAATATTTAATAAGCGTCTTTTGCCTCTTACATCACAAAAATTTAGCACATCACCAACCTCTAGGCTTCTAATCCACAGACTGTCATCCATAGGCACCACAACAACTTGAGATCTATGGGTTTCCCTAATTTCCTATGTAACCGTGAAAACCCCCAGTCTGCTCTGTAACAGCAATCTCTGGATTTTCGGTAGATGTCCTTGTTCCAGTGTCTCCACCAGCTCCATAATTTTTAATTTAGAACATCTTCCCCAAAAATCTTTCCTTATTTCACTCACTATCATCATTTGCCATAAATTTGCATCTAGTTGCCAGAACGGTTGGCAGAATCTCCCTCACATGAGACTGACGCCTGTTTACATGAAAAAAATTGGCAAAACACATATCAAACGTGACCAAAGATTTATTTAACACTTTAGGAGTGAAATCCCAAAAAAATCGGACTGAAAAATGACCATTCTGGCAAAAAACGATTTTCCTGTAGCGCCGCAGTGTTAATTTTTGGCAGTTGCGCTACAAGAATAATTTAAACTCAATTTTGGCTCTATTTAGTCATTTTTTCCATTTTGAATACAGTTCAAATGACAAACTATACTCATGATATGATTTGTGAATCGATTATTCAATATATTGACCTTTAGAACCTTTCAAAAGCTAAAAAGAACAAAACTAAATAAAAATCTGAAGGTAAAAATTGAAAACTTCACTAAAAATCAAAAAATTTCCACAGTAAGTAAAAGAGTAAACTCAAGCAAATATGCAAGCTAAAATAAAAATGACAATCAAACATAAAATTTGAAGAAACAAGTTCCTGACTTAACATCTGGCTCCAGCTGCGGGATGAAGTCCTCCCTGTGAGGCTTCAAGAACCTGTAGATGAGTGCCTTCTATCTGCTACCTTATCTACCTATTTGCAAAACTTCCATTGGGATATGAAGTCTTTATTATACTTCACTCACACCGGTATATACAATGAAAACAAATCTCTTTCGTGAGGAATCTTCCATTTACTGAATCAAATTGTAATCCCATTTCCAATGTAACCAGGAGAAAATTTCATCAACCCACCAAAACTTGTTTCCAACTCCAAATATATATATAATCAGAAATATTGGAAAACATGAAGAGTAATGATCTAAAAACTTATACTCACTTTCATCAAATGGTGTCTCTGAAATAACAGATTTATAACCTGGTATTGACTCTAAATAATCTGCTATTGGATCATAAAAACTTCCATAAGTTATCTCCTCCTGCTCTATGAAAAACACAAGCTGTCCATAAGAATATTTTGTTCCATGAATATCAATAAGGCATTGGCGATAAAATACATCAGGATCAGCCTGAATTTGCTCTGTAAATTTTTGAATAGTATCACCAATAATGTCAACACTTTGAACCTCCTTTTCCACACTGTCTTCAAATAAATGACTATCAGGCATTGGCTTTTGCTGTTCAATAATAGACTGAATGTATTCTTGAATCTGCTGATCAGATTTTGACCTATCACACACCTCACAGATTTCTGGGTCTTTCTTTTCAATTTCATCATCATATAATCTATTAAAAATTAGACCATCTTCATAATGATTTTGAACAACAGATTTATCATAACCATGAATATAAACAACTTCTGAAAAATTTTGAACAGCTTGGCCTTCATCAAATTTAGTATCAAAACCAAAAGGAATAGAATCTAATTCATCACAGAATTCTTGTCTTGGAACCCTAATCTCTTCATCATAACAAGGAGTATTTTGAAAAATTTCAAATGATGATGCTAAAGGTTCATGTTTTCCTTGAATACAAAGCTGATCTTTAACAAAATAATGATTTTCAACAGTTTGTTGAACTAGAGATTGATATTCAAAAGGATTAGCATTCAACTGGTTATTAAGGCTGTTGAAATCATTATGAGAATGTTCCAAACTATCTCTACTGATCTCATCACCTGAATAATCCTCAAACTGACCTAAAACAACAACTTTATTATCATAATGATCATGGCATTCTTCCTTTACTGTAGTATCTGAAAATGTTACCTTTTCATCTTCAACAAATTCTAAAACTTCAACTTCTTCATGACATGTTTTGAACCCTTGATTGCACTCATCATCATGATTTTTTAAATCAGAAATTGTGTTATAAACATCATCCTGCTCACAACAATATTTTAAAAAGAGTTCAGCTGAGTACAGATACTTACAACGTTTCCAAAAGCATGTGTGGAATTCTTTCAGTGAAGAAATGCTAGCAACGGGAAGAGAAAAATACCAATCTCGTGCATCTTGGTCCAGTGAATACATGAACATCTTCATGAGCACATCTTCATGCTGGATATTTAACTGAACCATACATTGATGAAATTTGATGAGGTGATCTGATGGATTATCCTCTTTTCTTTCTCTAAACCGTGGAAGACAATCTCCCCAAACATCCATAATAGGTACTGAATTTGGAAAACCTGTAATATCAGAAAAATTGAAAGGTGCAAACCTTCGAGCTAGAATAGCTTCCATGGAAATCGGCCTATACATCTTGAAATAGTGGAGTTGCCAATTAATTTGTCAAGACAGATTTAGTTTCTTCTCCTCATAAAGAGAAAGGGGTGACAGTAGTTCAAATTAATTAGGGCTGCATAAAGCTGGGGATGACTAAAACCTTCTAATTCTTCCAACTCCTCTAGTAGCCACTGTGTCAAACTTTGGTGAAAAATAGCCTTCAAAAAGTGCTGGTTTAAGTTCACCTCTTAAAACCAGTAAAATTGATAAGTATCCCAGGGAAAATATGTCTTCAACTTCGTTCCTTGGCAACGGCGCCAAAGATGTTTGTGCCAGAAATTGTTTCCAAGGACAAAGAAACAAGCCAACACAATCTCAAAATAAAATCAATAAAGTAAATTGGATTTAGGGTTTCTGAAATGTTTTCTTGGTTGTGAGTTTTGGGAACAAATAGGGAATACACTCATGAGCAAAATAATAACTGAATCATAAGCAAAAGAGGACAAAGATGCATAATATATTCAACCAGATCCAACAGAACACAATATTGAAGTTCATTCATAAAAGACAAGCATCACTAGCATATAAACATAAACCAGTAATGAATATATCAATTAAGCAACTAAACAAGCTGAACAATGAAGCCAACACAGAAACTGAAGAGTAAAAGGTGTCATATATCTCATAATTTCATCATCAAATGCATACAAGAGTTTTGATACTTAACTCATGAACAAGTCTGAACTCATGAACAAGTCTGCAGACCTCCTGAAGCTATCCCAAAAATCGAACCCTCTCAATGACTTTCTAACCTCTCTAAATACTATTCTTTACAAAATCAGTTAGGGATCTAACCCTAACTACCTTCCATCAGCTCGATGAGATAAAGTAAAATGTACAATATTACAAATCATGACATTTTCTAAAAATAGTAAACACTAACTAATATGTTTTTAAAAAAGATAACAAATAATTGATTGAATAACTGACTTATAGATCTTTTGCTACCTCAGCTAGCAGAGAAATTCCATATAATTCTTGAGCTTTCTTCTTAGCTTGTCTTTGCTCCTGCTCCATGTCAGTTATCTTCTTGGCGAGCTCCTTATTTTTCTGCTGCAAGTCCTTGACTGTCTTCTCCAACTCTGTACAGTGCAAATCAGTGGTTCTTTTTCTCTTTAGAACCTATTTAGATACTGCTGTCAACTCCTAACAATGGTCATTGACATCCTGAAGATTTTCTCTAAGCCTTCTGTTAGCCATCACCAACCCCTCATTGATCTCTTGCATATAGTTCATCTGTTGTTTGTACTGCTTAATAATTTTCTGCAAGTTTCATTAGAGGAAATTTCAACTCAAAATGGGCCTTTTAACTTTTATTCAAATTCCATGTCATCATGTGTTAGCCAATGAAATTGCTTTAAATTTGAAATACCATATAGGTCTTAAACACCTTTTTAATATAAATTTGGGGATAGGTATCATAAAAAAAAACTACTTTTTTGTTTGTATTTTTGACATATCTCCCTGTGTTTTTACTCAAATTTCGATCGGAAGAGCTCGTTGGATGCAGAATTAAATTCCGCATCCAACGAGTATCCACTCGGCATACTTTTGACGGACCCCGCTACCCAAAAAACAAGAAATACCTGAAAAAATGGAATGATGACATCATCATTCAATTTTTTCAGGTATTTCTTGGTTTTGGGGTAGCGGGGTCCGTCAAAAGTATGTCGAGTGGGTACTCGTTGGATGCGGAATTTAATTCCGCATCCAATGAGCTCTCCCGATCGAAATTTGAGTAAAAACACAGGGAGATATGTCAAAAATACAAACACAAAAGTAGTTTTTTTCTTTTCTTCCTCCAAAATTAATAAATATTATTTTATTATTTTAACTATTATTTTATAAGTTCATTTTAGGAGGCCCCTTTTGAGTTGATATTTCCTCTAATGTCTTTACCTGAATCAACTGACCTTCCTGTCATGATCTCTTGTTCATAACTGGGCATCTCAGGTATGTCAAACCTCTTAAAAATGTTTGCATCCTTATTTAACAAGTGTGTGGAAATAGCAGGAATATTAGGGTCTTTCAGAATACCTGCTTGCCTAAGTATAATTTCATCTTCATCTTCCCATTCTTGATCTTTAATAGGAGGTAATTCAGTTTTTTCTTCCTGCTGTTGCTTTAAAAGTTCATTTCTTATTTCAAGAAATATGGCAAACAATTCAGATTCGGGCTGCCTTAACTCCTTTACTGACTATGATGATCCTTTTACTTTTGCAGGATGAGAAGAGGAAGCTTTGGCAACTGTTTTTCCCTTGCTTTTAATGTTCATTGTGTCAAATTCTGGTTCTTCACCTGAGGAAATATCATTCAGGACAGTCACTTGCTTGGAATTCAATTTAGGATTGAGCAGCTTCTTCATATTCCATCTTAGCTTATTCGTTGGCCTGGTTTTAGGCCTCCAATATGGGGCTATCACTTCAATCATTTTCTTCTTCTTATTAGGTCTGACTGTTTTAATTTCTAAAGTGTAGAATGCTCTGCAGGTTTCAGCCCTATCTTCAGTTTTAGTAATAGGCCAATCTTCTTCTAATAAATATCCTTCATCATCTGACAGAATGGTAATAGGACTCTTCTGCTTGGTCTGCAACTCCTCTTCATGTACAGCAACCTCCTTTGGAACAGCAGCTTTAACTTCATTTGAAAATTCTACTGGTGTCAAATGCTTCAAAGGCTACACTTCCTCTTTTGTAAACAATGAATACTTGCCTTTAACACCAGCTGAAGGCATTTGACTTTTAGTCTTCACAGGCTCTGAGTCTTCTTCAGGCTTCACCTCCTTTTTATCTTCAGTTTTCTCCTTCTGACCTAATTTCCTTATTAATACCTTCCCTTTGTCTGCTTGCCTCTTAGGCTGCTGATCCTCTTGTTTGACCTGAAAGCCTGACCAGAAAAGAAAAAAGTCCCAAGTTTTTCCTTCCTTTTGCAAAACAGTACTAATGATCAATTTTATTAGACCATGGTGAAAAATAGATTGTGATGTATGGTATTCATGCCCTTTAACCCTACTGGACATTTTCTGCAGGCTTTTGTATAGGAAGAAGGGAAGACTCATCTTGGACACCCCCACCATATGCTGTAAAAATCTGAAATGGTACTTGAAAAAAAAAGCATATCTTCCCTCACATGTTATATAACTCTGCAAAACTCTGATGGGCTATATACATTCACTTCTGAATTTGTGGATCACTATGCCCTTGTTCCAATCTGGGATAACATCAGGCAACAAAAACCTCTGGGCCTCAAAGGTGAAGGGCAGCTTCTTAAACCACTTCTCTCCTTCATTCTTCACTCCTGTAGCCTCCTCAACCAAATACACTGTCATTTTAAACTTTAAAGTGTTAAAAACTATCATATCCTGCTTGTAGCTTTCAGCAAATTGATGGGAGACTTCAGAATTGTATCCATCGATTCTATTGAAGAATTCCAGCCAGCCAGCCTGCTGGAAAAGTTCAACACACCCTGGAAGTTTCTCCATCCAACCTATATCAGTAGGTTCAGCTCTATTCACCTGGCCACTCTTACCCATTTGTCTTCAATTGCTGGAAACTGTATGACTTTTAGGGTTCAATTGATGACCTCACAAATGCTGTTTCTTCTTGCTTTCTTCAATCTTCACTGGATGACTCTTTTAGTTTACTAATACAGGTTAGATTTTATCACAGGTACAAATGATCTAAGCCATTCAGAGTACTCCAGCCTCTTCACTGCAATTGATTATGAACCCTAGTTATCAATCAATTTGTTTGTTCAAGTAGATAATCATCTCCAGCATGCATAATAAACCTGTGTATTAGTAGCCATAACCTGCCAGAATCATTTACGAACCATCTCTGCACAAAAAGAGTTTTACATGAAGGATCTCAACTGCCAACTTTTAAAACTAAATGAAGACTGTTTATATGTTGGATGATAAGATATATGAAGCATAAACCATCTTAAACTTTTGTCACTTTCTGCTCTCAGTAATTTTAGTATAAAAAGGACAGTAGGTCTTCCTCTACTCTCAAGCCTTCAGCTCCTTTCAGCTTCTATTTGCTTCCAAAAAACAGTAGGTTTCAACACCTAACAGAATTAGGTCTCCCTGCAACTTCAGATATTCGGCTCCTTTTTGTATTGCTTGCAAATAGAAAATCAATTTAAGACATTGAAAACACTGTCGAATGTATAGTTCATCACATCACTACACTTTGAGCTTTGACAGGATCATGGCCATACTTCATTAAAAAATGCTATTTTTCAACCTTCATTCATCCTGGCATCTCAGAGCGCCTTAGAGAGCTATTTCTTTGGCCGAAATTTCATTTAAAAACATAATTTAGCATTACCCTTGATTAATTTTGATAGAATAGACTCTAGCGAAAAAGCCCCAAATTATCAGTTATATTGGCCTATCGTGGAATACCTTTAAAATTCTCTACTACAACTGCTTCACACCACTTCTCATACTATTTGAGTACCGACTTGAGGGATACAGGTGTCTTTCCACGTTCAATTTGATTGCAGGTAGTGAAATTAAGAAGCCCTAATTTCATGCGAGACCATAAAAACATCACCTCTGTTTTCCAATGGCAATGTCCGGTTTTTTAGCAGCTATTGTTGCTCCACTAAGTCTTCTATCATCGAATATGCATGCAAGTAACAACTCACTTCAGATTAAATCAAATCTTCGCTGCTACCTGTCAAGCTAAACAACATTCGGAGTAATGATTACCACGATTTGCCTCACGACCTGAAACCACCTGTTCTCATGACAATTCCTGAGTCCACACATAGCAAACATCCTCAAATCATGTAATCAGTCACCCCATCTTTGAAATCATGCAAAAATATGACTGAAAAATCGGAAAAAATGGAGTCGCGATATTCTTGTAGCGCTCCTTCGTTAATTTCGGGCTCTTGCGCTACAAGAATAACTTTTAACGCGGTTTTGGCGCTATTTTACAACTTTTTGCCATTTTGAATGCTAGTTAAGTGATGAATTATGCTTTGGCATGTATTTGAATGATGATTATACTCATAATATTACTTGTGAGTCCATTACTAAGCATGATGACCACTTTTAAAACCCATCAATAATGTAACGGATTCAAAAATAAAGTAAAAAAATATAAAGGCCAAAATCAAAATTTCACATAAGAACCAAAAATTACCTTAAAATAAGCAAAAAATCAAACTAAAGCAAATGGGTAACTCAAAATAAATTGCAAATCAGAGAAAAATTGTAGAAACAAACTACTGACTTAACATCAGGTTTTCTAGATGATCCCTAATCAGACCATACACTGTCCAATCATCCATGTAAACTTGAAGAAATTTCTAAATAAAATATTTGAATGCAACGACAACAACCCAGGAAAAGGTCGCAGGTGCATTCTTCAATCCAAAAGGCATTATTGTGTATTGGAAGCAACCACATTCAGTAAAAAATGTTGTTTTATGTCGATCTTCTTTTGTGATACTTATCTGGTGATAACCAAAAAATACATCTATAAATGAGTACATCTTCTGACCGCCTACTACTTCGAGTACTTCATCTATGAATGGTGTCAAAAATGGATCATGCATACATGCATCATTCAATTTTCTCAGATCGACACAGATTCAAACTTCACCTGTTTTCTTGTCTTGAACCACCATAAGATTGATTCATTATGATTCTTCAACTGGATCAATGATCATAGCATCCTGTCAAGCTCAGCCTTGACTCTCTCTTTGTATTGTGAATTCAGGCAATATGGTCTCTACCTCACTACTTTCACGTCTGGATTTAATGGAATCTTCATCTCTCCCCTTCGTATCCCCTTTGTTTCCGAGAACTTCATCGAAAATAGATCTTGAAATTCATGTAGCAGATCTGTGATATTGGCCATAGTCTCTTCGTCCCAATAGCCCCCAACACTTGCAAATTTTGGGTTCTCCTCTGTCCCAATGTTAACTTTCCTAATCTTTAACGGCTGGTTCATGGGATCGGTCGGTATATCTGGCATTGCAACATCCCTACTCCCTTCTATTTATGAAATGTTGATATTTTGTAGCTCATCATCATCCTCAGGTCCACCAGACACATTATAACATTCCATCATCGACTGCATGTGGGTCCATTGGAAATTCAATTGCAACTATCTTTAACACCACATCATGGATGAGTTGAAGCGTATTATGGACATCTAGACTGGTATCCGCAAAATGGAAAGTATGAGAAAGAAAAATTGTCATCTCTTCCCAAGAGGTTATTTCTCTATGAAACTCTGTCGATACATACCATGAGATCAACATTTCATCCAAGGTGTGAACGAAGGCATGGACCCATTCATCCTTTGGTCACGACGCCCATAAAGTTTGACATTCCATCAAGTGACCAATGGGGTCATTCCACCCATCATACCTCCTAGTGTGACATATTTCTACATCGCCGAAGTGCACTTTCATCAATCATCGACACTGTGCCCATCCATTAATTGTCTTCTTATGAGTCTCCCACCAACATTCTAGAGTATCCTTTAGTGCTTCTTCCAATGCCAACAATCACTGCAGTTCTTATACCTTCTCTTCAAACTCTATTAAAAATGTAGACATCTCAGGAAGTCCCTTGTAGATTGACAATTCGACAGTCTCAGTCACAACATGGCATGGGGACTTCCTGATCAGACCACACTTCCTGAATGACACCTCATGCATGCGATTTTTCCAGTTTTCTAGTGCATCATCAGAATCAGAAGATGTCAAACTAGCGCTGCGCCAACCAAGTTCTCCATCAGCTGTTGGGTGGATGTAATCCTCTGAAATATTGTAAGCATGATCCCATCCCCTGGCAACTTCATCTTTCACTAGTTCAATATATCTCCTCCCTTCATTTGGATCCATAGGAGTGATGACCTTGATGTCTTGATTCTCAAATGTCATCATACATTTCTTAAAGTTAATTGTTGCCATACTATCATTGTCCCATACGATCCTCGACAATGTGGGATAGGAGCCTTCGCCATCAACAACTTCAATCACATGAAAGTAAGCATAGTTCTTCATGCCTTAAACATCTACAACCAGGTTCGACACACATTCGATTGGTTGTACTTTGTCCTAATTAGCCAATCGCAGCTACACATGGGATTAACCCAATGTCGGCCTCCCCATTTTCTGCCATGTCTTCTTTGTTAGGATATTCACATCTGAGCCTATATCTAGAATGATTGAATCTACTTCCTAGTCCCCAATATGAATGTTCATGCACATCTCTTTGCCGATATTTTTATTATGTAAAGAGTTCATTGCGAAGTCCTTTCACTCCTTACCCTGCCGGTGCAACATGTTCTCAATCTTGGCAAGAGCATCAAGATCTCTTTCCAGTGACAAGAAGCTCTCAAAAAAATGTTGCAAGGTACCATGCTTCCACGATCGTCCTACCTCCAATGAAGAATAAAAAACAGAGGGAATTTCATAAATAGGTGACTTACCAGGATTCCTTCCGATCGCATCCCTCGCTTCAAAGAATGTATCTCTTTCAGCAACAATGTCAAATGGTGCCTTCTTT
The DNA here is from genome assembly GCA_001517045.1 of Pseudotsuga menziesii. Taxonomy (NCBI): domain Eukaryota; kingdom Viridiplantae; phylum Streptophyta; class Pinopsida; order Pinales; family Pinaceae; genus Pseudotsuga; species Pseudotsuga menziesii. The sequence continues at coordinate 164,289 of LPNX010754458.1, forward strand.
TTCCCAGCCAACCTCCTATGATAATTCTAAATTTAATGACTCATTGAACAATGAATATTCATATTTAAAATTTGAAACATATAATTTGATAAATCACGTACAAAAAAGTTGTAACAAACTGTAAGACTGATATTTGAAGGTACACTTGAATTCTGATTTGAAACACCGATTTCTACTGGGCATTAAGAAGTTGCAAATATATTCCTAGGTTGATGTGAGTGTATTTCTCAATATTAAATACATATGTATATTTTATGTGCACATTTGATAGTCAAATTATGTTCCATTAGTGAAGAACAAAAGATCATAAGAACATTCCTTGTAAATCAATGTGAAATAAGTCTACCATATTTGGAGAATATTCAATAGGATTTGAATAATGTTGTGAATTTTTTGACATAAGACCTAAAGAAACTCCATATGAAGTTAGTTAAAAGTTAGTTAATATTTGGTTGGGGGTCATTACATTTTCCCCAATGGATTTTCATTTTGTGAGTTGGTTGTAACCAAGGGTACCCAAAATTTGGGTACGACATACCAATTAACATATAGGCACCCATATTTTTATAACGAAGTCTTGGGTACTCAAAACCAATACGAGGTATGGGAGGGTATGGAAAAAAAGGTAGCTTACATGTACCCAAGTAGACTGTACGTGTAACCTAGCCTTGGGTATGGGTACCCATGCTACACAATAACTTTATACACTAATAAACACTTTAGTTATATATTTGCTTAGGATACTATGTGAATGGTGTATTCTTGGTATAATGGGTAGAAAATTTGAAAATCTCCTTTCTATCAAATATGGTATGGTATATGGTGCAAGGAAAGATGTTTAAGAGATCTAGGTTGCACCCTCATTGGATCTCTAATGCACATAGTCTATGTTCTTTTAGATATTACAAAAACAATCATGGCTATTAAAAATAAAAATTATGTACTTGTATTTGACTTGTATTAGAGGAATTGCCCATGTGATCTTTTAGCATTGGGTCTCTTTTTTTCCTCCAAAGCTGCATGGATGGTTGATGATTAATATCATTTCATATGGTACATCTTGGGAGGCAATAACATAAATTAATTGCCAAATACTCTCTAGGATTATTTATTTTGTATGATCTTTACTGAAATTAATATTCCATTTGAAATGGATCATGTATTATGCGAGTAATGAAATACAGGAAAACATGGAAAGTCAACAAATTTATTGAGTAAATTGCAAATAGAATAGAACCACTCAATCCATGATGGTGCATAAAATGGACCATATGAGAAAGTATTCAAATTCTTCATTATGTTTGTGTTTAAAGTATTGGACTAGATGTTATACGCAAAAGTTGGCAGGATGAAAGAGTTTGAAGGAATATTAGTGGAAACAATTGACATAAGTTTTTATTGAAGTAACTGAAATGAGGGTGCTTACTTTTTCTTTAGTTGTTACATATATAAATTGTGTGTTAATCACCATAAAAACTCATAGAAAAAATTAGTAAAAATTAGTCGTCTTGGTTGAAGTAAGTGGTCATGGAGTAAGAAAAGAGGTTGTTAATTTCATACAAGCTCATTTATCTTGGGATATTGAAATATTGAGAGCCCGGATTTTAATACTCAAAATTCCTCCTCGGATATATAATCTTTGATTTATTTTGTTTTCCTCTAACTTGAAACTCCTTGTAAAGACTAGTTCCCTTTATAACACATTGACAAACTTGATAGATCTCAATTTAAGATTGATATATGTGGGTTTAATTTTGATTTTATTTTATGACTCGATTCGGTTTTTTTAATTATTTTCTTATTGTTTCTAATTATTATTTTATGAGTGGAGATGGATTTTTTAATTATATTTACTCTTTCTAATTTTTATTTTATGAGCAAGAATCATTTTTTAAATTTATTTTTATATTTGGTAGCATTACATAACTTTATGTTACATGACAACGTCTCCCCCATACTAGGTTGTAAAGCACCTTGCTACCCTTTGTATATCAAGATGAGTATATCGTGACCAAATATAACTAGGAAAAGAATTATTTCAAAATGTTATTGACGTGTGAATTGTATACTGAGTATTCTTTTAGAAATTTCTTTCACTAGTTTATCATAGATGGGATCAAACACCTACAAATAAAGAGTTCATCACTATTAAAAATATTTAAAAATAAAAAATAAAAAAATAAAAGGGTCATTAATACTACTTTTCACTCACACTTGAATTTTTAGATTGAAATAAAATCACATGGTTATATATGAATTACTTACAAATCCTCGGTTATAGGTGGTGAATGTTTTCCAAAGAATAGATGTGATGTTATGGAAATGATTTTCCATGATGGATAACACATATGGATGTAAGTGTATGATGGAACCTACCTCATTACTAAACAAATATGTATACTAATAATCGTTTTAATCGTTTTTTGGGGATTATTAGTTTCCATTAACAATTCTTAAGTTCTTTGTCAATTAGATATTAACAAAGGATCCATAATGGATTCCAATTCTTATGTCTTTCCTTTCCAACACATTGTTGATGACATTAAGGGCTGGTTCTAAACATGGGGTTGTTAGAATAGTTTATAAATATATAACATGGCAACTTTCTAATGCATGGGATGGTGCACTTGGTAGTGAGATAGAACAAGTTCAACATGCACAGAGAAATACTCCTGGTAATGGTGACTTATATGATTTGTGAGGAAAATACACTTTGAGGTATGAATACCATCAACACCATGATGAAAGCTGGGGATTTAAGTGACTACAATATCACAAAGATGGGAAAAATCCTTATAACAATTCAATTTTCCGAGTTTTTTCATATCTTGCTTCCCTTTCAATTTGCAAATCCTTTCAGACATAGTTCCTTCCTTTTCTTGTAAAGTATCATGGATTTGTCTTCTTTGGTTATAGTATGGTAGGTTGTGGTCAAGGGAGAAAGGGTTGTAGTAGTAATAGAAGAACCCCTTGTGGTTGAATAAGATGTGATGCATACTAGAAAATAATATAATTAAATATTTTAACATTTTGAAAAATTCTTAGATTGCAACATGGACATAGTACAATTTTTTTATCGATTGTTTGGAGGTGAAATTGTAAAAAAAAATACTATTGAAATATTTTCAGAAATTCTTATATTCCTACTTGGTGATGGTAATGGTACAACTAATCATTTCTCATTTGATTAATCATAATAAGTATAGTTAACATATATCCTTATAAGAAATAGGATAGGTTGAACATCTAGATAAAATAGATATGGTCTAAGCATTGTTATACACAATGCATTAAATTTGAATTAGGAAAAATGCAAAAGTACCACGTAAATTGTAGTGTTTTTGCTGTAGGAACCAAAATGAGAGTGCTTAGTTCTTACTTGAAAACTCATCAAAATGAGAGTGCTTATAAATTGTGTTAATCACCTTAAAAACTAATAAAAAAACATTCTATTCTTGATTGAAGCATCATGCACTGCTCGAATTTGGTTTTTATTCTACCCGTCAAAATTTGTTTTTTTAACGTTTTAAAATTTTATATTGTTTTACCCTCCAAGAGTGAAGGTTTGCTAAAATTTTTACCTTTCAATAGTGGTTTGCTAAAAAATTTACCCTTCAATAATTAAATTTTTTTAATTTTTTTTCGACATTTTCACATCAAAATAAAAAATAGTCATTATTAATATCTATTATGGTACATTAACTTGATTCTTATCTATCATGGTACATTAACTTGATTCTTAAAGAAGCTCAAATGCAAAGGGACTCCAAAAGTTTAAACTTGAAAATTTCTTTTATTTCTTTTTAGATTTTTTGAGGTCCTTTCATATTGGTGACCCTTAACCAATCATTGAAAGTCCCACATTGAGATTAAAGAATCTCTTTGGCTGTGAAAAATGTGGAATTTTTCCTTATGTATTGTTGCGCTATTGGTTTCTATTCAAATCAACGAGATATATATAAAGAGCAATAGTTTGTATAACTGGTACACAATACAAGCTTGTCTTTAATACGCAGTAGTTAGTTTGTATCAGTGATAAACAAAACAAGCTTGTCTTATATATATATATAGTCCAAGCTTGTGTTATTGTATGGGAATCTGAGATCATTTAGCTAGTAAATATCAACATGATTAAATGATAATTATTTGATCTTTATTCCCTTTAATAACACCAATTTTAGAAGGGTCTTATTTTCCAGAATAACTGAACTCTATAACCTCATCCACAACTAAAAATCCCCAAATTCTGGACAATATCAGGTTTAAAACCTCAATATCACTAAGTTGAAGAGGACGAACCCAGATATATTTCAGATTAACAATGTTGCTAGAACCGAACTCCTTTACATAGTGAAATTTCAGAATCCCATTACTGCTGCAAAGATGAACCCCAATTCACATTGACTATCCAACTCCAAGGTCTTTTAGGCTCCAACTCCAGCCTTCCAAGTTCCACTTGAGCACTTAAATTTGTACTATGTAGATGCTAATTACAATAGCAAAAAAAGAAAAAAAATAATAGAAAAATAATTGTTAAATGACTTTTTTTCCTTTCAGAAAAAATCAAGAAAACATACAAAAAAGAAAATCATGGATGATTGAAATAATACCAACTTAATATTTTTCCTTTTTAGTGAAACTTGAAAGTATGGTTGGAATTTGGAAAGTATAATTGTATATAATAATATTACTAACTTACTAGTAGTATTTTATAATGAAGTTTTAGTAATTTTGTTGCCCTTCAAAAATAGTAGTAATATAGTAGGAAAAACGGTCTACTAAAATTTTTAATTGTATTTGACGGTCAAAATGCCTTATGATAATCATTTTTCCTGTCAAATTCCAATAGTGGAAACATCTGGTCATGGAATAAAAATAAAAGTTGTTAATTTCACACAAGTTAATTGATCTTGGGTATTGTGATATTGAGAGTGGGGATTTTAAGACTAGTCATTCATCTTGGGATATTGATACCACAAACCCTTGAGACAGGAATACTGAGCTTTTTCCAATTAAGATATGCACATTCTGTTATCCTTATCCTTATTGATATCGCTTATTTAAAATATAGTTTTCAAATTATGTGATTCATGATATACCAAAATTATCTTAACCATTATCAACTTTGCATTTATAGATTGGAGCTGCTTTCATGGTGTTTCTAACCATTAGGAGGAATCAATGTAATGTTCTTATATTATAAGAAAGAACCAAATACAAAGAAAAGAAATTTATAGCTTTTTTATGTCAAACCTTTGCTTTTGAAATTTGATTTATACATCAAATTACCCTTTGTTTAAATGTTGAATACATTTAAAACAATGACAACCAGGGAAAAGCAAATTGTACTAATAATATTAATTTCCATGTGCTAATATCAATTATTCCATGGACATTGACGCTCTGGTTATAAATCTATCGTTCCCACCACCTCCGTAGCCATGGATAGAAGAAACAAGAGATGAGATGGGTAAAGATAGTCAGGAGATATGTTATATAAGCGAGCAGGAAGTGAGTAAAGGCCTGCTGAGATGGATGATGTCCTAATGAAGGGAGAGAAGGGCAGCAGCGAGGGGGTGATAAAATATGATAACAAATTCATCTTAACCTACTGATGAAATATTTATTAGCTACTGATATAAGTTCCTAAATTGGCTCTATATAATAAGTACGTTACATTGGTTTAGTATTTCTTGAAATTAAACGTCTCAAGAACGCTTGTTCAGATTCCCTTGAGTAATCTTTGTACCCGGAGAACTTCAAATTTAAAGGCAGGAAAATTAAAAGCTGTAAGCGCTCATCTGGGTGCCGGCTTTACAAAATCCTAGTTATTACTCCAAAATTTGGGTATAGCCTCATGTCAACCACCAAGTAAAATGAGAGAAATTGCCTATACTAATAATTAGGATTATTGCTCCAAAATTTGAGTATAGTCTCACGTCAATCACCAAGTAAAATGACGGAAATTGCCTATCCTATTTATAGAGATACACTAACGTGAATACAAGTGATAAAATATCAAAATTGTTTGGCTGTGCATAAGGCATATGCAAAAGTTGTTTGTGATATTTACGACACAACTTAAATATGAGCACGTTCACCTTCAAAAACTAGTATGTACCACTTATGAACATGCATACAATAGATCTTGGGAAGATTAGATAGTGTGTGCATTGAAGTCTAAATTTATGTCATCAATGAATCCAAATAGTGAATAAAGGAAAAACGAAAAGAAAGATTGAAGATAGAAAATTTTCCATAGCTCCATACTCACACAATTTTTAAGAGTTTTTATTTTTTTACTACGTACAATCTTAGTTGCTATTGTTGAGTTTTATCCATGTTCTATGTGAAAAAAAAATAATTTGATCAACTCAATCTCTTTCAAGGGAGTCCTAACACTAATATCATTCTTATTGTTCAATTTCATGTAGGCGAAATGAACGCTTGTGTAAAAAAAAATCATTATTGACAAAGTCTATAAGCCATTTAACACATTTTCATATATTTTCATTGAAACAAAAAATAATATAAATACTTTGCATAATGATCAACTATAAACAATTAATATTATAACAAATAAGATTAACAACCAAATAATACTATAACAACTAAGATCAACAATATTGAGGTTCTAAAAAACATTTGAAAATAGTTATATGAAAATTACCAATTACCAATTATGTTACATAGAATATATCACAACAAAACAATGTATAGTACAAACATAAAATGTTATTCAATATAAAAGATACAATATTTCAAGTTAAACAAAACCATGACTATAATGTACTGCACTTGAAATTGAATATTTAAAACAAAAAATTAATTATTTTGAAACCAAGCAATCACATCGGCTATAGAATAGTTTCATAAGTTTAAAGTATCTCGCTTTCTTTCATGAAATGGAAAACTTATATGAACTTACAAACAATAGGAAATTAAAATTTTAAATCCACTATGATTTATGTAATCCTTCAATGTGCTAAAGTAACTCGTACAGGGGTTATAACAATCGTGTTGTGTTCACTTGGATTAAGTGATTTTGTTCTCCTCGTCGATTGAAATATTTATCATAGTTTCAATCATCTGACATGGCTAGATGACGCTAGGGGAGGAGGACTTTCGGTATTATAGAAGCCTTCCATTTCCATGTTACAGTTTAAGGAAAGAATATTATAACAATAACCAATATTAAAATGACTAAGAGGCCTTATACGTGGTAAACACCAGCATAGATTCATCTTAAGCCTAAATCTATAAACCATCGAGAGTGATATAATTTATTGAGATGTAACAAAACATTATCTTAAATTTAGTACATTTTGAGAAAAAAATTACACCTCAATAAATTTGATCGTTATAGTGCTTGATATATCTTAGTATAAGATTGATATGTGCGGATTTAATTTTTATTTTATTATATGAGTCTACTTGGATTTTCATACTATTTTTTAAAGTTTCTAATTATTATTTTATGATCTCACATAATCTTTTTTAACTATTTTTATATTTGGTAACATTACATAACATTATGTTATGTTACAACGTCTTCCCCATATTAGTATATATACCTCCTTGCTGCCCTTCATGCAATCAAGTTGGCTAGATCCTCGTGAATTATGTCGGTTGCAAGCGTTATCATTACCAGGGAAAAAATTCCTTTAAAATGTTATTGACCATGCCATTTTCGGATATATTGAATATTCTTTTAGAAACACCTTTCACCGGTTGACCATAGATTGGATCAAACACCTACGAAGAAGCAATCCATGAGTATAAAAAAGATTACAAAAAGAGAGAAATAAAAGAAATAAAAGGGTCATTAATACTACCATTCACATGTTTTTATTATTATTTTCTATTGTAACTAATTATTATTTTATGAGTAGACATGGTTTTTCTAATTATGTTTTTTTGTTTCTAATTATTATTTTATGAGATGATATCATACCTTTTAACTATTTTTCATATTTGGTAACATAGCATAACATTGTGTTACATTACAATGTCTCTCGTATACTATTCTATATGGAACCACGTTACCCTCAGTGCAATCAGGTTAGATAGATCTCGACAAATTATATTTGTTGCAAGAATTTTCATTACTAGGAAAAATCTCTTTTAAAATGTTGTTGAATATGTAGTTTTTGGATATATTGAATATATTCTTTTAGAAATGAATTTCACTAGTCTATTGGAAATGGGATCAAACACCTACAAAGAAACAATCCATCCGTATAAAAAATAGTATAAAAGAACATAAATAAAAGAAATAAAAGGGTCATTAATAGTAGCTTTCACTCATTGTCGACTCTTTAAATTGAAATCAAATCACACGACCTTATATGAATTGCTTACAAATCCCCAGTTATAGGTGGTGAACAGTCTCCCAAGGAATGTGATGTTATTGTAATGATTTTCCATGAGGGTTAACATGTATGAATGTATGTGTATGACGAAACCTACCTCACTACTAAACAAATATGAATACTAATCATCCATTTTTATGGTTATTTTTCTCCCATTATCAATTCCTAAGTTCTCTATCAAATAGCTATTAATGAAGGATCCATTATGGATTCCATTTTCAATGTCTTTCCTTTCCAGCACATTGTTGATGCCATTAAATATTGGTTCTAAAGACAGGGTGTAACATACCCATATCACCTGTAAAAATGCATATAAAAAAAATTTGAAATATAATTTCTTTCACATGAAGTTTGGCTATAACCTTCATAACAATTCATCCTTAAGTTTTAAGAAAATAACCAACATGAAAATCCGCAAGAAAAAATCATCCAAGTTCTGCAAAGAAATCTACTTCTGCAAACAGAAAAGTCGTTTTCCGCACTGAAACTGAGTTTTCCAACTTTCGTTTTCTGTATTTCGCTACAAAATTCAGGAATCAAAACCTAACATCTAATGGATTCTTTCATATACACTTCCACCTTATGTATTCCGCATTTCTGCCTCTCGCCGTGGACTGCAGACATTAGAAACCTAACATGCGATGTAATTGTCCATCCATACTTTCTCCTCCAGCCTTTGCGCCTTTCACTGCAAATTGTGGAACTTGGAAAACTTAACACACAACAAAATTTTCATCCACACTTCTACCTTCCACCTTCTACCTTTTCACCTTTCATTGCGGACTACGAAACTCAGAAAACTTAACACGCTACGAAGTCATCCATCCAAAATTTTGCCTTGTGCCTTCCACTGTGGATTGTGGAACTCGAAAAACTCAACACTTTCCACCTTCCGATTTCTGACTTCGGGTAGTGGAGTTCCTGAACACAATACCTTTACCCATTCTCTTTAGGCACCATTGATTCTTGTAGGGTCAATCTCAACTGTCGATCTTGCAGCTCATATATCCACCCTTCATCCTCATTGGGCCTGCCGGATTTTGCAAATATGGAAGTTTTATTTACCTGCGCTTGTTGGCCTCGCGAAATGAACCTCCGATGTTGATCTCCAACATCGTCAGATATCAGTAGTCGAAACATGAGGCCCTGTACAAGATTTCATAGATATGAAAACTTAATTTATTTGTGCATGTTGAGGTGACGAAATCCACTCTCGTCGATGATTTACAACACCATCAATATCAACCGTCGAAACATGCGGGGTGTACATAATTTCACATATCTGAAAACTTAATTTATTCGTGCATGTTGAGGTGGTGAAATCTAGTCCCGTCGGTCAATATCCAACGCCATCAATCTTAGTTGTCAAAACATGTGGAGTGTACCTTATTTATCCAATCCAAAAACTTAATTTATTCATGCATGTTGAGGTGGAAAAATCCTCTCCCATCATCGATCTCCAACACCATCAATCACATCCATCAAAACATGTGAAGCGTACCTGATTTTTCCAATCAAAAAACTTAATTTATTCATGCATGTCTGCTCGGTGAAATATTTGTCTACTGTTGATATGATTCCCCAACCCATCTGAAAATAGATACCGTCTACAAGTTAACCCTTCCACTACTTCCAAAAATCTTAAGTCAAAGCATCTTTCCTTGACTGCATCATCTACAACCCTTGATCTTCCCCTTTGTCTATATCCACCCTCCTTCCTTATTCCTCCTTTCACTGGACAAAACCTTTGCAAGTGTAAAAAATATCATTTCCAAAACTATAAGTATTAACCATGAACTTCATTAAGCTTGGGAGGATCAACCCATAATCAAGCTCAAGCCTCCATAGGGAAAAAACACATGCGGTGCTTAAATTAGGGAAAACACATCGTATGCAAGTAACTCTTTACAAAACGTCATGGCACCATTACGAAACCCAAAAATCACTAGACACAAGTCACAATCATTCAGATAGAGTAGGATTATCCTTTCCAGGAACTAAGTCATCCTATGAGTTCCAGGGGATGGAAAATAGTGTAGGTGCATATCCTACCATTAATAATCTACATAACCAATGCAATATTAATCATATTAGCACATCCCATTCATCAACCCTATTTTTCGTCAACAAAACTAAGGGCATTCTCTTATCATTCAACGACATTGAAGCATACAATTTTACATATACAAACATGTCCTAAGCTCATTAGTCAAAGGAAATCATGCAGCAAACTGGTGATTCTTTACAAAGAACTATTACACCAATTTAGTTTCCATTTACCCTAATACAAGGCACCGTCATCCAGCAACAGAGTATGAAAACCATAGTTCATAAGCACTAATTCCAATAGTGAAACGAAAGCTACTAATTATCATTTCATTGACAATGAAACACATATTTGCACATAAAGCACATACCTAGAGTTCAATAAAATAACAGGAACAAAACCTCAGTGGTGAAACGTGGTTGTAAATGAGCTGCAATGAAAAGGGAACGACCATGTTCAACCCAAGCATAGATTAGGCACAGATATCTCCATCCTCAATCACCCCCGAGCTAAACTATGCATGCCGAGAGTGGTTACAATCAAACTCATGGATCACGTCTTGTCACTAAGAGGGGGGGGGTGAAACAGTGACATAAATTTAAACATGAATTTTTTATTATTGAAAACAATGTTTTAATGTGGAACCCAATAAGGTAAACCACCAACATGTTTCTATTATCTAAAAAATTTTGTTCTTACAATATACAATAGTTATTTGCAAGCACCCACTTGCTGGAGACCACAATCCCCAATTTTCTCAGCCACTACTGAAGGATGCACCCACACCCTGGTTTATATCTGCACCTACAGACAAGGATACACCAATACCTTGATTCTCTATATCTACTGGAAGGAGGCTAAGACCTCCTTGCAGGAATGTAGGCTGCCCTAGAACCACCCTTCCACCCTTGTATGTACTTTTATCAGACTCCCAAATCTTCTGTAAAACCTCTATCTATTATTACTCTTCTTTGGTCTCTGTCTTATGATTCAGCTATATAGATCTGGATGACAGAGACACTTTACTTACCTTTCTATATTATGTGTATAAATCCTTCAATAATCTATGGGCTTCATCTTTTCACATCATAACAGACATCATTCATAAACCCTTTGGATTTCTTTACATGGGAATCACTTCTTCTCTCCACAACACTGGTTTCCTCACTTCACTGGCCTGAGAACTTCATTAATTTGTTGGCCCGCGAACTTCTTCCCTTCCCAAATTGTGGGCTTCATTACCATGCGAGAACTGGCCTTTTCGCACTTTCCTTTCCTACTTCCTCTTTTTGGACTGGGATTTCTGCAAGCTCCTTTCCACACTGTGAAAGGAGGAAACTAGAAAACCAACTTTTCCAAGATTCAAACCTTTGTACTTTCACTTTTTTGCTTCTGGACCATCCTTCCCACAATGTATTTTCCACACTACAGAAGGAAGAAATCGGAAACTCAATTTTCCACAACTTTGACTCTTTTCTTTCTTCCTTTCTGCTTTCCAGACTAGCCATTCCGCATTGGCCTTTCCGCACTTCCAAATGCGGAAGTCAAAAACTCAATTTTTCATGATTTTGACTTTTTGCTTTCTTCCTTTCCACTTTCCAGGCTGTCCTTTTGGCACTGCAGAATTCGGAAGTCGAAAACTCAATTTTTCATGACTTAGACTCTTTGCTTTCCACCTTCTGCTTTTCGGACTAGACTTTCCACACTTGCTATTCTGTACTACGGAATTTGGAAGTAACAAACACAATTTTTCCATGACTTCAACCTTTTGATTTCCACAGTTCTGTACCCACACTTATGTTCTTGCAATGAATTTCTTGCAACGCTTTTTCCAAACCATTGATCTACTTATGGAACTATTTTCAGTCGTCCGATATCGATCCTTTGCAGAACGTTTCTCCTGTCCATTTTTTGTTTATGCAATGGCTTTCCCACAATGCTTTTTCTGCACCGTCGATCTGCTACGGGATAGATCTTGACCGTTGATCTGTTTGTAGATATCTTATTCCACATTCTTTCTATTGCGGAACTCTCCTGTGCTGTAGATCTATTTCAAAATGATCCTCAGCCATAAATCTTTGTACACTTGCAGAAATTCACCTTTTCCACCTATCACTTGCACAACTGATCCTTAATCGTCAGATCTTGTGCAGGATGCTTCATGGCTGTTCATTTCTAAACTATTGTAGAACTTCACTCTCATACACGATTTCATTCTAGAATCGTATCTATAGCTATATATTTACATGTGGCTTCAATATAAACCATCAATCTACTTGAATCTTGGTCGTCTATCATTTTATCCAACGAGCCTTGAGTCTGCTTCCTTATTGAACAAGTGTAGTCCATCCTGATCTCTCTACGCGGCTCCTCTATATTCAAAACATAGGCTCCTTGGAGTGATGTACATGCTCTCACTCTAATTCTTGCTCAGTGGTTTCTTGATTCATTGATTAGTTGGAATCATGTACTTTCTCTGACGATCTCCAAGAGGATCACAGTGCACCTTTATTATTGCATAGAAGTGACCTTCTACTCATTTCAAAACTTGGCACAGAGTGGCAGAAGCTCCTTTTCCAATCTCTTTGACTGTCAAAAAGTCTTAGTTAAAATTTTGAGTCTCTCTAGTACCTAAGGAAAGATAATACATATACGCAAGACCTCGGCCTCAAGCATGATTTAGGGAGGTCATTCTCTTAGATCCTTTTTGACTATTTATCCATACTTAGTCAATTGTTTTTTCCACCAATTGTCATATTTCTCCATAATGATATCACATCATCTTCTTTGTCATCATAGGAAATGTCTCTTACAAATTCTCCATCAATTATGTTATTCTATGTCATCATATATTCCATTTCACCATTCATGACATGTCATCACTACTTTTTTCTTTCGTTTGACTTATACTGAGTTCACCTTTTTTCTTTCCTTTGTCATTCACTGAGTTTACTCTACCATCATGTCCTTGGTTACTCCTTTGTCATCACTGAACTTATTTTGAAATCAATGACAACTATAATCCATATTGCCAACATTCTCCCCCTTTGGCATTGATGGCAACACCTAAACCTTATCCCCCTTTGACGACAATGTCAAAGGATAACCTATTATTTGCTTTGTTGTAACCAACTTAACATAGAATTTCCAATTATTCCCTGTTAGACAAATGCCCTTATTTTTCTTCTCCTCCTCTAATTAACTTGGACTTTGGTGTTGGTTAACATCCTTCTTTATCTTCTTTTAGTGAGTCTTTGAATAAAAACTTGGATGATGAGTTTATAGACTCCCCCCATCATAGTGCTTCTCTTCTTTCCACACATTCCTTCTTCAAAAACCGAGATCAAATCCAATTGTGGTATCTCTCTTCATTCTTTATGCATTTGTATCAAGTCATGATACCAAATCTTCATTCAAACATAACTTCATCCTTTTCCAAAACTCTGCTTCAACAAGCTTTTCAAATATGCTCTATAGGTTTGGTCTTCATTCCTCTTTGTGATTTCAAGGATGAGAATATAACCATTACTAACATTTTTATCCATGACAAAAAAACTTTTCAAACATTCTCCCCCTGAGCACATGATTCTCTCTAATGCTTTAATTCAGGGTTCTCTTCTAGGTTATGTGAGACATTTTAGAAAAAGAATCCATCTTTAGTTCTACCGCTATCACTAATTCCTTCTTCATCGTATTTATTTCCATCATAATGAATGTCAATCATATCTACAACACTATTAAAACCCTCATCATCTTGGGAAACCTTTTTGATATTTGAAATATTGGTTTCTTCTATATATTTGGAGTCTTCCTTTCTTCTCCAACTCTTTCTATGGGGTTCCTTCTGGTTTTTCAAAAACTTGCCATCATCTCTTGTCATGTATTTTGAACAATCACTGTCAATACACAATATATCTTCTTTATCTTTGTGTTTTGAGGGTAGTCAGACATTTCTCTTTTAATGTTCTTTCTTTCCACAACTTCTTTTTCTCTCTAATGTCCTTTAGTCTTTCTAAGATTTCCATTAATCTGAAATTGCTTGATTTATGTCCATAGTTATGACAATTGAAGCATTCTAAATTCCTTTCTTATAGAGGTGCAAATGAGTTATAATTTCTACTCTTAACTTGACCAACTGTCTTATTGTCCTTGAGGTTATAGTTTTTAAAAATCAAACTTTTCCTTTCATATTCTCTACAATTCATAGCTTTGTGTCCAAAGTTAGAGCATGCAAAACAATAGCCAAGGAAAATGTGAGGATACTTGTTTTGATAAACCTTCTTTGGATTTGTCCTGAATTCCTCGATGGGTGGAAATGATCTTCTAGAATTCTGATCATTCCTTTTTTTTCTTACTCTTTCTTCTTGAATGTACTGAGAAAAGAAGCTGCATAAGATTTTGAAATAACTTGATTTTCTTCTTGAGAGTAACCTAATCCATTGTTGTTACTTCGATCTCTTTGTGTGGTTATAATCTCATCTAAAATTTTAGAATTATTTTCATATCTTGTTTGAATAAATTTTGCATCAAGCTCTTTTCTTAAGTGAACTAATTCTTCCTCCATTCTTTCACAGATTATATTTTTTTCTTTAAGAGATTTCTCCAGCCTTTCTTCTATCCTATTTGGCTCTTGAATTTGGTGTTTCAAATTGCTCATGATTTTCTTCATCTCTTTTTCTTTTTGTTCGTGCTTTTCCTGTTGTTCAACTAAAAAACCTTTTAGCTTTCTATATTTGTTTGTATATATTCTTAAACCATCCAAATCCTTGGTTAGTTATTTTTCCATATTAACATCTGATTCATCTTCTGACTCTTCCTTATACTCAATTTATTCTATCTCATTAGAATATTCAATACCTAGAAAAATAAATTCATCATCACTAATCTCAGATGAACTAATGTCTTCTTCTTTTGATTAGAATTATTTTTTCCTTTGTAATTTTTCTTATAGTGGAATTTTACCGCTTTCTTGTATTTTTTATTTTTTTCATCTTCATCTTCAGAGTCTTCCTTGAGATAACGACACTTGGCTTGAAAGTTCCCAATTATGCTACAATTAAAATATTTGAAGGGCGGCTTTCCTTTGTACTTCCCTGAACCTTTCTGAATTATTTTAACAAAATTGGCTTCTTCATCAGATTATTCATTACGTCTGGTCCAAGTTTTTTTCTTATGATTTGTTTTTTTGATCACCTTGAAATCTACTTCTCCTTTTGGGAGATTATCAATACCTAGTATTAATTCATATACTATGAGAATTCCATACAATTCATCCATGGTAGGATCTTCTAGATTCTCTCGATATTCAAGAGTGGATCTTTGGTATTATATACCATAGGAAGTGTTCTTAGTACCTTTTCAACTAACTCATATTTTGGTACTTCTACTCCCGAACCTTTGATTGCATTAACAAGATTCTCAACTCTTTCGAAGTACTCTAAAATATTTTCTTCATCCTTCATTTTCAGAATATCATATTGTACTTTAAGATATTGAAGTTTTTCCATCTTTACTTTGGAGTCTCCTACATATATGCTTTCCAATTTGTCCCAGAGCTCTTTTTCACTTTTACAAGTAAGCACTTTTGCAAGAACCTTCTTACTTATTCCATCTTGTAATGTATTTAAGGTCTTTGCATGTTCCCAAAATTTCTTCCTTTGTTATGCTTCTGTGGGAATGTCTTTTGGAACATTATATACTTCTTCAACTAATTTACAAACTTCCACACCAATGGACATCATATAGTTTTTCATTCTAATCTTCCAAAAGACATGGTCTTCACCATCAAATATGGGGACTCTTATTGACATCTTCATCTGCTGATCCATGGTGGTTGTAATAGGATCTTTCTTTCAGTGGTTAAACTATGGTGAAGGATCCTAGTCTGATACAATTTGATGGATCATGTCTTGTCACTGAGAGAGGGGGGGTGAATCAGTGACAAAAATTTAAACACAATTTATTTTATTTTAGCAAATGTAAAAACAATTTTGGACAAAATGTTTTAACGTGGAACCCAATAAGGTAAATGACCAACACGTTTCTATTATCTGCAAAAATTTTCTTTTACAATATACAATAGTTATTTGCAAGCACCCACTTGCTGGAGACCACAATCCCAAGTTTCTTAGCCACTACTGAAGGATGCACCCACACCCTAGTTGTTGTCTGCACTTACAGACAAGGATACACCAATATCTTGATTCTCCATCCACTATTGGAAGGAGGATAAGACCTTATTACATGAATGTAGCCTTCCCTGGCACCACCCTTGTATGTATTTTTATCAGACTCCCAGATCTTCTGTAAAATATCTGTCTATTGTTACTCTTTTTTGGTATCTGTCTTATGCTTCGAATGCATAGATTTGGATGAAAGATACACTTTACACGCCTTTTGATCTTCTGTATATATATCCTTTAATCATCTCTTCAGACCATACTCACCCCCTTTAAACATTGTGAATCTTCAACTCTCTGTTCAAACCATCACACCTTTACAAAACAAACTTCATGATTTCTCTTTCACACCTCTTCAAATCTCTGTTAATTTATCTAATCAATTAGATTATATCTCTATTATATTACTGATTTTTAATTAATTACTTAATTAAACTCTGTGATCTTCTTATGTCTTTGAGATTCTTCCATTCGTAAGCTTGTCGGGATTATCATCTCTGTGTCGATCCTAGATTTCTTATCATTTTTGGCAATTAATTTACTCATTTAAACATATGTTTTATTATCTTTTTGCATATTTTATGTCACACAGATCACTATTTAGCCCAGGTATGTATGAATTTAAGGTTTATATAAAATCCATTTATTATTATCATTTTATGATTTTATTAATTAAAATTGACATTATTAAAGCACATTTGATATATTAATTGATTTGTATAGTTGTTTACAGGTTATATAATCCTTTTGGACAAATTAACAACAAGTACGTATTTAGCTTGCCATGTGCACAACACATCCATCTTGACATCCATCTCGTCATCTATCTCGCTGCGCGAAACTCGTTGGTAGTTTTCCAGGTGTTAAAACATGTTACTGCAAACTTTAGCCCTGAAGCGCACTAGTAAATAGACATTTCGTTCATCCTAGATCTGCGCCCAACATATCCATATCGCGATCTAGCTCGCTATTCAGCTTTCCATCCAGATCACTAACCATATTGCGCACTATTCAGAATTGATTTCAGGCATTAAAATGTGAAACAATTCTGCAAATGACCTGCTTTCCACGCATCTAGGTAATGAAGCTCGCATTCTAGATGATCCACCAGCTTGCAGCCTCCTTTTTCAACACCTCACCAAAAAACCACATGTTGGGTTGATGTATTAGCCCATGTTCTAGAAAACTCACCCATGCGCTCTCCTCTGCTCACGACTAGTCCACCTGTTGCGCTAAGGAAGGATCCGTGAACCACATCTGAGAACCGTTTGCAATGGAGAAGGATCCTGTGCGTTACACTGTCCAATGAAGAAAACCAAACTTGCATTGAAGAAGGGAAGATCCTATGCTTTGTCCTACGATCAATTAAATGCCTTTATGATCGACTAATTTTAGAGAGCAGTCGACTACTAAAGGGTCGACTTGCTCATCCCTGTAAACATTGTATATAAACACCTCTTTGTGCAGAGTTAGAGAGTTGATCATTTCATTTGTTAGACAATAATTTTTGGAGAAGAACATTGCATTTATATTCCATTGTTTGAATAAAGAGTTGTATGCTTTGTTGTTGAAGATTTCATTTGAGTAGAAGTCAACCAGGCACCACCCCTGATTGCTGAGAGGGCCCCTCATCAACCAGAGGTTTCTTTCCTTTTCTTCTTTATTTCTTTTATTTTTTCTGTTGTAGTTGGTTTTGTTTCCAGTTAGTTGTATTATTTCATTTGCTTTATGTAATTCATTTTATTTCCAGAATGAAATAACTAGATTGCGTGCATAGTTTGTTTTAATTTATTTTCAGTCATTTTATTTCCAGTTTACTGTTCAGTTTATTTACAAGCAAATAGAATAGATTTCTTTTATCAAGTTAAATAGATTTAGTTCAATTTATTTTCCTTCTGTCCAAGTTTATGCAATTTAAATTTTAGTTTGTTTATTAACATGCAATGATTTCTTTATGTCATGAATTTGTTTGAGTTCATTTCACTATTAAATTTGCTTAATAAGTAGGTTTATTTATTGCCTTTATGCATTAGATTTGCATCTACACAAATTCAGATGAAGATTAGCTCATTTAGGTTAATTTCCATAATTTTAACTATGCAGACTGTCATTCAGATAACCTATTTAAACTGTCATTCAGCCACTCCTTTTAGACCTACAGTTCAGTTTGTCATTCCGCCCATAGTTTCGTTTTTAGTGTTTTTAATGTGTTTTGAGATTGTTTTCAGTTTTGTTTCCTTAATGTTTGAAGTATGCTTTGACTGAGATAGTTAGATAATATTTTTATTTAACATTGACGTTAAAGTTAGAGTGTTTTAGGTTATTTATTAAAGTTGTATAATTTTGTTTACTTCTTTTCACCTTGAACATGTTTTGAACTGTTTTATGTTTTGTTTCTTGAGTTTTTTTTTATTTCTTTTTACTGGTATACTATTTTTTGTCTATGCCATTGGATTGATTTATCCTTTGCATGTAAAATTCAGTGTTATATGTGTTACCCTTAGTATGTTTTCAAGTTATTCCTTTTTCATTGTGTGATTATTGAAAGAGACTTGTAGGACAGAATTCAAAGATATTCCTATTAAGTTTTCTACTTGTTTCTTTTTATTTGATTTTCGTTATTAATTTTTCTACTTGCTTATTTTATTAAGTTTTCTACTTTCTTATTAATTAAGTTTTCCTTGCATCTTAGTTTCCAATTTAGAGAATGTAACACCCTGGTTTTGACCCCGTTGCATTAAATGTACATGATGAATATATTGTAAATGATCATGGTGTGGAGCTAAAGGCCAAGGACCCACCATTGATCGGTTATGCTATGTTTTGGATTTAAACTTGTCACCGATGGTATATCGAGGCATGCGGCACATATTAAGTTTCAGCATCATGTAAATATGCATAATTAATTAAATGAACCCAACCAGCTATGATCGCGGCGACTAAATTGAGATGGGGGCATGATTTTCACAAGGATAAGGGTGGGGAAATTGTTAAACCTGGGCCAATGAGAGAAAAAACCGTGTGTCATCTTCCCTTGTTTTATTCCAACCACTTTCATTAAGAATTGTTGTTGGTGGTTGAGGCAGTTATGGTCTTTGGGAGTGGGGTGGCAGGACTGTCAGTCCTCACCCACATGCACACTCCACCACGGTTGACTTCACTATGGCCAGGAAAAACCACTGCGATCACTCATGTAATCGATACCACTCTCTCCACGACGTTTCTGTTACTCACGGACTTCCAATTTCGCGTCCTCCTGTAGGTTGTTTTTCCTCTGCGGATTTGTGGATGGGCGGCTGCATCCTCTCCTCGCAGGCTGATTTTGGGTTGCTACGGTCTTCCTTCCCTGTGAATGTTGTGGTCTTCTCTGTGATTGAGGTCTGGTGCAAGATTTCATCCATGCACAAGCTAAGAGTATGTATTTTTCCTCCTCAGTGTGGCCAATATAAGTCTTTTCCACGTCCTTAGTTGTCCAGGGCAGACTACCGATTTCCCCCATGTCGTGAATGGGTTTGCTGTTGCGTTTGGAAGTGTTGGATTTCGCTTGGAAGTATTTTTTCCCCTATGAGTGTGTTGCTGTTACGCTGTGGGGGCTACCGTAGATTGTTGGGAGTCATTTTGGCCACGAGAGGGCCAAGAATGACTCAGAAATCGTTTCCCCCTGTCTTAAGTTGTATCAGTTGATTGATTGCATGTGTGCAATGGTTGGTCTTCGGACTGTGTAGGGAGCAGGGATGGGGGCTTAGTTTTACTTGATAAACCTGGTGGCTGGAACCCACACAGACAGAGCTAGAGGGTTGGATTTCTTCTCCACAACCCCTAAATAGCACTGGAAGGGAATGCAGGGCCTGAGGGACTGTGTAGCAGAGAAGGGACTAATTCCTTGTGTTGGGTGTGTGTGGGTGTTTTAGAAGCCAAGCTAGTTCTGGTGTAGGTGTTCTTGGCTCTGCAATGAGCTCACCAGCTTAGCATTTATCCTTTCCCACTCATGGATGGCCTGATAAACCCAACTGTGTTGGTTTGGCTATGTTTTGTGTATCCTTGGCTATGTGTCATCTTGCTAGTTCCCTTATTCCTTGGAGAATCATGCCCAGCTCGGGGGTGGCAGCACTGCTGAGAGAGTAAGGAGCACGTTGGCCTAAGGTTGGGTGGAACATTGCAGCAACGTAGCTGGTTGTGGAACGAGTTCCTCATAAGATAAGTGATATTGTCCATTTATACTTCTACAACTATATTTTATGTTAATGATCATGTTGAATGAATGCTTGAGTGAATGCATGTTGATTCCACTGTGCAAGATACATAATTGCATCTGTGCATGACAAATATTCATGTTGTAGTGCTCTGCCTAACGGTTAGAGCACTGTGTCCAATTCTCTATAATGTTCTCTATCAAAACATTTAGATTGTATTACAGATTTATATCCAGGTCTGTTCTATAAATTTTATAGACATATGTAAATACCAGTATGAACTGTAAACATATTCAAGTGAAAATTTCAAGCTGTACATGTTGAGAACTTCATGAATTTTTCATAAATTAGACCATAATAGCATGCATGAGTTTAGTATCTACATACCTGAAATTTAAATACCTGGAATTCGTGGTAGATCCAACAGTTTGCTGTAAACCTGGTTCCTTCTTCTTCCAGCATTCCATCCGAGCCTTAATCAACAAAATGATGTGCCTCCCTGCCGACCAGCTCTCATCATGTGCTGGCCCTAGGAAACCCACGGGTTTCCTAGCCCCCGAGCCCACAGACCAATAATACCGAGAGAAACTTCCTCTCCATTCTTTATCTTCTCAGTCTCAGTCATTTACAGATACTCTCATCCTTGAGTTGTCCCCCTCCTCAAGTATTTTTCTTCTTCGTTTTCC
>LPNX010754458.1:187346-232221 GCA_001517045.1 Pseudotsuga menziesii
TTATAACTGATACAAATAATATTTCATGAAACATGACCCATATACAGATATAATAGGATTTCTTGTGACATTTATTTAACAATTATGTTCTTATAATTAGTTAGTTAAGATTGGTACCTACCATCACTAGTCCAGTATCATAATTGTCCAACCTTCAACCATAATAACTAAAATGTCCACCCATCCTAACCTACATCCGCATCCTCCCTATCCTTCCTCTCCTAGTATAAAGTGGATGTCGGCTTCACCAATCTGACCACATAAGAACCTGAGAGCGATAGCGTCGGCTGAACAACGGACCTAACCTCTCCTAGCAGGCATCCGACCGTCATCATCACAACAACATGGGGATCGTGTCTCAGTACGGCCCTCCCACGACCTCGGGTACCCGACCGNACAATGGACCTAACCTCTCCTAGCAGGCATCCGACCGTCATCATCACAACAACATGGGGATCGTGTCTCAGTACGGCCCTCCCACGACCTCGGGTACCCGACCGTCGTCATCACAACAACATGGGGAGTGTGTCTCAACACTGCCCTCCCACGACCTCGAGTATCATAAAAACATAGGGTGGAACAAATCCATCCCTCTCAACATCCTGGGGGTCTATATACCCTATCAAAACATACTTTGCTGCTATCGAGATTATTGTTCTATGTCGTCGTATCATCAATTTTGGTAATCAAGGCTCTTCTGTAGAAATAGGTACTACACCACACTTCATATAAAGTATCCATTTATTACATAGCCTGTGTGTCCTGCAGATTAGTACTTTGAAAACATATATTCATAATAATATCTCCATTCAATCATCAGTTGGTTCATATTATCAACAACATTTCCTTTCATTGTATAACTCATTAAATTGATCACATCATGGGTCGATACCCATACATCATTTATATCTATTACATTTATCAATGATGAAAACATACACTATTTTTATGAACAAAGGAACATCATGATAACTATAACATAGTAACTTCATAATCACAATCAATGTATCAACATAGTAACATCTTAGACATAGTAGCAACATCTATCATGTCATAAATATGGTTTACTCAGTCGAACCGAGTCCAACGTTTTACTAAGAAAATAAAATGTAACATGTCGATATGTCTAGTCAATTATGGGCATTACATACGATTATAAGAAATTATTATTATGCATAATATAGGTGTCTTACTACTAGAATTCATTAGTTATGGTAGTCCCACTTGGACCTTTACTTGATCAACCTGTCGATGTCATTTTACTATTTTACTTCTTTTATCACCTAATATATCTAAAAAACATATCGTAGTAACTACTTGTGTCCTCCTCGAGGATCCCCATTTGTAACATGCATCAAGGTTCATTATACCCTACTAGATTCTTATCAACAACAATTTATACAGTGTTCTATACTCTTGTTATGATTAATAAGAATATGTTATAGCCCAAATATCCTTTATTTTGATTCTTCGTTTTATGATTATTAAATTATTATTCTTTTTATATAGGGCTTGTTTAGGAATTGATTTATTTGTTTGACTCTCTCTCTCTAATTTATACGACTTATGATCTCATAAATTTGTACAGCTTACGACTTTTCGGGATCCATATTGAGAGTGGTCTAGTGTCTTAACAACATGAATTCCACTATTTTTATTAATCAACTCTCATTTATCAATAAATTTTCTTTAAATAGAACTCTTACGCCATGAGTGGCGCATTATACATAGAATACTTACAANATAAATTCCACTATTTTTATTAATCAACTCTCATTTATCAATAAATTTTCTTTAAATAGAACTCTTACGCCATGAGTGGCGCATTATACATAGAATACTTACAATTGCACTACTTATTTCTTGGTAATTTTAATAACACGATACACTTCTATAATATGAAGTTTAATTGTTAGTTTGCATGCTTGTCATATCGTTTTCTACAACAATATGTGAATTCCATTTATACGTTCATCTCCTTCTATACTAATTCCTATTAGTAGTCCTCCAACAATTGGCCATTTTGTACCAGTCGTTTATCGCTAACATTCTTTGTACCACTCCGTTTAATATGCATCAAAATGTATCTTTAGTACTTTTAATGTTTAAATCACTTAATATATTATATTGCACCTTATTCATTTTCATACTTAGTTAGGTGCAATAAGTATGTATATATATATATATATATTATTTACCCATTACTCTTCTTGCCATTCTTTTATCCCTTTTATCCATTATAGGTTCTCTTATACTAATCTTGAATGTAGCACTCTTCTTGATACAATTACCTTTTTTTTTTATATATCTTCTTTATCCTTGCTTAAACTCGCTTTCTCTCCCTCTCTCCATAATAGGTATCAATAGATATTAAGTCCGCTTGGTCTATTTATTTAGTTATTTATGTTGCANATCTTCTTTATCCTTGCTTAAACTCGCTTTCTCTCCCTCTCTCCATAATAGGTATCAATAGATATTAAGTCCGCTTGGTCTATTTATTTAGTTATTTATGTTGCATGAGTACAAGTACCTTTACAATCTCTTTTTAATTACGAGACTACATTAGCACACCTATCGCTCAATATTAGCAACCCTAAATCTTTTATTTATATAGACATAGCATTCCTTATAAAACTTCTTCTCTACACCTTGTCTTTCACGTTTATTGTTTCTCATCTATTTAATCTATTTATTAGGTCTTACCCCTTAATATCTTAATGTGTTAATTTATAATATTGTTTATGCTCATCGAGTATAGGTTCACTCATTATACCTTTATTCGAGATTGATTACCATTATTACTTTCACACCAATTAAAGTTACAACCTTCACCCTACCATAACCTATTAGCTTCGTGGTATGCTAATCAATGCTAACCCCATGGGCTCATCTATACATCATCATATCCTTCCTCCAACATTTGTATATTCATCTTCATCTTCAGAGGGATTCTATCATAGGTGCAATAGGACCTTAACCTTCTTGAGAACATCATATGAATTTGTATATCCAATTTAGAAAACATGGGAAGAACCTTGAACCCTATAATCCGACATAATCTCTAAATAATTCGATGTGATACAACAAAGACCCCTTAGAGTGAGTCTCCTCAAAATGTAAGATTTTTAATGCTTAGAAGACTTAGTGGACCTATACGTGGCATATTTACTACATGAAGTAACAATGGGGGGAGTTAGAGATTCAATCCTTTTGTGATAATACCACAAATATAACAAAATGGGAGAATCTTCACACCACAAACACTATAAAGAAAAAAGTATAAATACATGTTATGTCCTTCCTAATATCTTCAACATCATCAAATTAATATTGTTTTCAATTTATTAAGCTAATATATATATATATATATATATATATATATATATTTTCTTTCTAAGAATAAATATGGTTTACAAAATTGCAAGTAGATGATTTATCTTGTAAGTTTATTTTATAAAGTTCATTATACTCCATTCATAACATTTTGAAATGTATAAGATATAAGACTCCCTTTATTGACATTTTGTCCAACACACTTAACGATGGGGGTGTGCAATCTTAGCGCTGAGGCGAGTGGGGTTTAAACATAAACCCATAAACAAGAGTCCAACCAAACTACATGGAGTCGGTGTATTATGATACCAACCAAAGAAGTGTGGATGACTCAAGGTGATTGGTCTTCTCCTACACTCACATTTCGTCGTTTCATTTGAAATGAACTTGACCCAAAATTTTGGAACAACTCCTTGTAGTTATACAATTAATGGGATCCCTATCCCAAAATGTATATCAATGTCGGGCACATCTTCCCTCTACCCTTTTAAACCTTTTACAAATTTTTGAAAACTAACCTAACGACCGCGGCAAACAAGCATGAAGACAATCAATTAATAATTGTTCAAGTTCTATAATTAATTCAGATCCTTTCTTTCGTTGTTTGGTTAATGTCAATTAATAATCCGAGCGAGAGTCTATAGATAGAGGAAACCAATCCTGTCACTTTATTGCCAAATAGAAGGGAGACAGCGATACGATGGCAACTTAGCAGCACTGTCCTTACCACTTCTTTAATATAAATGAATCTCTTTACTACTATTCATTTATCTATCTATATATATAGTGTGGCTGCCTGCTTAAGGAGTAGTAAGATGCACTAAATCCTTCCAACAAAGCTAAACAGGATCTAAGTAATAAATGGATCGAGTGTCCCGTAGAAGGCTGTAATCTCCAGTGGGTAGTATAAGTAGGGAGGCTCATGTTTTCGTTGTGATTATGTGATTACTTTACACATTTGGCGTGGGCATATTCCATTAATCTGTTCTTTTGAAAATAAAGTAAACAATCTTATTACAAAAGTTTTTTTTTTTTTTGAATATAATCAAAATTTAAATATATTGTAAAGTACAATTTTTAAAGATCAAAACTGTAACGCTTCATCTCAGAAATCTTAGAAATACTTTATTGTATTCTATATTAAATCTCACAATACTGAAAGAACAAATGAATTGAATTTCCTTTTTCCAATTTCTTCTGGGCAGGATTGACAAACCCTTTTAATATAGCAGCAGACTTTTCTGTCAATACTGAAATTAAATTAAATCTCTGATTCTACGTGTAAAATTTAACATGAAATCACAGAGAACTGAAAATGAATAAATCTCGGAATCTAAGTAAATATATAGTTAAAAATTTCAGAGTTCAAGAACCCAGCAGATAGATCATATGCTTCCGATACTGGAGAAACAAGAATAACCCAACGAAGACAGACAGAACCCGCCCAACGAATAAAGCTTGGCGTCCCAGGGCCTGTCTGAACCCGTTCATATCGTTTTTTTTATTTATAAATATTGAAACTACAGAACCCTTGAGGCTAACAGGAAGGTTACACTAGCTGCTTATGGTCTTAGATAAAGAATGGTTCGTCTGGTCAGCTTGACAGGTATTTTTGTCGATAAGCTCAGGTATGCTACGAAGAAGTCACGTCTCGTCAGGTATGGTCAGGTCCTCATAAAAGCTCTGGACAAGAAGGAAGGATTTTAACAAATATTACCCCTGCTTGGAAAAAAGTGGAGAGCCAATTGAATCACTTGGGATATTGAAATATAAATCTCGTATTATAATGCTTGATCAAAAATCCCTTAGACCTTCAGATATAGATAGTTTTATAAAACTACCGGTTTGACACTGCCTTGGATATATTTTTAACAGGCTGGAGTAGGTCTATGGGCAGGAGGACAACGCACCCCATGAGTGAGGATTTTATTTTCAACTTTGTACTATATCTCTTAAAACTGGCTGAATTCATTACGGGCAGGTTCAAGGGCTCTATTTTAAAAGACTCTTAGCTCGCTCGCCCCCCTACACAGCTTACCAACAGAGTAGTCAAGCCAAGCAGTTGAATAGCGCAGCAGCCAGGTAGTAACTTCCGTTTACGCAGGGGTAAGTGACTTATAAAAGAAACGTGGCCCAGTCCGAGTAGAGTATGCCATCCCATCCCACTCTGGCATTGCAAACCTGTATAAAGTGATCAACTACATAAACTAGTGGCTCTAACGATCTACGACCTGTTCTTCTCCTTAGCGCTACGCTTCTTACTGGGAATTATCAACTGATTAATTAGCTCTTGGGATAGAGTACGGATATAGTTAAATACCACCTGGCAATCTATCATAGGTAAATGGTCTTAAAGGGTTCATATAGAAAAATACAGTTTGAGTGACCGATGATAGATTATGCCTCGTCTCCAAAAAAAAAGGGTCTTTTATTATATTAAACTGTTATTTATAATTTTTTTAAGAATCGTGTTATTAGAATCCTTTATCAAAAGGAGTTGCGAGCTTCACTACTAGCATTGGGCGAAGAAGTAGCAGATGATGCCTTAGTGCCTATTGTTTAGCAGGGAATGAACACGCTTTATATACGATTATTCACCAGAGGAAAACCGGTAGAGCACTCTTTCATTGTGCGCTGAGAAATTAATTTATCTCGGAACTATTTAGATTTTTCCAACAGAAACAAAAAACACGTTCTAATCAGAATAAAAGAATTATCTGTAGAAGATGTCTTCCCTGCAGATTATATCGTATCATACGATAGGATTCTCTTCAATTTTATTTGCTGTTTATTTACCAACAGGCAATTTGGGCTCGAAGGAATCTACAGTTTAATTCATGCGCTAGCCAGAGCCTTAAAAGTTGGGGTTTAGGGTTGCTGCACGCTTTAAGGCATAGGGTTTTGGGTTGCAGCATAGATTACTGTAGTCATGTTAAAGCAACAAGTTACAGTATCGTTATCAAAACAAAACACTGGTAGACAAAATTCATTTCTTCACATCAACGCATAATTTGTTGAGCGTTTAAAGAAGAGAAAGGGGTCGGTGAAAGAAGAATTAATTGTAGCATTATTCCAAAATATAATGAAAATCAACAAAAGTCCTACATACATTGAGTTAGTCTCTAGTTCTTTAATTAATTGACCTAGTTGCTTTCAATCTGAACTCGCAACCTTGCAAAAGAAAGCTTTAATCGCAGTAAACTTTTAATGGAAGCATCTTACCTGATTTTTCCAAACGCAAAAGTTCTTCCTATGAATATATGACGAATCTACTGCGCAACAACATAATAAGCATGTACAGCAGGCTGCAGGTAGGCATGTAAAAAACCAGAAGTTTGTAGGAACCAATCCTATCAGATAAAGTTGGACTAGCAGGGGGGAAAATATCTGTTGTAAATCGCTGCCAGCCAGCTAGGTTCTTCATTTTTAGCTCAGAGAATAGATAGCTAGATGACAAATACAATCCAATCCACTTTGGTCTATCCTCCAGTCTTATTTCTTCTGTTTAGCAAGTAGATGGAGACAGAACATAGTGCCAAAAAAATCGCTAATTGCTATGGGTTCTGCTTGCATCGGTGAGGCGGTCACCGATACACGGTTCTTAGATAATGCCTGTGGCGCACAGGGAATAGAGGAAAACCAATCTGGTAGACCTCCATCAATCGGTACTCCTATAAAAACTTCAAATAACCGTGCTTTAAACAATTGACTTTAATTCTAAATTAAATATATGCAAAGTTTAAAACATAATAAAATTTTAAAAACGTAAAATTTATTATATGTTTTTATAACCATTAAAACATTATAAAACTAAAATAATTTCAACCCTACGCATTATACCTTATTTGGTATTTACACTGTGCATGAAGGAAGCCATGCGGCTCGTGAAATCAAGATTAAAGCCGGCATATTTTCCTTATCTCCCACGTAGCCCCATACCCACGTGACTGGAGGCTGCATGCGCCCCACCTGTCCACCAACATGCAGCGGGAGTCCTCCCACGCCCCCCTTCAAGAACTCTCTCGTTCTCACCCGTGCACGAGGTCCTTCTCAGATTTTCATCTTACTCAGATTTTCAGCTTACGGAGGCCGCAGGCTAGTGAGGGAAGGCGCAGCAGTAGCAGCACTGGGATTCTATAGCAGTAAAGGACAGCGATTTGGAGAAAGTTTGGGGCATTTTTAATGTGCCAGAAGAAGAGAATATCTCTACCAGAGGTCGCTGCTACCTCCTGTTAGCTCCAGCTCGTTGTAATGCTCAAGAGGAAGGGGATTCCGTGCATTTTATGGCAGCCACTTCATCTTAATCCTGGATCTGTATTATGCACGTTGGTCAACTCTTGGAACCACATTCTAACTGGGACTTGCTGTTATTAGGGCATTATTGGAGGTGCATTCTTGAGGGTTTCAGCTACTCGTAAGCAGTTCTTGATATATACGACAAGGGAAAAATGATTGAGATACAGGTGCAAATGGAGAGAGCCTGTGAGTGCCGAATTACGGCAGAGTGAGAGCTGAATTATTTGACAACATTGTCTCTCAATATATACATATATATGATGGTTAATTATCTTAAAAATATCAAGTTTGAATGTGCCGGCTGCAGTACTGAAGAAATATTCTGCTCAGCTATCCCTTTCCACTTTAATATGTTTCCTGGGAACATTACAGGCCACCGTTCTCAGCTTAGCTGTCGTACGTGACAACTCCCAGTGGGCATTAGGATGGGACATCAACCTTCTTGCTGCAGTCTACTCTGTAAGTTTTCCCTCTTTTTTTTTTTTTTGGAAGAATGAAATGGCTTGTGTTTTTGTTTAGGTTTAGGCTTTTAATTCAAGAATTGGAGATTGGGATTTGAAGATATATTATAGGGTATATTAATTATTATAGTCGGGTGTAGGGAGTGGTGATGTCAGCTATTACATAATACGTACAAGGTTTGTGCATGCGGTGGAAAGGACCTGTAATTGCGACAGCATTCAGTCCATTGATGATGATAATTGTGGCATTTATGGGATCTATCATTCTTTCTGAGAACATCTTTTTGGGCAGGTTCATATTTGAATTCTTTTTCTAGCTACTGAAATTGAAATTGAGTTGTTAATAGTTTTCGTAAATATAACGGTTCAAGGCGCTAACTGCACTTATAAACTGAATAATACAGTTTGCTGGGAGGAGTTATGATCGCAATAGGGATTTACGTTGTTTTGTGGGGAAAAGCAAAGGATAGCATGATATCAACTGATAAAATTAGCTCGGAAGTGCATTCCAATTGTCAATTAATGCACCCTGCAAATGCAAATCAAAATGAGATGGATGACATAGAAGCTACCTCTAATTACCAGCCAATGACTGAGGGACCTCAAGCTCGTCAAGTCTTATGTTTATTTTTATTCATTTATTTATTAATTTTTTTATTTTTTTCTGTAAAGCCTAATCAGTATGACACTACTGATGAGAAGAATAACTTTATGGCTTCTTTCTTCTCTACATTAAAACACTAGCTTTAATGTGAGCATAGTTGCTTAAAAATCTATAGTTATGCAGTGTGCATGGTTAATAGCGTAAGGGCATTCTGTCATAGATATTAGGCCATTTAATATCCATTTACTGTTGTTCGTCATGATCAGAGTATTGTTGCATGTGAGAGTGGTAGAAATTTTCAGAAATTGGAGCAACCCTAATTCACGTAGGCATTTTTTTTTTTTTTTTTTATTCCACATATCAATTGCGAGCCCTCTGGTTCCAGATTTGGAAACCTGGCTCTCATACCATCTGTAGTGCTCTGCCTAATGGTTAGAGCACTGTGTCCAATTCTCTGTAATGTTCTCTATCAAAACTTTTAGATTGTATTACAGATTTATATCCAGGTCTGTTCTATAAATTTTATAGACATATGTAAATACCAGTATGAACTGTAAACATATTCAAGTGAAAATGTCAAGCTGTACATGTTGAGAACTTCATGAATTTTTCATAAATTAGACCATAATAGCATGCATGAGTTTAGTATCTACATACCTGAAATTTAAATACCTGGAATTCGTGGTAGATCCAACAGTTTGCTGTAAACCTGGTTCCTTCTTCTTCCAGCTTTCCATCCGAGCCTTAATCAACAAAATGATGTGCCTCCCTGCCGACCAGCTCTCATCATGTGCTGGCCCTAGGAAACCCACGGGTTTCCTAGCCCCCGAGCCCACAGACCAATAATACCGAGAGCGGCTTCCTCTCCATTCTTTATCTTCTCAGTCTCAGTCATTTACAGATACTCTCATCCTTGAGTTGTCCCCCTCCTCAAGTATTTTTCTTCTTCGTTTTCCTCATGCAGAGTCCAATTTCCCCCAAAATAAACCCACCCCCCCCCCCCCCCCCCCGAAATCCCCAAAATCCCCCTCCTTATACCTCCTTCCACCGCCTCTTTCATTATTATTTTATTTTATCATGGGTAGTGCCGTTCCGATAGGTCTGACATGTGTAATGTATTTATCTTGACCTGTACGTGTCCAAAATGTCATACATTACCAATTTTAATGTTTTACGCAATTGTAAAGTCGGTAAAATAAAATAATTAGTTTTAATTTAATAAAAGTATTTACTAATAAACTTTAATCATTAATATAGTATAAGTTTAATTTAATAAAATTATTTACTAATAAACTTTAATTTAACATTAATATGGTATAAGTTTAGTTTAATAAAAGTATTTACTAATAAACTTTAATTAACGTTAATATGGGGCATTACACATGTGTGCATATTCTAGTTCAAAGTTTTTGTTTAAGGATTCAGCAATTTCAGTATTTTATGCCTTCACATGTTCATGGGACTCTTAATTCGGATGGTTAACGCCATGGTCGTCGCGTCCTCTTCGCCGGTTGGAGGGATGGGGACGTGACAGAGAATAGTTGTTAATAATATATTTTTTAGTTTAAAGTTATTTACTTATAGAATAAATTATCAATTATTTAGTTTAATATTTTTTTCGGTTTAATTAACTTAATAATTGAATTCTTAAGAGTTTGATTCAGTTTTTAATTTTGAAATATCTTTCGATCTTTTGTTTGTTAAAATATTTCCATGACACCATAGGAACCCCTCTACCTTCGCATATATTTTGTGTCAACTCTAAGCCTACCAAACCCTCTCGATAATTAAATATTAGGTGAATTAATATAGACATTATAACACTCAACACTTTTGGTGTCGTTGCCGGGGACTTGTTCTGTAAGGTAGAGTAGAATTCCATATGAAGCTTAGCAATAGGTTGGTGGCGGGGGAGCGGTGAGATGAGAGGTAAGAACCTGCGCATTTGTTATAATAGGTGCCCCCAAATCCAACAACAGTAGTACCATAGGTTTTCTTTAGTTTAAAGTTTTTCATGAGAAGACTTAGAGATCCTCAGGGTAGATTTGTTAAGATTGGAAAACTTATTGAAATCCCTACTAACTACCGTAGGGGACGTAATTCTCCGATGACTAACTCACTAGATATTATACCTAAATATTGTCACCATCATGTGATGAGACCCTTAACTTCCATGTTTTCCCTAAATCCCAACACTTAGAGTGGAAACTTGCTCTATTTGTCAATTCTACTTAAAAAGACCTAGCACCGTGCTTACCTTGTGGCTGATGAGTGGTACCTTGCTCAACACTGCCTGTATCTTGTTTTAGAGAAGTAGTGACATCGCTTATGGTCTTTGGTCTAAAATTGGTTCTCATCTAAACCGCTCTGTCATAAGGGAAGAAAAGTGGTACCCTGGGTAAAATGGGAAAAAGAGAAGTTTCTCGAGGCTTCTAGATCTTGAGCCTCGTGTCCTCCCTTATCCCTATCATTATGGGTTAGTTTGAGCTTGAGATCCCCCATAGTAGGATCTTGGAGCCACCTCATGCACAATTCTATCAAATATTCCTATCCATTGAGCCTTATAAATACAAGCTCATATCCATAGTTGAGGGGGAGAACTATAGAGGTATTGTTATGTTGTTGGATTGACACCTAGTCCAAATCATTGGAGAGCATAGAGAGCAAAGTTGGAGCTTATGGGGATGAAGTTTTTTTCTCGTGGAGGGGCTTGTCGACACTAAGGCAATGGTTGTAAGCTTCTCCATACATTCTTAATGCAAAGCTGATTTTTGTCCCACATTACTGTTTTTTTTATTTCACATGTACATGTTGTTAGATTCCTTAGTCACTAACATGGATAAGTAGATGATTTTTGGGTAGCTTTGATGTGTTTGCATGGTTGATCTATTTACAGGTATATAGGTTCACAACCAAAGCAGTATTCCATGTGTCTACAGTATTCAGGGAAAGTATTCATCCTTTGTCGTTCACTCATTTGTTCTGGATCTAAACCATTCAGACCAGAGGAACAACTTCTGTCCATAGAAGGTGCAATATTCCTGATAACAAATCTCATAACTCCACTGGGGAACAGTGCAAATCTCAGTTGATCTGATCTTCCTCAGTTCTTGAAATCTGGTCTGAATCCAGGCTCCATCTCCAACTCTCTTCAATCCGATCTGCCATCTGACTTAGTGAATTTTGGCTTAAAACTTTCATATCTGTTCAGATATGAACTATTTTGACTTTATATGCTCTTTTTTATTGTCAATCCATCAATTTTTGGCTTGATCTAAACAATTTATAACTTGATCTTTCATTATCCTTGTGTTTTGGATCTATTTAGGGAACCGCACATGTGTTGTTGGCAACAAGTGGTGCCATCGCCTGAACTCTGTTATCCATAAGCGGTGCCACCACCTGAGTCTCGTTATCCAAAAGCGGTGCTCATCCAGAACCGCTTTGTCAAGACCCCTCCAGCACGGTGCCAGGTAGGCGTTGTTCTAGAACTAGTTTTTCCTCATTTTTTGCAAAAAAATGAGTTTGTTTGCTTTTAGCCCTGCACTGTCAAGCTTGTGTGTTAGAATATGAATGCTCATGGTTGGAAATTGTGTGGTAAAATATTGGTTTGATTGAAAAATTCAAAATCTAGCCTAGGCTTGTTGATTATTCATTTCCTTCCATGCTTGTTGGTTGTGATTGTGAATTTTTTTTGTTTTGAAAGATTAGGTTCTCGTGATCTCTCTTTTCATTTCTTTTATAAAGATTGAAAGAAAAACCATTTGATTAGCATCTTGATTTCATTTTTTGTTTCCATAAAAGACTTCTTTTTGCTTGTAAAAAAGACTTTTTTTTTACTGAGATTAGGTTATTATCATTATTGAGCATAAGACATTGGATCTCTTATTAGCCTCACAAGCTTTTAGGTTCTCTATGTTCTTTTGTCTCTCTTGCATCGGTACTATCTCACAAAAAGAAAAAAATATTGTATTTTTGAGTTAGATCTATATATCTTTTAATAAAAATAAAAAAATTGAGTGCATATGCATGTAGAGTGCTTCTTGTTTTTCTTTTAGGAAAAGAGACTCTTCCCCTTTTGATTGCTTTTAGAAAAGGAAAATGAATTTGGAATTTGTTTCTTGTCTTTGATTTTGATTTGTTCAAGATAGTTGTTTGGGAATTTTTGTCTCTAAAATGAAAAGAAAATACTCTCTTTCCCTCCCGTAGGTAGGCATACCACGAATGGCAAAGTGAAATATTTGCATCTACATACTGCATGGTTTTACTTTTTTTGTCAAAATTCCATGCATTCACCTAACCGTCCACTTTAAAATTAATGGTAGTTATAGGTTAAAATTTACATAGCAATTTGAGTGATAGGCTAGAGACGTGTTTGGGCGTCATTAAGTGTAGGAGTTGTCGTTACTCATCCGCATTACATCCAGGAACTTGTGTGGTTTTTCCACGTACCATCAGTATATCGAACGGCCTTTCACATAGCCTTGAGGTATATAGAAAGGTAATTCATGTACTCAATTGTATATCGAAAGGCCCCTTGTGAACAATTATGCATTAGATAGCACTACTACCGATTTGAGCTCCCACATACCTTGCGTATATGGAGAGACCCCACTAGGATACCTTATCTATCTGAGAAAAGCCCTTTGGACGTATTTCTTGGAGCCATACACCAAAAACAACATTCGGGGAGATTACTACATACGTACCCTTGAGGTATATCGCGAGTGGCACCTTCTTGGCAATCCTAGTGAGAGACCTGACTATCTAAACTATTTAAGTTTGCTTGTTTGGCCTATAGCTTGAGTAGGGAAATTTTTGGTGTGTTTTCTAGTTTTGAGACCTTAGGTTAGATAGGAGATGTAAAAATTGGCTGAGCTAAGAAAATCCAGAAGAATATGGGGCTTGCCACCTGATTTTATTCCTATTTCAGGAGAAAATCCTATGGAAGCTATCGACCAAGGAGCTGCTACCAACTCCCAAGTGGGAGAGAATGTGGTTATAGAAAGCAGAGGACCATATCCTTCACATGCGCCTCTCTTGGTCCAAAAACCTTCTCAAAGTAATACTTCATTCCATTCTCCCACAGAACGTCATGTTGTTGATACTACCCATCCAGATTATGGTCCCAATGCTCCATTTTGGGACACCTCTATAGGACAAGCCATTGCCTCATTTGGCACTAGTTTAAACTTTTTTGAAGAAGTTTCACCAAATGAAGAAGAACATAGACAATACCAGGTAGCTATTCTCCGTGCACAAGAAATTGAAAAGAAAATAGATGACATTTTGGGCACACCACCATCACGTTTCGCAGCTATTCCTGTGGGATATCGTTCACTTGCCGATTCTATGAGACCCATTGAACCAATTTTAGATCGCATAGTGACTCCACATAATCCAGGTCAAACTTCCAACCCCACTGCCTCCCATATTATGTCTGTTCCCAATCCTCCCGGCTCTTCCGCACCTGGGGCTCAATATTCAATTCCTGTTTCATCAATACCTTCTATTGTCGGGGAGAAACCCCCAGTACGACCTATGTTATATGTCACCAGAATTGTACCTAGTCATGGATAGACCTCTAATATAGAGAAATCTACAGTTTATGTCCTTCCTACCCACAAAAATGTGGTTAACCCTCCATTCAATTTAGGTCAGCCCGTGGGAGCACAATCTGTAACCAATCAAACCTCTTGGGGGTATGGTTACACAGCAAATAAAGTACTTGTAGGAAACATTAATTATCCATCCAAGCCTATAGGAATGCCTTATGCTGGAATTCCATATCCTAGTAATACTTTCACGCCATGGGGGCAACCTAACTGGTCCTACATGCCAGCTATGGGGGGGATACCTATACATATTGTGGGGGGTCTCGGAGGACCACCTTATGGACTTCCTCCCCCTGGGGGTCCTAATGGTCCTGTTGACTTTCCTCCTTATGGTCTTAATGGTCTAGGTGGTCCAGGGGGGCCTAGTGGCTTCCCTCGTAATGGTCCCGGAGGGTCTAGTGGCCCTCCTCCTAGTGGTTCCAGTGGCTCTAAAGGTTTACCTCCTAGCGGTCCTCGAGGGTCTGGTGGTCCTCCTCCTGGTGGTCCAGGTGGTCGTGGTGGCCCCAATGGTCCTGGTGGTCCCGAAGGCCCTGGTGGTCATTCCCCCTGGAGGCCCCAACGGTCCTAACGGTCGCGATCCCAAAAATCAACCCCCTATGGGTGGATCTTCTGGTATTTCTTCATCACAGCAACTTGTCTATCAGTCTACTTACGATCCTACTGGTACTTATATGCCATATCAATATTACCAGTATGTGCAACCTAATTTTCAATTACCTTTCTTAGCAACTTTGGACTTTCCTTATTTGTCCAAGTTGATTAATGACCCCATTCAACATAACCCCTCGTGGCCTCCCATTGTGGTAAAGTTACCATCAGACATTCCAAAGTTCGATGGGAAGTAGGGAGATGATCCGAAAGACCATGTCATGACATTCCATTTGTGGTGTTCTTCAAACTCCCTCATGAATGATTCAGTTCGTTTAAGACTCTTTCAACAAACTTTGACCAGTACAGCCGCAAAATGGTACATTTAACTTCCACAACATTTGTTTGTGGATTTTGGCTCATTGGAAACTATATTTGTT
The DNA here is from genome assembly GCA_001517045.1 of Pseudotsuga menziesii. Classification (NCBI taxonomy): domain Eukaryota; kingdom Viridiplantae; phylum Streptophyta; class Pinopsida; order Pinales; family Pinaceae; genus Pseudotsuga; species Pseudotsuga menziesii. The sequence continues at coordinate 202,684 of LPNX010754458.1, forward strand.
ACACACTTTCAACTTCCTATCCATTATGAAACGAGTACTAATCTTTTAAATTCTCTGCAACAAAACACCTCCACCCACATATCCGATCATATCCATGAGTGGAGAAGGCGAAGAAGACTTATTAAGGATCCTATGCCAGATCAGTTATTAGCTGATTGGTTTACCAAATATTTTATTCCTTCGGTTGCCCAAGATGTGGCTATATGGTCGGTGCCATTACTGAAGAGAAAGCCATTAGTCGATCCCAATATCTAGACTTGGTCTATTCCTAGTACGGAAATTTGTATGACTTGATCCCTCAAGCTCCTTGCCCAAGCACTGATCCTGCAAAGCCACTAGCAGAAGTCCCTATTGATGGGATTGTTGGTTCAATCCAGTCCCCGTCAGCAACAAAACCTGCAAAGCAACCCCAGACTATCAACCCTACTCCTTCGACTCCCAAGGTTTCCACCGAGATCAATTCTATTCAGAGTATTCAAATGCCCGACAACAATAAAAAGAAAGGTAAAGCTAAAAACAAAAAATCTAGAAACCAACAGGAGAATCCAAAACCAACCACCAACGATAAAGATAAAGGGAAAAGAAAAGAAAAATATCCATGTCTGCTATGCGGAGGTGACCATTTCACAAAAGAGTGTCCTCGTCAAGACGAAATCACCCAATTTTTGAAAACTAATCCCGCACCCGCAGTTCTCACGGATCCTTTTCCCTCTCAACAACAACTGATAGAACACATGTCTAATCAGGGAAACCCTTGTTCTTCAGAGGAAATTTGCATGATGTCCTCGAATACTATTAGTTTGCACTCGAAGTCAGAGTTACGACAAACCCGCAAACAAGAAAGAAGACAATTATTCTTCAAGAAAATCTCCCTCTACTGGTTCTCTTGAATTCTCATCTACTATCCCCATAACTATCGAGAAGCCTACTCTCAACATGGTTTTGCATCCACCCAAGAGTACTCTTAGGAAGGCTGTTTTTAACCCTAATGCCTGAGTTGCTCAATTTTATAATGTAGTTGAATATCTCGCTCAGGCACCATGTGCACTCACTCGGGCACCATGTGCAATGTCTGCCTTGGAAGTACTCCAAAGTTTTCCTACACAACACAAAAACTTGTTAACTGCGTTAGGAGCTTTAGACCCGGACAATACTAATTTGATTCATTTCAATGTCGAGAACTATAAGTCTAGACTACCTCACAAACTTTCTTTCCAAATCGTCACAAAAGTAGTCTAAAAAAAGGTCTTTAGAACTATCTTAGACAAAGGAGCTTCAACTTCGGTTTTGTCCCTGTCTTGTTGGAAAGATATTGGCTCTCTCGAGCTTGTCACACCACCTATGACTCTGAAAGCCTTTGATGGATGAGGTTTCCAGCCCCATGGTCTCATATCAGCCCTTTCAATCAAGCTTGGGGGAAAAACTGTTTCTATTCAAGTATAAGTAGTAGATGCCCCATTAGATTACAACCTCCTTCTAGGAATAAATTGGTTTTACGCCATGACTGCTGTCGCTTCGACGGTATTTTGAACGATCCAATTTCCACATCTAGGGAGAATTGTCACCATTGACCAGCTCAATTTATGTACGTCGGATGTTACTACCTCTATGGCTAATAACATCCATATGTTAGGCCAATCCCCTCCTCCTTACTAGTCGATTGGGGTAGGCATGTTGAAGGATTCATCCCTTATTGGGATTTTCCCCTCTACTCCTCCTAACACAGACACAATGACAGTAAATATGATTGTGTCATTTGATTATTATCCAAAGGGAAAACAAATTGTTGAGTCCACTTCATTGAGTCCACATGAAGAAATGTACAACATCATTCAAACCCTTTCCAATGACCACACTGATGAACTTCATCTGGTGGCTTTGGACCCTTACCATCTACCCTACTAGTTAGAACCTTCTCTTCCTATTCTGGATTATCTCTCTGATACTTTTCCTTCTAACAAGTCCCTTATGGAAATCATGAGTACGAATGAGCCTATCTGGGAGGATCACCATCATATATCCTCGTTCCTCCCCAACACCAGTTCGATAAACAATGATTTTGCATCCCTGTTTTCCACTAATATTATCAACACACCTCAACATCCTATATTGTTGCAAGACACAGATTCTAAAGGAAAATTATGCAACATTACTCAAACAAATCCAATTGACACATCAGCCAAGCATGGTACCATTGAGCATGTTCATGTTGGGCAAAACTGCTCCGTAGAAGAATTTGAAGCATATAGGGCACTTTTCCAAGAATTCCGTGATATTTTTTCCTAGTCTTATGAATAAATGTTAGGGATAGACCCATTCATTATGGTCCATGAAATAAAAACCTATCCCATTGCTAAACCTATCAGGCAAAAACTGAGGCAAGTCCATCCACGAAAGGCCGTAGCTATTAAAGTTGAGATAGAGAAACTTCTCAAAGCTGGGTTTATTTATCCTGTACCCCTCATGGAATGGGTATCGAACATCGTCCCTATCAATAAAAAACAGGGAACCATTAGAGTCTATATCGATTTTAGAGATTTGAACAAAGCTTGTCCCAAGGACAACTTTCCTACTCCGCATATCGACCAGATTATCGACAACTGTGCCAGACATGTCATCTTCTCATTTATGGATGGCTTTTCAGGTTATAATTAGATTGATATTTTACCCACCGATCAGCACAAGAGGACATTCATTTTCCCATGGGGAACCTTTGCATATAGGAAGTTACCATTTGGCTTAAAAAATGCTGGAGCCACTTTCCAGTGTGCTATGTCCTATGCGTTTCACGATATAAAACATATTTTTGAATCGTACCTTGACAACCTCTCTGCTCATTCACAGCGACGGGAGGACCACCCTGGTCATCTTAGAGACATTTTCCTGAGATGCCGTTATTATAATATATGGCTCAATCCTCATAAATGTGTTTTTTGCATTGAGATGGGACGCCTGTTAGGTTTTGTGGTTTCTAAGGATGGAATCCAGATAGAACCATTGAAAATTGCCGCTATTTTAGCTCTACCGGCCCCAACCAACCTTCTAGAACTCCAACGTTTGCAAGGGAAGGGAAAATTTCTCTACCATTTTGTGTGCAATTTTGCAGAGAAAACACACGATTATATGCGTCTCCTTAAGAAGGACACTTTGTTCTATTGGGATTACCAAGCCCAACGAGCCTTTGATAATCTCAGACACGCTCTGACCCATTCACCCATGATACACCCCCCGGATTATTCAAAGGATTTTCTCTTATATATTACTTCCTCCACTACTACCATCGCTATGGTTTTGGTGCAGGAAAATCCCGACGGTCAGGAGCATGTGATCCACTATGCTAGTAAGAATCTTATGAATTCCGAAACCCAATATTCACACGTGGAGAAATTAGAATTGGCCATGATCATTGTTGTTCAAAAATATCATCACTACATTTTGCTCCACACAACCACTGTATTGGCAGACCAGAACCCTATGTATTATATCCTGACTCGTCAGGTGCTTGGGGGCAAGTACTCCCGATGGATAGTCATACTATAAGAGTTTGATCTGGAATTTGCCAAAGCCACATAAAAGAAATCCCTGGTCTTTGCCGAGCTCATGTGTGATCTTCCCTGTGCTTCGATGGAATCTGAGCCCAGTGATTCATTTGCGGATGAATTCATTTTCCTGATAAGCACTACTGACCCATGGTATGGATATTTTCTCATTTATCTCCAAACACAAAGATTTCAGCCAAATCTATCCTGTGACGATCGCCACCGTATCCGTAACCACACAAAATACTACCTCATCTTGAATGACACTTTATATAGATGTGGTATCGATTTCGTTCTCTGGTAATGCCTCACCCATGAGGAAGCTGAACAAGTGTTGAATGATTGCCACTCTGGAGCATGTGGCGGTCATTTATCTAGGATGGCTACAGCCCAAAAAATCCTTTGTGCTGGCTATTTCTGGCCTTCAGTCTTTAAAGATTGTCATGAGGCTGTCAATTAATGCCCACCCTGTCAACATTTTTATCCAAAAAATCACACTCATCCTGCTCCGCTACACCCCGTCATTGCCGTTGGCCCATTTTCCAAATTGGGGATTGATTATATGCATTGTAAGCCTACCTCAGCCGGGGGGCATGGTTACATCATCGTGGCTATTGACTATTTTACAAAGTGGGATGAGGCCATGCCTACATATGTGGAAGACGGTAAGACTGCCACTCTCTTCCTGTTCAATCATGTGATAGCTAGATTCAGATTCCCGCGGTCTATAGTTACTGATCACAGATCACATTTCCATAATCAAATGATGGAGGAACTAAGTGCCAAGCTAGGTTTTTTTCATAAAAACTCTAAGCCCTATTATCCACAAGCTAGTGGTCAGGTAGAGGCCATTAACAAAGTTTTGAAAATGATGCTTTGTCGGATGGTTGGAGACCATAAATCCAAATGGCACCATATCCTTTTTTCCGCTCTTTGGGCTTACAGGACTTCGGAGAAAATAGCTACTGGTTTCACACCTTTCTAGGTTGTCTGTGGACTCGAAGTTCTATTTCCAATTCAATGTCAGATTCCATCCTTGAAACTTGTCGTCGAACTTATCCCAGACACTTCCGCAGAGGAAGAGATATTTCTATACTTGAACAATCTTGATGAAACTAGGAGAGAGGCTGCCTTGGCTAATGAGGCACACAAGAAATGCGTCAAGGTGCAGTATGACAAGTCTGTCCAACCTCGTTCCTTTAACGAGGGTGACCTAGTTTTGACTTGCGATCAGAGATCTGACAAACTAGGGAAAGGAAAGTTCAAATCCATGTGGTACAGTCCTTTCATTATTTCTAAATTTTTAGAGAAAGGAGCCTATGAGCTCATGAGCTACGATGGAATCCCTTTAGGAAAACCTCACAATGGGTTGTACCTGAAGAGGTACTATGCCTAGATCTCTCTTGGATAGTATCTTGTATATATGTATATTACTTGACTTTCAGTGTGCTTAATTATTTTCAATATAGTTTTGAGTTTAGTGTCCGTATCTGTTTATACCATGTTTTGGTTGTGTAGAGGAGATGGCTTTCTACACTTCGCTAATGGTGCTTGCTACCACACCTTGAATCTTTCCTCAGCTGCTTGGGTTCTCTATTCCCAGCTTACGATTGGGTCAACTTAGGAGTGGTTTGTATTGGTCCCACTACCAACAATATCGTCGAGTTTCAAGCAGTCATAGGTATTTTGACTGAAGCTGCCTCCCAAGATGTTCGCAACTTGGTAGTCTTGATGGACTCACAACTAGTGGTTTGTCATCTAAACCATGTTTATACCATTAGGAATCCTTTGCTTATCTGTCTCTTCTGGAGGGTACGCCTGTTAGAAAGGTCATTTGAAACTATCAGCTATAGGCATATCCCTAGGGAACATAATGTAGTTGCTGACTCATTGGCTAATTACATCCTAGATTGGCATATTGCCCATTCATGACATGAAAATAAAACTTGGTTCATTGTAAATAAATGATTAAAGACACATAAAACTCATGTAAAATACATTCACCATTTGAGACGTATAAACACCAAGTAAAAGTCTCTCTCTCTATATATATGAACATGTTTTACAAAAAAATAGGTCACAAGACCTCATCTGAAGCACATAGGCTTTTAGGTAAAAATCACCATACAAAAATCTTGAATCTATCAGCTTTCAGTGGATACATCATGCACTCATCATCTAATGATTCTCATGGTAACACATCACTGCCTGGGCTACTCTATGTAGCAGTCTACTAAAGAGACTCGGTACTCCTGTTGTAGGCCTCTGATACCTCAATAGGAGGTCGTCAATAGAAGCATTAGGGATGTCTAGAGTCAACCTCTCTAGGTTCTCCTCTAAATCCCTTGTCACATCATCACCCTGCAGTACAAAATAGGCTCTGTCTCACCTATCCAATGCGGAGGCTCCCCCAGGTTGTGCTGCTCCAACGTCTACATGAAAACATTCAAGTCTCATTACTTAACATAAAAAATATAAAACATCAAAAACATAAAAACACGATTTCCATTTTAGGGTCTCTTGTTTCTTACCGATGTCACCCCATTGTCCACCAAGAGGGAGTGGTAGGTTAGGGTCATCGCTGACGTCAATGCCCACATATGCATAATCCTCCACCATGAGGAGTTGATATCTCAACCATCGAAATAACGGGTCACCGAACTTTACCTTCCCCCTGCCCGCTCCAATACAGGCCATAATCTGGACCCACCTCTGCATGTGAGGGTCCCGTGCCCTTAGCTCTGTAAATACTACTTGAGGTCTCATCTGTGGAACCCGATCGAAGAAGAAGCAAGCTAGAATATAACCGAAACCAAATTGCTTCAGCCCCCCCTTCCGACACTTGGTCAGCTGATCCTTGAAGATCGGAAGTAGAGCTTTCACCTAGTTAAAGAATGTAGGTGCCATGGCCTCTATGGCGTAGAGCATATGTTCTCTAGACACCTAGTGTACTCCTTGGCTTCCCACCACTCTCTGCATGGTAAACAACACAGTTCGTAGAGGGCCATCCATCACTACTTTTATGGGGATTTTCTTCCCCGATGTCTTGGTCCTAGGAATGCAGTGACGGTCTATCAACTACTAAGTAGTAATGTCCCCCCCGCAGGAACCAGTCAGTGAGATGGGAGCACCCTGTCTCGAAAGGTCAGTCAGGAAGTAGATGTCCTCTACCTCAACTGTCAAAATGTGAGCATCAACCTCAAAATGTCATTGCTTCGGATTCCACATCCAGAGTATATGCTCTAGTAGTCACTCGTGTGACACCATACTGGGTGTGCAGAAGAACTTTAAGAGTCCGTAGTCTCTCAATGCAGCTATGCAACCCACATTTCATTCGTCGAAGGCGTCTTCGTTATGATGTTGTCTCTCTTTCCATATGACCATTTTTTATCAACAAGAACCCGTCAAAAACCATCACAAGACTTGTTAGAAACATTCTTACTCATCCAAATCAATAAAAATGAGCTAATTTTTCTTGTGCAATTACTTTTATTTATCCATGGTCGGCACCGCCTGTGTCCCATTGAGGACAGGCGGTGGCACAGCCTGTGCACTAGGTTTTCAGCATGGTTCTAGCAGGGTACTGCTTATCCTGCAAGGGTTAAGAACGGTGCCCACTCCCATGATTTTAGGGCTTTCCTAATAAGCCCAAAACACCATTAAAAATCAAAATTGAAGGCATAAGATGAAAGAGTAGGGTCTAGTCTATTACTTGGAATTGAAAATGAGCGAATCCGACTGTGGATGCTCCCAATATTAGCTACTGAAGATCTGGCCAAGAAAATACTCCAAAGGTTCTCCACTATGGGTAAATAGTAATTTTTTTTTATTTTTTACTATTTACATGACTTTTATATACATTTTAGGGTTTGACATGCTATAGTTTTGTTTTAAAACCATTTACTACTCAAAATATATCAGTCATAACCCTTTAATGTCAGTTATTGGGGCATTTAACACTTGTTTTTTAGTCGTTATAGGATAGAAGAGCAGTAGTAGTAAAGTTTTGGGAGTTTGTTTTTGACTTTTCGTACTGCCTTAAAATGGAAAAACTCTTTTGAGCATTTATTGCGACACTTTGTCACGCTCTTGAAACTTAGCATCAAAGGTCCGAGTCCGTTTATGATTCTTTTCAAGCTCGTAAAATCTCTCATCGTTAAAAGAGACCTAGTGGAGTCTTCTTTAAACTCTTTTCGGGCTCCTTAAATATGAAAATATTGTCGAGTGATCTTGTCTTCTTCACGCTCGTTAAAGCATTTGAAGAGTCATTCATCTGATGGTAGGTTATCACTTTTTCGGTTCAGGTGAACTATTTTACGAAAAAGGACCCTATGGAGTCTTCTTCCATGGTCGTTCAGACTCTCTAAACATAAACGATACCGAGCTTTCTTTCATTGGACTCGTTAAATTAAACATTGGGAGACCCTATTTTGGGATCAAACCCCTCCTCTCTCAGGTTTGTAAAACATATGAGTTTAGACTTGTTTTTAGACGAGCTATAACGAGTGTTTGTTACCCTCTTTGAACTCGTAAAACCAAAAAGAGGCACTCATCAATCATGATGGGGAAAATGGGAAGGGAATCATTTTGCAAATAAATGGCAGTAGTTTGTCATTACCTTTGAACATGGCACTTGTCTGCATATCATTTCAATCAATTGGGTATTCAACTGATCTCTGTGAGGATCCACTTTCGTGAGTCATGCCACTCCTTTGATTCTTTCAAACGAATGCATTGTCCACTGTCACACTATGTGTTTGTCTGGTTTAGTCATGCTTCCAAGTCTTTTGTCGTGCCGCCCGATGTTCAAAGGGAAGTTGAAGAAGTTTTACCTCTGCAATCAAAATAGTCTCTATGTCAGTACTTTTGAATCAGTCTTATGGTTGCTACATTCACATCATTCCAGAACTATGTTCCGAGTTTCGCATCGTCGATGTGGGACTCATCATGGCCATCCTTCGACGAGACTATTCCCATCGACATCAGCTCTTCATCCGGGAAATAGTCTTAGTAAAACATAATTTATTACCTTGAGATCTGTATGCCTTCATGACAGATTCTCTCGCTCTCGACATAGGTTCACATCATTGACCTTTGATCGATAGAATCGACTAGGTGTTCGACATCAAGACATCTATTCACGCTCAGTAGATTGTACTAGGGTACCTTGGGAATCATTGACATCAATGGTGATCTCCCTCGCACTTGTTAAAGGTTCACATCATTGGCCGGTAATCAAGTGGTTTCTACCATGTTCGACTTCAGATCATTGTAATCTCATGGATAGAATCATACATTGTGGAAGACGAGACGAAGACCCTGGGTATTTGTTTAGCACTCATTGCTTTCCCCAGGTTGTGATTGAGTTTTGTATATCTAGCATGGATCCACATTTGTATGGCCGTGGCTATGCTCAAATTTGCGTCTGTATGACATAGATCTACGTTGTATGTCTAGTAGCTATGTCCAAGTTTGAGTCCTTTATCACATGGATCTACGCTGTATTCTAGTAGCCATGCTTGTTTATTCCTCTCATGGATCTGCCTTGTATTGGTCTACAGCCATGAGTTGGTTACATTTGTCTATGAGTTAAAAGTATCAATGTACTATAGATGCCTACTAGATGACATTCTCTGACCGAGCTGACATTTTCACCTTGAAGTGACAACTTGTTCTCTCAAATCTCTCGCTTATTGTATCCCTCTAAGTCTCATGCTTTGGGGGGCATTCTATTATACCTAAATCCTGTCACCATCATGTGATGAGACCCTTAACTTCCGTGTTTGCCCTTAATCCCAACACTTAGATGGAAACTTGCTCTGTTTGTCAATTCTACTTGAAAAAACTTAGCACCGTGCTTACCTTGTGGCTGATGAGAGGTACCTTGCTCAACACTGCCTGTATCCTATTTTAGAGAAGCAGTTCCACCGCCTATGGTCTTTGGTCTAAAAGTGGTTCTCATCTAAACCGCTCTGTCATAAGGGAAGAAAAGCGGTACCCTGGGTAAAATGGGAAAAAGAGAAGTTTCTTGAGGCTTCTAGATCTTGAGCCTTGTATCCTCCCTTATCTCTATCATTATGGGTTAGTTTGAGCTCGAGATCCCCCATGGTAGTATCTTGGAGCCACCTCACCCACAATTCTCTCAACTATTCCTATCCATTGAGCCTTATAAATACAAGCTCATATCCATAGTTGAGGGGGAGAACTATAGAGGTATTGTTATGCTGTTGGATTGACTACCTAGTCCAAATCATTGGAGATCATAGAGAGCAAAGTTGGAGCTTATAGGGATGAAGTGTTTGTCTCATGGAGGGGCTTGTTGACACTAAGGAAACGGTTGTAATATTCTCCATACATTTTAATGGAAAGCTAATTTCTGTCTTACATTACTGTTGTTTTGATCTCACATGTACTTGTTGCTAGATTCCTTAGTCACTAACGTGGATAAGTAAATGATTTTTTGGTAGCTTTGATGTGTTTTCATGTTTGATCTGTTTGCAGGTACACAATTTCACAATCGAAGCAGTATTCCAGGTGTCTATAGTATTCAGGGAAGGTCTTCATCCTTTGTCGTTCACTCATTTGTTCTGGATCTCAACCATTTAGACCAAAGGAACAACTTTTGTCTGTCGAAGGTGCAATATTACTGATAACACTAGAAAGGTATCGAAAGACGCCTATAGGAAGTAGTTCTACCCTGAAACCTAAGGAGATTCTCTTAAAAGATCTTACTGGGGAATCCATAGAAGGAGAAGGAACCTTGGTAGAAGGTCCTAAGGAAGTTCAAGAGGATCAGCCACTAGAACCTCCAACCCTCCACTAGTTTCAAATCCAATTAACACAACTTTTTCACTAGTAGGAGTTTTGAATTTCATTGATTTTGTTGATCCTGCCCAAGTAAAATCTCTCTTTGGAACCTCAGTAGATCCAATCATCTCACAAAGTCAACGAAATTTCAATTTTATACATATTTTAAACGCTACCGGCATCGTTTCTGATTTACAACACACATTGCAAACATACTAGGCAAAAAATATAAACCTAAAAACATATATAATAATTATTTTTTCCATTTTTAACCTAACATTTTAAAACTTAATTAAAAAATTAAAATTCCATTTCTATTTCAAGAAACAAGCATTGCGGGTCACCTCTCTGCTCCGACATTCTGGTGAAAGGGGGTGTGGCTTGCGTGGTCGACTGGTCGAGGTCTCCGGGGGCACGGCTGCACAGGCGACGTGTTCGGGGATGTGAACGCTCGGTCAAGGTACGTGCTTGATCAAGGTATTTTTATGGACAAATATGTTATGCCCATGGGTGCGCACGACCCTTTTTTATAATTTTTTAAAAATAGAAACCTCGATTGCGGTATGAAGCTCGATCGAGGTCCTTACCTTGATTGAGGGTTAAATAAACCCTCGATTGAGCTCTTCATAAACCCTCAATCAAGGTTGTCATACCTCGATCGAGGGTTTAACGAGAGCTCTATTGAGGGTTTAGAAAAACCTCGATCGAGCGCTTGTTAAACCCTCAATCAAGGTATTAAAACGTCGATCAAGGATGCACTTTTTGCATTTCGCCGAAAATCCGTTGCCAAAAATTGTTACCCACCTCCATGGATGCACCCCTTCCTTAACTCGTTTAAGTTCCTCCCTTAAAAATTTTACTGTTTGTTGGATTTCAGATGGGTTATCATCCCTACTTTCATTCAAATTTACCCAGAATTCACTATCTCTAATGTTACATTCATCATTTTTTATTGGATCCTTAGGATATGATTCTTCTTCAGTAAACATTCCCACATCTACCATGATTTATGAAAAACAAGGTTATTCTTCTCTTCATGTTTGTAAGAGGGTCAAACCATAAAAAATAAAGTTAGTTTTATGTTTTTATCAGTTTGAGTGTCGGGATTTGTTCATGCCAAGGGTTGTAAGCATGCTCTGATACCATTCTGTCACAAACCCGTAACTTCCATAATTAAATGTTTATGATTTATTATTTAATCTTATCGCAACATGAATTTGTAGCGTGTTCATATTTTTCATGACATACTCTTTATTCAACTGCATGGATAAGTTTAACTAGACTTGTTAATGTTTGATGACAAGGTGTGTTTTCTGTTTGGCCTTGTCTCCATTTATAGTGACAAATTGGTCATAGCCTCGCCAAGATGATGTTTAATTCTTTGAGTTTATTATCCTAATAGTTTGATTACCTAGGAGATAATCCTAGACCTATGGCTTAGTCCTAGCTATACTCTAAAATAACATTTGTTTGTTTAAGATTATGCTAAACCCACCCTTCATATGAGTTTCTTTTACAAAGGTGGCTATATAATTGTTTATTAGCTTGATGGTAGTTTGCTAAACGATTTTGGAAGGCTTTGTAGTAGGCATAAGTCATAATCCATGGTTTAAGGACCTATCCTGTGAGCTTTATACATCATGAGGGTGCTAGATATAATATAAAGTTATAGATATATGTCGAAGTGTCCATGGGGGATACAAGTAGATGCTAGTAGTTTTATGAGGGTTTAATGAAGTTTTAAATAGTTGTGTTAAATTATTATCATATCCCTGGCTGCGAGTTGACAGCGGAGCAAGGAACATTTAATGGCATGGTTATTTGCATGCGTTTTGGGAAGGATTTTAATCTTGACCCTCCATTTGTCATTGATCTGATACAAGGGTTTTTGTAGGGTTTTAATGTGGCATTAAGCTATCATGAGGGTATTTCAAAGCATTCATTTGGTCTTGTGTGGTTTTTATGTTAATGGAGGTTGGAGGTTGATTCTCAGTCGCTCCGTGGTCGTGTTGCAACTAGACTTGTCCTTTATGGTCTGTTATTGAGTGTTTAGCTTCTAGTCTATAATATTTGAGTTTGTTTGAAGGTTTATCAGTGGTTAATAACTATGTAGCTGCCATTATGGTCTCAACCATTCTTGGCTCATCGTGAGGTTTAAGTGGAATCCTAATCACTTCCTTGAGTTATGGCAGAGGCTTTGCAGCTTGCAAGGATTTAAATAACGGGTAAAGAAGAAAATACTTCCAATCTTACTCTGCAATTTTATTTTTTTAAATCTTTTCTTAGCTTGAAACAGGGTTGACATCTTTTCTTCTTGTTGCGCAGGAAAAGGAAGAAGAGAGAGCCGGGAGGAGACAACCCTTGGCCCTCTATGTGCGTTAGAAAGGTAAGCTTCTTTTCTGGTTGAACAATTAAAGAATTACATTCATTATTAATAGGGTTTTATTATGAATATGTCATTATGTTGACATGTGAATTGAGGGTACACGCGAAATCTTTGAATAAGCTTGCTTCACCCTTACGGACCAAAATCGGAAAGCAAGGTAATGTTTACAAAATGTGTTTTTTTTTTCTTTAAATTATGTTACAGTTTAAAAATGCACACTTTAACAATACTCAGATGTGAATACAGGTTTCGAAATCACGACTAGGTGAGAGCGATGACAAGGTCACCTCCTTTATAGCCTCATTGTTCTTTGTCCAGAGGTGAGGGATTTACTCTATACTTTGCTAATATGAATAATATATATAAATTTAGATTATCATGGTTATACTAACGCACGTAGGTCCATGAGAATATGAACACTGGCACAACGTGGCTTATGGACTGTACACTTGGATCTACCATCAGTCACAAGGTATGAGTTCGTTTGGTTTTGTGGTTAAGTTGGGTTCCCAGTTGATTGGTTCATGATTATATGGAAGATAAGGATTTCCAACCACTTACGAAATCCTAAGATAAGTTTTTTATATAGACATAAACCTTGTTGGGTTTGTACTTGGATGCATTGGTTACTTAGTAGGGCTTTGCAACCTCTATCAATTTGGGTTTTGACATAGTAGCAGTTGTTCTGTGGTTTGATTTGGGAGAAAAACTTGCAATTTTACTTTTAGTCTTTATATTCAAAATATTAGCTTTACGTGTCCACGTGTCCTAGATACCGTATTCTGTCTTTGAAAAATTTACATTTGCTAAACTTAGCAAATAGTTGTTGTTCCCTGAACACTTGTATGATTATTTTTAAGTGTTCTTCGTGCTCTTGTTTATTTTTAGAATAGATTACTATGTCATCCATTAGGTAGACTACAAAAAATTTACATCCCTTAGAAGCATACTTTTTCATTTGTAAGGCTGAGATTTCTCATATGGTATGCTTCCTGGGAATCCCTTTTACAACAATAGTATTACCTTTATCACCCAAGCATAAGAATGTTTAATCACAAAAGTTTAAAATAACTCTATGTTTCTTTACCCAGTCCATTCTTATCAGTGAATCATAAGATCCTAGAGGTAAAATATTTAAATAAGCATGTGTTTTTAAGTCATTCATAATAAATTCACACTTTTTCACGAAACTAGTGATATTTCACTTTGTGCATGTAACAAGTTGCACTAACCAATATTTTCAAACTTATCTTGATGTAACTTGTATAGTTCTACAATTTTAGATGATACATAACTTAGACTTGCACCTGGATCAATCAATATAGAAATGGGTTTGTCTTTTATCATACCTTCAATTTCGACCATATATGTTTGATGATTTGCTTTTCGGTTCTCCAATGTTGCATTGATTCTAGGCATGCTTTTTGATGTATCCCCCAATATAGTAGCTTCTTGAATTGAATGGACATTATTAATATTTTTCTTTCTTATGGGGAAATATTTAAAGTAATTTGGTTCACCACATTCCCATCATTTCAGTGGTTCACTTTCTGCAATATTTTTATTAAAGGTAGTGGGTGTTTCCCTTTCTTTTGTTGTTGTAGGATTTTGCTGTTTAAATTTTTTATAATTATTCCCTTGGTATCCCCAATAATAATTCCCACTATTCTTATAAAACTTAGTTCCTTTCTTTTTTTGTTCAAAATTGTCACGGCTTTTATTTTTCCAGTTAGGTATGTTCTCTTGTTTGCTTTTATTTTGATCATAGCAAAATTTTTCTTTTCTCATTGCCTCTTCTATAGTTTTCGGATTATCATCTTCAATTCTCTCTTTGAACATAAGAGACAAACAACTGAGGAAACGTTGTATTTTTTGTTTCTCATCAATAATATAAGGCACATAACGTAATAAACTTAAGAATTTGTTGCACAGCTCTTTCATAGGCATGGAGCCTAATCTTAATTCATAGATTTCTTTAGTTTTTTCCTCGTAATACGGTTATGATAAATATTTTATTTTGAAATATTTCTTAAAGGTTTTCCAAGTTACGTAAAGATCTTTAATGCCTTTTACTTTCTTTGTGTCTTGCCACCAGATATCATCTTTTCCTATTAAGTTATAAATTGCCATTTTTTCTTTTAATTCGTCATAATAGTTATGAATCTGGAAGTACTTTTTCATTCCAGATAACCAAGCTTTTGCTTCTTCTCCTTTTTCGATTTCTCCATTGAACATAGAAGGTTTTATATTTTTGAATTCACCAAAAATTTATTCATATGGTTTGTATTTATTTTTCTTCTGGTTACTATCACTACTTTCACTAGAATATTTATATTTTTCAGTATTATGTTTAGCTAATTATTCGCTTGAAGATACAGTCTCATGTTTAGAAAATTCTACTTTCCTTACCTTACATTTATAAGGTGTAGTTCTTGACATATTTAATTCGGGTTCTTTATTTTTTTTCTTTTTCATTACTATGTTTTTTAGTCAGCATAATATTATTTAATTCTTCATGTGATTTTGAAATGCGTTCATTATCTTCCTTAACTCGTTTCAATTTTTCCCCTAAATATTTTACTATTTGTTGGAGTTCACATGGGTTATTATTCCTACTTTCATTCAAATTTACCCATATTTCACTGTCTCTAATGTTACCTTATTCATTTTTTATTGGATCCTTAGGACATGATTCTTCTTCAACAGACTTTCCCACATCTTCCATGATTTCTGCAAAAAAAGGTTATTCTTCTCTTCTTGTTTGCAAGAAAGTCAAACCATAACAAATAAAGTTAGTTTTTTGTTTTTATCAATTTGAGTGTTGGGAGTTTTGTAGGCAAAGTGTTGTAACCATGCTTTGATACCATTCTGTCACAAACCCGTAAATTCCATAATTTTTTTTTTGTTTACGATGTATTATTCAATCTTTTTACAACATGAATATGTAGCATGATCATATTTGTCATGACATGCTTTTTATTCAACTGCATGGATAAGTTTAACTAGACTTGTTAATGTTTGATGATAGGGTGTGTCTTCCGTTTGGCGTTGTCTCCATTTATAGCAACAACTTGGTCGCATATTCACCAAGGTGATGTTTAATTCTTTGAGTTTATTATCTTAATAGTTTGATTACCTATGACATAATCCTGGACCTATGGTTTAGTCCCAGTTATACTCTAAAATAACATTTATTTGTTTAAGCTTATGTTAAACCCACCCTTCATATGAATTTCTGTGGAAAAGGTGGTTATATAATTGTTTATTAACTTGATGGTAGTTTGTTAAACGATATTGAAAGGCTTTGTAGCAGACATAAGTCTTAAGCCATGGATTAAGGCCCTAGCCCACGATCTTTACACATCATGAGGGTGATAGCTGTAATATAAAGTTTTATCTATATGTCGAAGTGTACACGGGGGATACAAGTGGATTCTATCAGTTTTATGAGGTTTTAATGAAGTTTCAAAATAGTTGTATTAAATTATTGTCATAGCCTTGGATGCGAGTTGACAACACAACCAGGAACATTTAATGGTATGCCTATTCACATGCGTTGTGGGAAGGATTTTAATCTCGACCCTCCATTTTTCATTAATCTGATACAAGGGTTTTCGTAGGGTTTTAATGTCGCATTAAGTTGTCGTGAGGTTTTTTCAAAGAATTCATTTGGTCTTGTTTGGTTTTTATGTTAATGGAGGTTGGAGTTTGATGCTTAGTCACTCCATAGCTGTGCTACAACTAGACTTGTCCTTTATGGTCTGTTATTGAGTGTTTAGTATCTGGTATGTAATATTTGAGTTTGTTTGAAGGTTTATGAGTGGTCAATGGCTATGTAGCTTCCATTACAAACTCAACCATTCTTGGATTGTCATGAGGTTTAAGTGGAATCCAATTACTTCCTCAAGTTCTAGCAGAGGCTTTGCAACCTGCAAGGATTTAAATAATAGGTAAAGAAGAAAATAATTCCAATCTTACTCTGCAATTGCATTTTTAAAATTATTTTTTTTAGCTTGAAGCATAGTTGACATCCTTGCTTCTTATTTCACAGGTAGAGGAAGAAGACAGAGCCAGGAGGAGCCAACCCTTGGCCCTCTATGCGTCTTATCAAGGAAAGCTTCTTTTCTGGTTGAACAATTAAAGAATTACATTTATTATTAAATGGGGTTTATTATAACTCTATAATTTTGGTTACAGGTGAAGTCAGGGTACACGCAAAAGATTTGCATAAGCTTGTTTCACCCTTACGGGCCAAACTCGGAATGCGAGGTAATTTTTACAAAATGTTTTTTTTTTTTTTTAATTATGTTACAGTTTAAAAATGAACATTTTAACAATACTCATATGTAAATACAGGTTTCCAAAGCACGACCAGGTGAGAGTGACGACGGGGTAACCTCCTCTCGAGCTTCATTCTTTTATGTACAAAGGTGAGGGATTTACTCCATACTCTGTTAACGGGAAGAATATATATAAATTTAGATTATCATGGTTATACTAATGCTCGTAGGTCCATGTGCATATGAACATTGACAGGATGTAGCTTATGGACTATACACTTGGATCAACCATCAATCACAAGGTATGACTCTATTTTGGTTTGTGGTTAAGTTGGGTTCCCAGTTGCTTTGGTTCACGGTTCTATGGGAAGATAGGGATTTATAACCAATTACGAAATTCTAAGATAAGTTTTGTTTATAGACATGACCCTTATTGGTTCTATACTTAGATGCAATGGTTACTTCAAAGGGATTTACAGCCTTTATCAATTGGTGTTTTGACATAGGAACAATTGTTATGTGGTTTCATTTGGGGGAAAACTTGCGATTTACTTTTAGTATGTAGATTTGAAAGATTGGCTTTACAGCCACAATATATTTCACAGTTTGGTAATTTGTTTAATATAATGAAATCGATTGTAAATTGACAGGTGGAAAATCCTACTCTACGACTATGATTCTTGGGTCTTTATTCGATTTGATTGTTATTATGTTTATGAAGCTCAATTTTAGTTGACTGTTAATTGCTTATACTTAAATATCATGATTATGTTGTTAATTTAATTCTTTAACCAGATAGGTCTATTCTAGGTATGAAAGCCCGAAAACTGAAACTATAATATTGTTTGATATTTTAAAACAAAGTTTAGATATTTGTGTAGGAATCCTTCGGCTCATGCAATTTTCTTACTTTGCTTAGATCCATATTGCGGTGTACTTTGAAAATCGGCTATGTCTTATTTGATTTCCTTAATTGATTGTCTATACAAAGAGTTAATTTTTTTGTATATAGCTTATGCATATTATTCAGAAAATGAATCATTTTGGCTCTACTTAGCGTATCTGTGATTACTACATGTAATATGAATAATTCATGTGTACGCATTCTTTAAACATGTAGTTGTAAGGTTATCTAGATTGTAAATTAAAAACAAAGAAGAGATATCTATGAAGAGTCTCTCGCTCTGGTTGTTAAATATAAGATTTATATATTATAGAATTTTATAGTTGGAATAGCTTAACATAGGAAAACAATATAGAAAGGATTAATTTACCATTGTGATTTCTACATATAAAATATATATGTGATTCTACATTCTATACATAAATCATTTTAATAATAACAGTTTAAAACTAAGAACATATCATCAAGAGAATTAAAATGATACTACAGGATACATGGTAAAAAATCTCTATAAATATCAAAACTAAATAGTCAATAAATTCAATAAAGAACTTGTCACCACTGTCGGGAAAAAAAATTGAAGCCATCGTTCCTCCCAACCAACTCCTAGAGCAGCCAAATCTTACTTGATCCAGAACCCCCGAACCTATTTGTTGAAACACAAGGGAAAATTCCGATCAATGCGCCATCTCTTTGCATCAATATATTATTTCACCATCCATTGCCAGCCTCCTGCTTGTTCGATGGACATATTATTTCATAGTATTTTTCCCAGGACTTGGTCATTTATGAGCCTCCTTCTCTTTAGGGCTCCACAAGGATTCCTGAGATAATTTTGGGGAAGATTCCTCCTACATCACTTGAGTTCTCACTTAGTATCTTTCACCATTTGTCATTTCCCCTTGTGGACCAGCAAACACTCTTTTAACGACTACTTCAGTTCTGAATCCTCTCAGTATTTTAATCACACAATAATAATAATCCATTACATTCATTTTGACTTTATTGTCAAAATATTAAAAAAAAAAATATTCCAAGTAATAAATAATTAACAATTCTTTGGTGTATTATAGGCCGGTTTGGAAATTTTTGTTTCGACTCTACAATTCCTCATGGAGAACCCTTCTTGTAGGTTTGTTCTTTATGATCATTCTTCATGGAATAGGATAGGTACCACACAAGACGCTTGGGGAAAATCACTCATGTTCGCAACATTATGATGGAAAAAACAAGAGGATTCAAATCCCGAAAAAACCAAAAAAGTAGAGGGTTCAACCATTGTTTGAAGATGATGAAGGAAGTTGAAGTTTTTATCTTGTGCTATGGTCAACACACCCCTATTAAAATTAAAGAGGATACTGAGAAAGAAAAATTTTGTGTTAAGGAGGAACAAGAGATAATGGATGAGGAAGACACGTAAAAATAAATGCATCCATGGATTTTGGACGTGGAGACTTCCCATACCATAGGCACTAAGTATTTTCAAATGGACTTGTTATATTAGCACATGAAATCAATGTTGGTTAAGGATTTGTTGGATCACATGGAGGAATAGAAGGAAATCCTCTCGGATATTAGTGTGCTACAAGACGACATGGCGAAAATAAATGCCAACATCAACCTGATAGTGAAAGACACCACTAGATTTGAGTTTGTTGATAAGGTAGACGAAGCTGATGACCATCATCCTATATTATATCATGAGACGCCTCTCATCTCCATTTCTAATGACGATGAACGCTCCTCTTAATATCAGTAGCGTCCAAGTTTTTTTGTTATTTCGAATTATCATAGTCATGTTTATAGAAATTCAATTAGGTACTATTATAATGCTCATAAACTATGGAATTTTCTTTGTTAATATAATTAATTAACACCCACACACATATATTTTTTTTTTCAAGGAAAAAAATTTCTTTATTCTGATCAAATAAACTTGAACTTCTATCTAGGAGCATACATTAGAAAAACATAATATTCGCCTGCAATTTTCTCACGCTATAGGCCTTTCTAAAATTAAAAAATAAATGCAACATTTATTTTCTTCTACATTGTTCTGATTCTAGTGTTCATTTATAAGCATACATAATGATTTTCAATATTTTCATTGCTTATTTCCTTCATCTCCATTAAGCCTGGAGGGAGAGAGGGTGCCATCTTAGAAAGCTTATATGCTTCTGAGTTTAGCTCTCTATAGATACGGTTGAAATTCATTGTCTCAAAATATGATATCTTCTCCCTGGTTGCTTTCAACAATTGTTGGAGATGAGGAGCGTTAATTTTAATTTTTCCATTTTCCCAGTCTATGGTCATTTTTTAATCCTTGAATAGATGCATATTCTTTAACTGATTATCCAAGGTTAGCCTGAGAACTAACCAAAGTGTCGCTAATCCTGCTTTGTTGTTTGAGGCTCGTCCCGGTGCAAAATTGACCTCAAATTTTGTTTTTTTGTTGAGATATACCACTCCTCCTATGCCCCCAAGCGATGGTTCTCCTTGGCTGGCACCATCAAAGTATCCCCATGGACAATTTTTTTTTTATTTAAGGATTTATTATCTGGTGATTTGGTTTGGATTTGGGTTTTTCTTGGTGTTCTTTTAATTTCTACATTAGCACAGTTTATGTTATTTAGGTTGGAGTCCAAGTGTTTTGGAATACCACCCTATTCCGTGCTTCCCATATTGTAAAAACAAAGAGAGCAGTGAGGGATTCATGGTTATGTACCTTGTCATTATGCCACCAATTCTTAAATATGTGTTCCATCAAAGAGTCCCCACTTAGGTTCGAGGATCAGTCCAGCTTGTTTGTGGTTCTTTTCCAAACTATTTCTGCATGGGCATAAGAGAATATTATATGAGTGTTGGTCTCAGTTTCATATATGCATAACAAGCATATTTCGGGCCCTTGGAAGCCCATTTTTAACAGAACCTCCCATGTTAGCAACTTGTTACTCATTTCCAACCAGAGCGTTAAGATTGTTTTTAATGGACTTGGGATCTTCCAAAATGGACCTGGGATCTTCCAAATTATGGCCCACTGTTGTACAGGATTACACACCTAATAACCATAGGTCTGGGGTTACCAACATACTCAATCAACTTGCAGACAATTGACTCTAGAGTGCAGTAAAGGAAATAGGAGGATGAGAAAGACTTACTCGTTTAACGAAGGTCGATCCTTGCTAGTCCTCTTCCGCTCTTCTTCTTCTCTAAAGTCTTCAAGGTTTCTCCTCTTTCACCTGTCAAGAGTCAATATTCCAGATACAAGATGATTCATATATATATAAGCATGTTAGATAAATCACATATAAAATGTAGAAACATAAACATTTATCAAACCAAGATACATGAAACACATATGGAAGAAGGATTCTCTTTATTATCAACAATGGAAAGAGTTCAGATTACAACCCAACGCTTGAGACAAGGACTCCTCTGCAACCAAAGGATTCTAAGTTCCACTGCTCCAAAGACTTCTGTATACAATCCACCAGCATAACTTTGCTCTCCAAGTGTATATATCAAACACCCTCCCCAAGGCCTGTATTTATATGGAGGAAATGAGGCAGTTTCGAAGGTTGAGGAGGTTGAGACAGTTAAGAGGATTAAGGTAAATGGCTTAACTAATCTCATATCATCGCATGTTTTTATTTTTAAATGTCAAGGGACATATTCATAGGTATGTAGAAGGACAACCCGCGAATGATCCGCGAGTTGCTATAAGAGCAACCCGCAAATACATCCATTCGTGACTTGCAGCAACCGACACTTGCGAATGATCCGTGAGTTGTACATGTAGAGAGTCATGAATACAACTTAACATAGCAAAAATGGCAAAGTAACCAGCTGGATGGAAGAAGAATGTATTATATAATAAGCCAATCTATAGTGTTTGGGGAAAACCTCAATCCATAGATGTCCTTTTGTGTGCCAACATGAGGGATGTCGGCACTCAGACGGACAGGTGCCATTCAGGTGTATAACACCACCACCATAGCTCTGTCCCCTCCTGTTCACTCTACAGAGTGACTTCATGCCCCATTTTGGGAGATGGGGGGCATCCTATCTTAGGCCCCTGGTTGGACGAAAGAAATAGGAAGGAGATCCATTAATTAGGAACGCATAGGATGTTGATTAAATGCACCCAAATATCCATTCTACCATATCCAGTGGCATGCCTATCTGTTTTAAATGTAGATGAATAAAGGTCCAACTTAATTTGTCATATGCTTTGGAGAGGTCAATTTTAAGAGAAAAAGCTGGTTGTTTATCTCTTTGATGGAGTGTATTGCTTCCTGAGCCAAAGAAACAACATCATGTATCTGTCTGTTAAATAAGAACCCAAATTGTTCTTTAGAAATTACTTTGCTTAAAATAGGTTTCAGCCTTTGGGCGATGATCTTAGATATTAATTTATAGATCATATTACAATAGGAGATAGGTCTATAATCCTCGAATGTTTCTCCTCTCTATTTTTTTGGTATTAGAGTGATGAATGTGGCATTCATTGCACTGAATGTTTCTCCTCTCTGTTTCTCCTCTCTTGCTTCAAAAATTCATAAAACCCTAGAAAGAAATCCAAGGTGAAACTGTCCAGCCCTAGGCTATTCCCTTTCTAGAAGGAGTGTATTACCTTATTAAGCTCTTCTTCTGTAACTTTTTCTATTAAATGTTTCCTCATTTATTCTGTAATTAAGAGTGGGAACAGATTTAGTACCTCTAATATTTCAAAGATTGGGCATCCCACCGAGGCTATAAATCTAGCTTGAAAATGTTTGACTGTTTCCCTATCCTTGTCCTAGAAATTCTGAGCAGTTCCTCCTTCTGAGTCCTTTATTTCCAGTATAGTGTTTATGATTTTCCTGTGTGAAGCATAATGGTGGAAGTACTTTGTATTCTTGTCCCGTGTTGCTAGCCATAGAGATCTACTTTTAAGATGCCAATGTTGTTCTTTTTGTGCTAAAAGATACTATGTTTTCCTTCTTAATTCTTTAAGATATGTAATTTTGCATTGGAGAATTTTCCTGAAGAATTGGAGTTGTAGAGTTCATGGATCCTCTTCTATGTTTCTCTTAGATTCTTCTGAAAAAGGGATTTGTGTTTCTTCCCCCATTCCTTCGAGATTTTCTTGATGTTTGTTAGGTTTTCCATCATTTGATGCATAAAGAATCTAAAGTATGGTTTTCTAATGGCTTCCAATTTTCATAAACCAAGTCACGGTATCCTTCATCTTCTAGCCATGTTGGGTCAAATTTGAAAGGAGAGGGAAGTTTGTTTTATGGTAAAGAGAAAGATAGCGTGATGGGTCGATGGTCCGATAGCCTTCATGTTTCAACTGTAGTTTTTAGCACCAACTATTCTTGAAAGAAACTTTCTGATACTAAAAACCTATCTAACCTCTTTGAAATAGCTTGATCCCCACCTCTATTATTTTTCTAGGTGGGTTCCAGTCGGATTGGATGGAGATCGATCAGTTTCTTCTTCTCATATAAAGAACCAAAAAACTGGTTGAGTGCGTCTGCATGAGCATTCTTTCCCTAAAATTATCCTGTAGAGAGCGTTAAGTTCAAGTCTCCTGCTAAGATTAAATTTGGAAGATACAGAGCTCCATTACTGCTTAGATTTTCCCAGTACATTCTTTTGTCATAGAACGAACCATATACATTCAATAGGGAGAATTGGGTCCTTGTTTCTGGGTCTTCTAGCTCAGTTCCTAATGCTGCCTTATAAGAAGTTTTTGAATACTATATGATGTCTGGACTCCAAGATGTACATATCCCCCTTAATTGTCCATCTGTATTTATTGCTTCTGTCTACCATTCCTTTAATATCCTGCTCATTACTTCCTTGGCATTCTCCCCTTCCATCATAGTCTATTGGATCACTATTATTTTTGGCTTTTTTATAGTTATTATACATTGGAGAGTTTCTAATTTGGAGGAATCTCCTGACCCCCTTATATTGTAGGAGAAGACTAGCATTAGGGAACCTTGTTATGGGCCTTTTTCACTCTAAGAGCCCTTCCAATAGTTGACTATTTCCCTTCTTTGATTTCTTTGACCGCTTGTAACTAAGCCTTAGTTATAAAGGATCTCTGACCTACTAGCACCTTTTGTGTCTCACTTTGGGCTAATCCACCTGTCGGGCCTAGATTTTCCTCTCTTTTTTATTTGGATCTCAACTCATAAACCCTGTTCACTTCAGTCATTACCTTCTCCGTTTTATCGGGTGTCCATGTTGGTTGTGGTGTTCCTCTGGTATTTTGTCACCCTCTTCAATAGAACCTTCTATCCCATCTATGATTTCAATGGTATTTGTACAAGAAATAATAGAACAAGGGTTATTGGGAGTGTTATTACCTTTTGTCGATGAAGATGTGGTGGGATAAGGATCAGTGTCATTCTTGAGATTTTCAGTCACAATTGGTTGATGTTCATCCTTATCTTCAATGATAGCTTTAAGCTTAAGGTCCGTCACCATTTCCTTGCAACCAATGTCCTTTTCTGCGTTTGTTGTTCTTTCAATTGCATATTTTGTGGGTGAGCGCATCTCACTATAAGTTTTTTTAACCCACACCTTCTTGAAGAAAGGTTTCGTTTGGCCACCCTAATTCACGACACAATCTTTTTGTAGATTCCTAACATGTATGAACTTGAAACACTTGAAATGCAACTTCTAGTAGTCCAATTGGTGAGACCATACGCTTCCATGCATTAATATTACAATTTCCTCAAACAGTCCTAATCTCGTGTCCAATTCTACCAGGATACGAGCGCATCTTCTGTCTATCTTAGTTTCCCAATATTCTTCCAGCACTATAAATTTTCCAATTTTGTTTCCAATCACTTCCAAGATGTGTTGTCGCCAAAAAACCGTTGGAAAACCCAGCAGAATCAGCCATATTTGTTGTAAATTGTGTGGTTCTCTTCTAGCGTTGAAATTGGTGTTCCATTTCTTCAGTATCAGCCCTGACGGACCTTGGTTTCAATTCTGGCTGAGAAAAAGAGAGTTGTCATCCTCCTTCTTAATTTTGAAGAGAAACCATCTTCGTGAGAGGATATGGAACTCAGGTGTATAACCTAAAACTAGGTTCCCATTCTTTCCCATCCAATGCGTTAAGGCAACTTTTCCCGTCACCTTTCCACAGAACCTGCCCACTAGAGCAAAATTCAGATATGTCGGAATTTCTGTGAGTTGAATGTCTCTTCCCACTAATAATTCGAGATGTGTTCGGGATATCCTTTTTTTGGTTTCGTTCCTCTTAATTTCTTCGACCGTAGCGGTGACTGTTCTTTTCCAGCAAAGGTGCCATCATTGCTTGAACCAGAGTTATATCCAACATGCGAGCATGATGACATTCCTTGGGGCCATGAATCTGACATCTTTTGTGTGCCTAGACTGACATCATGTTTACCTGCTTGAAGAACCACGTTCGTGCTGAAGATTGGCCCAAGTACATGCTCCTCATAATCTACTAAGTCATCATACATTGTAACAAATCTGTTTGTGGTGGACACATCCGAGGGTAAGTTAAGAAAGGGAGAAAGATTAGGTTACCACCTTTACCAAGATTATAAAACGCTGAACCTTTGTTCTTTTTCCGTAGGCCGCAGAGCTACATCGTGCCCTTCTACCAATCCTCTTATATATATATATATATATATATATATATATATATATATATACTTTGAATACCATTAATTAAAAATAATAGTTAATATAAATACTCTAATACATTAATTAATAATATTTTCAAATCATATACATTTATAAATGAATGTGAATAATATTAATGGATTTTCAATTATGTCAAATTTATTAAAATAAAATTAAAATAAAATCAATCGAATATTTTTTTAAATTGCTAAAACCCATTAGGCTAATAAAGATAGACATCATTAACTCTTTACCGATAGACATCATTAACTCTTTACATGGAATGAGAGCTTAAATCATTACAAGAAAAAATATGCCATTGTCCTTAAAGAGGCACTTCTACTTTTATATAATTGTCCTAACATGTTTCATTACATCAAATTATACATTTTAAAATACCAACTTTTAATTAATCAAACATATATATATAATCCATTAAAATTAACTTAATATATACACTCAATTTGTTTTAATTAATTTAATATCAAAATAAATTTTTTTCATATTTTATTTTTAATATCATTAATTATATAAATATAATAATATGAATTGAATTATTTTATTCTATTTTATTGTTTTAAATTATATTATATATACTATTTAAATTTAAATATTTTTAAAAAATTTAATATTTCTTGTAACTGTCACAATATTAAAATTTCTCCTCTATGGATTCTTCTACATTTTAAATATAGTTTTATATTTACTCTTTCATTTCTAAAATCTTCTTTCTTGACTTTAAACATTTATTTTTTATGTACTCTTTTCTGCCAAAAATTTATTGATGCATATATTTGTTTATGTCATGAAGTATGGATAACAGTTGTAAATGCTATCACAGTTTTAAATAGGTTTCTTTGACGGAGCAGTTAAAAGGAAATTTAGGTGACTATGATATGCTTCTTAAGATCAATGAGGACCATAGGTGGGTATGATGTAGTAGAGCCACTAATATAAACTCTGAACCTTTTTTTTTCAGAAAGAAAAAAGTCTATCTTTGTTATTCATTTGAATCAAAAGGCATCTTACAAAGCTTGCCCAAGATATGGGTTACAATCAAAGAGGAGAAACTGAACATGACATATCGCCATACATCCCTAAAAGAACCCAACACAATAAGTGTTGAGGAGGAATCCAGTGCACATCAAATATGTAATAAAAGATACCCATCAGAAATATCTGTCATGCCATCCCATATCTACTGTGTACATGATAAGCATGTGAGCAGCATACTAAAGGAGCCATCTCCCAACATGAAGATAGTGTGCAAAAAGGGAAACTAAGTCCCGCACCAACTCAAAAGAGTTTAAAATTGCCATGTGAGGTCGAAAGACCATAAAAAAATTCTGAATATGAGCCCATACTCGGAGCCAGAGAAAGAGCAGCTTTAGAAAGACGGTCAGCTGGCTGATTATGTTCACGGTAGATATGGTCGAAAGACAGTGCTAGAAAGAGCTTGCAAAGATTTCTAGTCTCCCTACACCAGTAAAGAGCTCAGGTGGCGACATGGAAGACTTGTCCTTTGCCTAGTTAATGATAACTAAGGAGTCACCAAACACCTAGAGTGAGGGAATTCCCATCATGTGGGTGGAAAGCAGAAGGGCCCAAAGCCCAACCAGTTCTGCTTTTGTATTTGTGCACTGACCGACCCCCACAGCAAACTCAAAGGAATGTCTATCATTTAGGTACAAGCTGAAACCAATGCCACCACTTTTTGCAGATGCACCATCAAAAAAACCACATGGATATACAAGAATTGGACCAGGGCCCAGTATTCTGGGTTTTTTCCTCTTTTCTGATGAGGGGCAGTACATTTGTGAGAAATATAACACCTGCTGAATTAAGCTAATCACAGATAGTTGTTACAAAATCTGAACTTATTGCTTTATGGCATCTTTTGTAACTTGCTAGATCACTTTCCTTCAGGTTTAAGGGAACTCCGTGTCTATTTCCAATTGGTCTAAGGGCTCATTCAAGTTCTTGGTCATATATTTAAAGCATTGGTGCCTCAGAGTTGAAGAGATTATGTCCAAGGACATACAGGTGGATCATGTCTACATATAATTTAATTCAGAGGCCAACGTACTTTCCAAAAGGGTCATCTCTAAAGGACTCCTTTTCTTTGCTGAATATACGGAGGGCAATTGGGCCTGTGAAGGGTGGTGGTGGGTTATTATTATAAATCAAAAAATCAAGAGGATAGAAATGATAAGAAAAGGGTTAATAATAAAAATAGCAGCCTAATATAAATGGAAGAAGAAGATGAGCCTCAACTGATCCTCTATTCCTCCTATTTCTGCTATTACCTCATTTTCTATCTCTTCCCTTGTTCTAGATCAATTTTTATGATTGGGTAGAAAGCTAGTCAATTTTTCCTTTGAGCATATTTTTGAGAACAATGTTTTGTACTTTTAAGAATAATAGGCTATATGTATGTTTTGTTTTATGTTTCATCTCTGCCTTGGAGAACCATTCTTTGTTTTGTTTTATGTTAGTGTTTGGTTAATGTGGGTTTAACATCGATCTTTTAATTATTTTTCATTTTGTTTTATTATTGAGTTTTTATTATTAGATAAATTATGGGACATGTTTTTCTGTATATTCTTTTTTGTTTTAGGTATTAGGTTGAACACACATTGATTTCATCAATCTTATTTGGATGATTCTCCTTTATTCTAATCAATGAGCCATAATCAAATATATCAAAATTCTACTTTAAAGTCACCAAAATATATCTAAATTTTATTATAAAAAATGATTTATTATTATTGTGGTGAATTATAAAGAAATTTAGTTCCTTTAAATTATTTTAAAAGTAATTAAAAATTATATAAAATAAAAAGACTAGAATCCTCTCAGAAAGTTGAATATCTTTTAGCATCTTCAGTGTATCATTAATGGTTAATATATATTAGAGAGAACAAAAAACAAATGAACTTGAAAAAGAACATTAAAAAAATACAAATGATCAATTTCTAAAGAACAAATCTAGTAAATTAACATATATCCATTTTAAACTTGGATTTATCAAGCACCCTCAAGGATCTAATTTATGGATCTATGCAAGTTTATTTTATTTTATTTATTTGATTTAAGTCTATATGTAATTTATATTTCTCACTTTTTACTTTTAATATTTTTTTAATATTTTTCATTTATAATTCTCACTAGGTTATTCCTTTCCTATTCTTAGATTGAAGTTTATTTGGTGAATTTATTTTGGATTGAGTGGATACTATATAAATATATGAATCCACAATATAATCTTTTTTTATTTTTTATTTTATGTTGGTTAACATAATGATTTTTATGTCCATCAACATAAGGATCTCCTCCATACAAACGTGATTACGGTGACAAGAAAGATTTAATATTAAAAAAATATTATTGGATTTTTGCATTTAAAATAGTGAGATGTTTTATAGTTTAATATGATGTGGTCCAGTATGATAAGATGTTGTCACAAAGTAATCCAAAAGAATCATATTAACTCAAAAAATTAAAAATTAAAACCTAATAAAAGTAATTAAAAAATTCATTTAGATTGATAAAATTAAAAACCATTTTAGATCCATCTTAAACAGAGATCTCTGAAACATGAAAAGGTATCATAATTTTTTGAGATATAAAATTTTTTTATAATAATTTTTTATTTTTTTTATTTTTTATAAATTAACCCTTTATAAATTCTAAATTAACATTTGAAATTTTTGTAAAT
This sequence comes from Pseudotsuga menziesii, assembly GCA_001517045.1. NCBI lineage: Eukaryota > Viridiplantae > Streptophyta > Pinopsida > Pinales > Pinaceae > Pseudotsuga > Pseudotsuga menziesii. The sequence continues at coordinate 231,974 of LPNX010754458.1, forward strand.
TTTCACCACATAACTTCTAAATTAACACTTCAAACCTGAATTAGAATCCTCCACGAAAATTTATGAAATTAGAATCCTCCACGAAAATTTATGAAATTGACACAAACCAGAATTAAACTGACTGATGCAAAGAGGGGGATAAATATTTGAAGGGAAACCATATGCCCTCTATGTTAGACATACTACAGTGCATATGTCCCCATTGATCTTGAAATATATTAAATTTGCAAAGCAGTATGTACTCTGAA
>LPNX010754458.1:232916-330866 GCA_001517045.1 Pseudotsuga menziesii
TTTTTTACCACGGCACACTGATTTGATCCGAAGTATGATGGTATGTTTCGATTTTATTGTTTTTTAAGAATGTGCTGTAAAGTTTTTTTGTTTGATTCATGAAAATCAGGAATGAAATTCATCTAACCTTATCAATGGACCATGGTATTTTGACTGTGTTGTCTGTATTTTGATACTGTATTAGTTTGTATTTTGATAATATTAGTATGGTAAAATTTATAGTTTCTAATATATTTGATTTTATTTGAATGTTAATTATTTTAATTATTGGAATAAATCTTTTTTTGTTTATAGAAATTATTTTTTTATTTACCTAAAACTGAATTGTATTTTAATTGCTATTTTAATGATAGAAATAAGTTCAGCACCTTAAAAACCTATAAATACTTAAAATTCCAAAATGTGATGACGATAATCTAGATTTTGAAAAAATTTAACCATTTTTTTTCAAAATCATAAAAAAAACACAACATAATCCAACTAAAATAATTAAACTTAAAAAAAAAGTCTATATAAAACAAAAGAGCCAACCAAGAGGCCACTAATCTTCCACAACACAGTCTCAAGGTAAGTTTCGTTTTGATTTTATTAAGTAAAACTGATTCGATGGGATCATTATCACCAAAGTCTCAAGGTATGATTAGATTTTATTGTTTTTAAATATTTGTTGTTTGTATTTTGACACCATTAATATGGTGAAATTTACACTCTTTGATTTGAATATATATTATTTTAATTATTGCACATAAAGTTATTTGATGAATTATTTTAATTAAATTATAAATAAAATAAATAAAAATTGAAAACAAGTACATATTTATGTTTTAATCTACATTAGTTAATATTAAGAATAGCCAAATTTATTAAGCAACACCTATTTTGGAGACGAGGGAATCACTAAGGAGAGGTTGGAGGCATAAAGCAAAGATAGGAAATCTCACTCTCCTATCCATCGACAATCTTATCAATTTCGTTAGAAAGGATGACACCATAACAAACAACCACGATACCTTAAAGAAATATATCATCACCATGTTTTGTGCTACAAACTCATAACCTTGCCTAGCACAATTAATTAAGATCCACACATGGATTGTGGGGGGAGAAAAGAGTTTAAGTGTATTGTCATTTTTTCCTAAACTCAATACTCTCCTTTGTACTATGCCAACTATGGTGCGACAAGGGTTCTTTGCATTATTACTAAGGGGGAGGATTGCACAATGCTCCCCACTTTTGTAATGAAAAATCCCATTTGAAGTGGTACTCCTTTGTTATCTTGGGAAAGTTACGAGTGCATTTTGAGTATGCCAAAAATGAGAGCACTCTATCTAAACAAAGTCCTTTATCTCAAGCAAAATCCTTTTCACCAAATGGGACATATTACGATTGGATTGGAGAGGTTTAGAGCATGCAACTCTCAAGATGATGGTCATTTCCCCAACCACCATGAACTTTCGAAATCCTTGGTCCTTCCAAAGGAAAAGGAATTTACACATGGATAAAGCTTGAGCTTCATTGTTTGTTGTAGCCCAAAGGCCCCAAGAAATTTCTTCTATATTTCCTTTGGGATCAAGAACGAACCCTTGCCTACCACCCCTAAAACAATTAATATTATTTATAATGTCATTATTCTCATTATTATTTTTCATCTATCTATGATGAAATATTTTGAGTTTTACTAAACTATGCCTAATAAGCATGCCTTACAAAAAATTATATCATCCTCCTATACCACAAATAAAAACTAAATATTTATCGTCCAACCACAAAGGTAGAGGTTTATGCCATTGTTCAGAGATAATGAAGGATGTTGAGGCCTCCACCTCTCTCTATTGTGGGCAAACCCCTGTGAAAATTCAAAAGGAGATTGAGAGAAAAGAAACGCGGGTTAAGCAAGAACATGAGATATTGCATGCAGAAGACCTGCAAAAATAAATGCAGTAATGGATTCCAAATGTAATTGGGACTTCATGTATCGAAGACACCAAGTATTTTCATATAACCTTGTTATATTGGCACATGAAATAAATGTTGGGTAAGGTGCTATTGGATCACAAGTAGGAGTGAAAGGAAATCCTCTTGCATATTAGCAAGATACATGACCACATGAGGAAATTGAATGCCAACATAAACCCGATAGTGAAAGCCACCACTAGATTCAAGTTTGTTGAGAAGGTAAATGAAGCTAAGGACCACTAGCATGCATCAACATATGAGGCTCTTGTCATCTCCATTTTTTATGGTGATGAATATTCCCCTAGTCTCAGTAGGGTCCAAGTTTTTTTGTTATTCCTAGTTATCATAGTTATGTTAATAGAACTTCAATCAACTATTTTTATAGTGCTCAGGATAGTCGTGGGATGATGATAAATATGATCCACAAAAAATATGGATACAAAACCATCACGGACCCTTAATAATAAACTATTGTTTTGCAGTTGGTCGTGTTTCCTTGGTAGCCAACCATCTCTTTTTTTTGTAGCTAAGATATAAGATCCTTCCATTTTCTAATAAAAAGTTTACATACATCATAATCATAACCAACAAAAAACACAGATATTCACCATCTTGAGTAGAAAAAAAGCCATAGATTGTGCAAAGTCCATTAAAGAGCGACCCAAATGTATCTTCTCCTAAGGGTGGCATGCAAAAAAATCAAGTAGAATTTTTTTTAATAAGGAACCTAAACAAATAAATTATACAGAGCCAATAAATGCCATGAGAATTCCCTAGATAAGATTGTCTAACTAAAAAACATGTTAAATGAAAAGAGGAACCCATTACCGTGGGTTGTCATGAAAACCACCTAAGTAAATATTAGCAGAGGAGTCTGGAAAAAGGATAGACTGTGGATGTGAACTTGTATCAATTCCCAAACCAACAACAATCAACTTCATAACCCTGTCCATGTCTTTGATTTTTTCTACCAGAGAATCCAATTGGGTTTGCATTGCATCTTGTTATAGTGCCTTTCCTATCAAGTATATATGAGTCCACAACATTTCCATAGTGTGCTTAAAGAGAGAGGTTTGGGCTCTAGTGTTTCCCAAGACTCCAATCCAACTATTATATTCCACCCGAATTTCTTCATCATATATAAACAACCTCTCAAATTTTTCTTCTTCTTCTGCCTCATTGATGATTGACTGCACGTTGTTAGAAATCTCATTCTTGTAGGCCCACGCCGACACTCCTCTTCTCATATAGGAGGTGACTGAGGCTGGGGATTTGCTAGTACACCCTTTATTTCTCTTTCCTCATCATTCCATAAGAAATACTACACTAGGGTCAGCTTTTGTTCTTGGCACCGAGTAAAAGATCACAACTCTTTATTGCAAGATAGTAACTATGTTATGGGTAGGATTGTTGCAGATGCAGGATTGAGGGACATTTTTTGTCTTCATCCATACTTATCTTGAGTGCCATAATATCCCATTATGATCCTTATCATGGTGATAGGATAGAGTTTCTAAGATGATGGGTCTAGTACCTTTACATGAGAGCACTATCCGTCTAGACGAAGAATTGAGCATTCAGACCAATGGTCCACCTAAGACGATAAAATGATGCTTGAGAGTTTCCTTTATCAATATTAACGTTCTGGGAATATAATAAACCCACTTAATACTTAGGATAAAAATATTTAATCATTTTTTATTAAATTCCTACATACTAGCCTAGATAGTTGGCATCCACTTGCACCACATGGTCAACAATTTCCATATATACCCCAGGAGCCCTTTTATCCTAATTATGGTTTGATCATGTCCAATTTATTGAATTCTAGAATTAATAATTGCGCATTCCTGTAGATTATGTCTTTATTCTACTTTATTCCAACTTTTCTATGGATAAGGTAAAGCTAGTCAACTGGGAAACTGCTATCTTTTCTTGCCAAACCATCCTCCATTATTTTCTCTCCATATTCCAGGATTAGCATTTTTTTCCATCACTCATGACAACTCACTCATGATTTAGCTAATTTGTGAGGTCCTTGACTGATTTGGGAAGTGCTTTAGCCACCTATGGGGGTTTATCATATTTGGCAAGTTTGATTTATGAGCTTGCATGCGTTTTCTTCCACTAACTTACTTTTCCTTTATAGGGGTGTATTACTGTTGTAATAATAACTCAAGTAATTGGATCAAAAATCAATTAATTATTGGATGAATTCTCTTGTATTCATTCTCTTTATTCTTCTCTCTATTTTCCTTATTCATAATTATGAGAATTATCTTAGCAGCAAGATATACCTCCCGTGCTTCTTATTTGCATCAAGGGTCTTTTTCTACATGGTATCAGAACTTCAATTTCTACATAGTATCAAAGCGCAAGTTTGTTCAAGTTCATCAGAGTTGAGGAGCTATTTGTTCTCTCTATCTGAGCGCATCCAATCTCCTATTCCTCCCTGAAAAAGAGGTTGTTATTAAGCTTACAAGATTTTCTGCTAGTTTTATTTGTGCAGGTTCCAGAGAGTATTTTATTGAGCACATCAACATCTCGGTATGGATTCTTCTTCAACTATGATCCTGACTTGCTTCAACTACCATGAACAGAAAACCAAATTTGGCATTCTATTGCGGAGTAAGGGACTCTATAGAGTTTCTATGGCTTTAGAAAATGAATGAAATTCTATTGTTGAGAAAGCTAAGTGGCATAATAGGTTGGATGAATATTATGGATTGCTTTGCCTCTCTATTTCCCTCGATCTACTCTTTCATCTAGATGGCTTGACCATTCCAAACCAAGTATGGACCAAACTTGAGTCTCTCCTTGGAGTTCAAGATGAGATAAGAGCACATCAGTTGGAGAATGAGTTATTCTCATTGAGTCTAAGTAGTTTCGATTCTATTGAGTTTTTCTTCAACAAATTCAAATCACTTGTTCTATTTCTCAAGAAATGTGGGATTGAAAAAAAGGAAGATCAAATGATCCTTTCCATCCTATAAAAATTGGGTCCACAATACTCAATTTTCGTGTCTACTTTTCATTCTATTAGGATTGTTATTTCTAATTGGAAAATGTCTTCTTTGAGTATGTTCTTTGATTCACTGATAAAGGAGAAAGATAAATTGATCCATATGGGTGGTCTTAGATCTTCCAAGGGAAAGGATCATGCTCTCATAGTTCAAGGAAGCATGAATACCAAATCTAAAGAGAACAATTTGTGAAAGAGAAGAAGCCAAATTCATATAATGAAGATGAAAGTTTGAATCCTACTGATGAAGGTTCAATAAAAAAATCCAAGAAGAAAGGAAGTACATCTAAGTTTTCTTATTTCAGCAAGGTATTTCATCATGATAAAAAATGTTTCAATAAAAATATGGGCATCACGTCTCATCTTCTTGAGAAGTAGGACATTAAACTTTCTAGATGAGCTAGAGAAGCCTATTGATTCCTCATAACACTTTCATAGTGCTTACAGTTTCAAGGTGATATAGATTTACTTTCTGATATATGATATAGATTTACTTTAAATCCTTCCTCACATCTATTATATATATTTACTTTCTGATATATCAGAATCATAAATATCAGTTTCTTTCTTTGATAATCCACCTATCAGTCTCCTAGATTCATCTCCCAATACTTGTGATTTTTCACTAGATCCCGACTTGTCTTTAAGAAGTTATTCCTCACTATGGTAATTCTAATTTAGAGGCATGTTTTCAGGATGATATGCATGTCATGAAACCATTCATACAACCATCCATACCATCTACCATACCTTTGAATACTCCTAAGACTATACAAACCCCAAGTTCACAAGTTGATTCCTCATTGGTTTCTTATGCATTGTTACTTATATTAAATGGTTTCAAGTCTTGTCTATTTTTCATTGGTTGGTTATATATGATATTAGTCATCATTGTAATTATATTACACATGTTTGGATATGTTATAAACACTTATGGTTCAGATCTCAAGTCCATCCATCATTCAGATTTCTACACTCATCACTTTTCCATAGTTGCTCATACTTTTCCTAGTCTAGCCTCATATCTTGATGGAGACACTGAATCCTTTGTATTTTCTATTCCATATGATAATATTATGATATATCAGAGTCTTTTCAGCCTCATATCAGATCTAGGAAGGTGCTACATCATATTGGAAGAAAGATATGTGATCCACATCACAATTTTGCAGCTATATAAGGAACTGATTGTGTCACTGCTATTCCTATTTTTTGTACTCTTTGGGAAGGAGTATGCATAGATCTCTTTTCCATTTCAGATTTTGTTTTCATATAAGAGTTTTTTAGTAGTAAGAATCATTTAGATAATTCTCCTACTTCATTAGATCATGAGATACAAGGAGTCTCTCCTCTTCCTTCTTGCAGATTCTACACTCTAGCGCATGATCGTGGAGTCTACAATTTCTTCATCAATGTATTTCACCAGAAGCAGTTCATTAAACTCATTCAAGTGAAGATAAAGACATATTGAAGACATATTTCAAATGTTGTGCCTTGTCCTTTCTTGAGAGAGGATTTTACCCATGGGGTTTTGCCTATTTCCTCAGCTTTTCTAGACATGAATAATTGTAAATGGTGACCATAGCCTTGTTGATGGGCCCTATATACACCTATATGCACCATATTCATCTGATTATTTCAGACATAAACAACATAAAATCATACTTAAAGGGGGGTGTGGGAATATAATAAGCCCACTTAATACTTAGGATAAAAATAGTTAATCATTTTTTATTAAATTCCTACCTACTAGCCTAGATAGTTAGCATCCACTTGCACCACATCGTCAACACTTTTCATATATACCCAAGGATAAATTTTATCATGATTCAGGTTTGATCATATCCAATTTATTGACTTCCATAATTAGTAACTATGCCTTCCTGCAGATTCTGTTTTATTTTGCTTTATTCCATCTTTTCTATGGATAAGGTAAAACTAGTCAACTAGGAAACTGCTATTTTTTGTTGCCAACCCATCCTCCATTATTTTCTCTCCATATTCCAGGATTAGCATGTTTTCCCATCATTCATGACAACTCGCTCATGCTTTAGCTAATTCGTGAGATCCTTGACTGATTTGGAAAGTGCTTTAGCCACCTATGGGGGTTTATCATATTTGATAAGTCTGATTTATGAGCTATCATGAGTTGTCTTCCACCAACTCAATTTTCTTTTATAAGGATGTATTACTATTGTGATAATCAATCAAGTCATTGGTTCAACAATGAATTCATTGTTGGATCACTTCTCCTCTATTCACTCTCTTTATTCTTCTGTCTATTTTCCTTGTGCATACTTGTGAGAATTATCTTAGTACCAAGATCTATGTCCTGTGCTTCTTCTTTGCATCAAGGCTCTTTTTCTACATGGTATCAGAGGTGCAATTTCTACAAACGTATGTGGAGGATATTAAATATAGTAAGGGCTCCATAGGTGCTTTGCATGGAGTAGGTGGTGGCATTTTGAATGATGAGCCACCTCGTGTCACACACTACAACATGATGATCACATGGATTGGCCCAGGTTGGCACCCTACATGAGGTGTTGAACAACTCTTTAAAACTACATTTTTCTTTATTAATATAATTAGTTTATATATATATATATATATATATAACCACCAATTTAAATACTTTGAATATCATTAACTAAAAATAATTAAGACAATAAAAACAAAAATAAAATATAATTACTATAGTACCTTCACTAATAATATTTCCTTTTATAATCATATAATATAAAATAATTTAATGTAAATAATATGAATAGATTTTCAATTATTATTTATGAGTTACATAAGATCACCTCTTGAATTGGACGAAATCCAAGGGTTTCGATGGGAGAACGAGGGTTTGATGTCTACAGGTTTCAGGATGGTGATGTTTGCAGATTACAGGAGGGATGGCGCCGGTTCCTTTCTCTGCTTTCCTTCTAGGTATTGGTCGCTTCGTAAACCGGCTTATATTAGTCTTTACTGCTACGATCGGGCATATTGTTTGTTGGGTTTACAGTATTCAGTGGTCTATGTATTGTTTGTTTGGTTTACGGTCCTCGCCTCCGTCCTCCTTTCTTTTTTCTTGGGTTTTTTCTTGATTGCATGACCTGCTCGATAAGCCGCTACCGGTGACTGGAGTCCCTCCTCATGTATTGAGGATTAGTACCAACCAGTTTAAAATAAGTGGGAATTGTACATAGATGTCAGTATTGGCTCGGTCTTGCCTCTCGTCCTTGGCTGGTTTTGATTTTGAAGTTTTTGTCACCTTTTCTAGCGTCGTCTGTGTTCATTTTATCCTGTCACTAGAAGCATCTCCTTCTCCGGATTATGTGGGGGTTTGTATGTCCTTGCATACACCTTTTCTCTATCTGAAGGTGACTATTAGGGCATGTGGTTATCATTAGGGTTTGATTCCTTTTCTCCTAGCGGTTTGGGGTTTTTTGTGTCACATGTGGTCTATCCTATCCCTCTCTTAGCTATGCTGGCGTTCTGTTGACCTCCACGTCCTCGCTGTTATTCTGTCTGAAGGCCTAAGGGTTATGATGAGGGTTTATTTTTCTTTTTATCCCTGCTTTTTCCTTTGACTCTACCCTAACCGGGGTTCGATTCTTGGGTCGATTTTGATGAATGCGGTACCTCCTTGTCTTTTTATCCATTTGTATTGGCATTTGGTCGATTGGGGAATCACTTGGGGTACATCCTTTCTATTTTGGTGTCGAAGACCCATGATGGGTCTCCCGACCCACAGGATGACCTTGTATCTACATGCTTCCATCGTTGTAGGAAGGCTAAGGCATATAAAATTTTGGAGGGGAAGTTACGCTATGTGGTTGGTCGTGATATTTACTTGGACAGGGTGGAAGCGCTGAGTTGTCATGCGCTAATAGGAAGGTTGGAATATGCTTCAATGGAAAAAAAGACTGGTTTTCATGGGCAACCGAGCATTGGAATCCTTTTTTGACCTACGTTCTAGATATCAGCTTGCTGGTTCGGGGTTGGATAGTATTTGTCTTCTTAGAGGATGCACACGCTACAAAGGTTCTAAGTATTCTTTGGAGGGTGGGTAATGGGTCTCTGGTTTTAGACCGTTGGCACGTCAACTTTGATCCTGCGCATGAGAGAGTTCAGAAGTGGCATCTATGGGCTCTTCTTCCGAGGCTTCCATTCTCGCTCTGGAATCGATCCTTACTGGAAGGAATTGGTAATACAATTGGTCGATTCGTGGTGCTTGAGGATGATTTCATGAACTCCTTTGATAAAAGGAAGGCTAAAATTTTAGTTGAATTGGATATTTCAAAGGACTTCCAACAGAGGTAGAGATTCTCTATCGAGATCGACTGTTCTTTCAGCGTCTAGATTTTCAAGGCATCCCCTTTAAATGTAGCGTTTGCCGGGAGACGGGCCATTTACGTCGAGCCTATCCGTCTTTGCGAAATGGTTTTGCGTCCCCAAATAAGCGTTCTCCATCTGCGGCTCTTCTAAACACCTCTCCTTTATAATCGAAAAACCAGGTATGTTCGTCTCCGGTTCCTAACGCCCCCTCTATTGGACATTTAAAAAATGCTTGTTCTCTATTTGAGGATGCGTTGGACCTCGATCTAGCTCTGTTGGATTCTGTGGATATTAGAAGAGGTGCTTCTAAGCTTTCAGCCGCCTCTCTTCCCCTGATTATCTCACCTTCTCGCTCATGTGTCCCTCTGCAGGAGTCTGAGGTCTCACTTTTGGAGCCTCCCCCTTCGACCTTTAATCATCACCCGCACTCCATTCCGGATTCTCCTTCTCGGGATTCTGATGCTATTCTTTTGGAGGTTTCTCCCCGTTCTTCTCCTTTGATTTCACGTCCCCTGGAGGGCGCCTCCCCCACTCCTCTGTTCTCTGAAGCAGATTTCCCTCCACTCGTCAGTTCTGGGCCCTCGCCATTGGGCTCGCCTCCTCTTAGCCCTGTTGCTTCCCCATCCTTTGCCGACCCCTCTTTACAAAAATATCTGAGTATTTTATTGGATAAGACGCCTCTCTCCCCCTCAGTTCTTCCTCTCGATTCAATCCGATTTGAGAATGTTACTATAAGAAGGAAGAAAAAAATAAATAAGCCCCCACCTGACTCTGTAGACCTTGTCCCGGCCCCGTATACTCCCTTATCCATGAGACTTAAAGTTGCGGCTCGTAATCACTCCTCTCCTTCTCAAAGGGTCCTTAGAGCATCGACCCCTCAGAGGCTGGATTCCTAATGCGCATTCTCACCTTGAATGTCATTGGTTTGGGGGGTTTCGCCAAGCAAAAAAGCCTCTGACATTTGTTGTTTTCTCTCTCACCTGATGTCGTTCTTCTTCAGGAAACCATGACAAGTCCTTACCCTACCTTATTTGCCTTTTCTAAGCTCTGTCCGGGTTGGGAGTTTTGTGTCCTTAGCTCTAATGGCCTCTCTGGAGGAATTCTCTCTGGCTGGAACCCGAAACTCCTTAAATGTAAAGCTTTTCATACTGCTGTTGGTATTTTACTTAAAGCTTCGATTCGGGGTTCTTCTTTCGAGCTATCTATTCTGAACTACTACGGCCCTTACCTCAATCGCGATTCTTTTTGGAATGCTGTGGCTTCGGGTGGTCTCCTCTTTTTGCCTAATCTAATCCTGGCTGGTGATCTGAATTTAACTCGGAATGCCTCAGAGATTTGGGGCTCTAGAGCGCAAAATGATCCCTTGGGACCTTTTTTCTCGAAGCTTTTCTCTGATCATCTTTTAGTGGATGTGGCCCCATCCTGTGCTGGCCCTACTTGGAGGAATGGAAGGATAGGGGAAGATGGTATTTCAAAAAGGCTTGATCATTTTTTGTTATCGGATCAGCTTGTTAGCTCTCTTCCCAGGTATCGAGTTTGGGCTCACAGATGCGGGATTTCTGATCACTTCCCTGTTTTACTTGATTGGATGGATCATCAGAGCCCTTGCGCCTATCCTTTTAAGTTTAATCAATCGTGGTTAGACAATGAGGATTTTATTCAAATGATACGAGCTGAATGGCCACTTATTCACTCGAATTCCTCTTTGGATGCTATGCATGATCTCTCATTTAGACTTCGAACTCTAAAAGAAAAGGTTAAATCTTGGACTAAAGTAGAAGCTTTAAAGATGAAGGATAAGTCTGCTGCCTTGGAAGAGGAAATAAGTTCTCTTATTTTTTCTTCTCAATCTGCTATATTAAATGAAGATCAGCAACTGAAATTGAACTCTCTCAAAGTTGCTCTTCAAAAGCTGTTAGATCATGAACTCTATTCTACAAGACATCAAAGTAGGATTACCTGGGCTCAAAAGGGGGATGCAAATATTAAGTATTTTCATGCGGTGGCTTCAGTCCGGAAAAATCATAATGCTATCTAGAGTTTACAATATGATTTGGGTAATTGGGTTTCAGATGATCATAGTCTTAAAGCCCTTGGGATTCGATACTACAAGACTATTTTTGAAGATGATCACTTGACAAACCTAGAGGCCCAGCTTAAGGTTATTCGTCTTTTTCGCTCCTATATCAGTGCAGTGGAGAAAGAAGCTTTCACTAGCTTTGTTACTATCTTGGAAGTAGAAAGGGCTCTAAAATTGTTTAAAAGAGATAAGGCGCCAGGCCCGGATGGCTGGCCTGTAGAGTTCTACTTGAATTTATTTGATCTCTTGGGACCTCTCCTCATCAATTTGGTGGAAACTTCTAGGATCTCAGGCAGAGTGACTCCTGCCCTTAATTCTACTTTTTTAGCTCTCATTCCAAAGGTTGATCTTCCTGTGTCTTTTGCTGATTTTTGCCCCATTTCTCTCTGTAATCTCTGCTATAAGCTGATTTCTAAAATTGTAGCTATGAGACTTAAGCCCTTCCTAGATGCTTCCATTTCTCCTCAGCAATTTGGTTTTCTAAAAAACCACCAGATCCTCGAGCCCATAGCCATTACTCAAGAAGTTCTACATACTGTCAAAACCAGAAAGAGATGTGCTCTCATCCTAAAATTGGATTTATCAAAAGCTTTTGACAGAGTTAATTGGACCTTTATTTGTCTCATCCTTATTCAAATCGGGGTTCCTCTTGTTGGGGTTAACTGGATCTTGGGTTGCATCTCTTCAACCAACTTTGCTGTCCTCGTAAATGGTTCTCCTTCTTCCTTTTTTCCATCCTCTCGTGGAATCAGGCAGGGTTGCCCTTTGTCCCCCCTTTTGTTCATTTTGGTTATAGAAGGACTTAGTATTTTAATCGAAGATGCCAAGCGGAATGGCAAAGTTAAAGGGATCAAAATTTCATCTCAGCTTTCTCTCACTCATTTACTATTTGTAGATGATGTGATTTTATTCGATTTGGGCACTTTTGAGGAATGGTTGGCTTTCAAAGTCATCCTTGATACTTTTTGTGAGGCCTCAGGTATGTGTATAAATGTGAACAAATCTTGTTTTGTTCATAATGATCTGGATGAGGCACTTCTCCGAAGAATTACTGGTCTCCTCCCTTATAGATTTGATTATCTTCATAATGGTTTCGATTATCTTGGATACTTCCTTAAACCATCGAGTTATATGGTAAAGGATTGGGTCTGGATGGTTTCTAAATTTGAGAAGAGAATATCTCATTAGACAAACAGGTTCCTGTCTATGGGTGGTCGTCTAGTCCTTATTCGATCTGTTCTATCAAGCATACCTATTTACTGGATGGCACTGGTTCCGATTCCTTCCTCAATCCTAGATAAGCTCAGAAAGCTGATATTTTCCTTTCTATGAGGCTCTTCATCAAAGATTAAAAAATTCCATCTAGCTGACTGGCATCTTCTGGCTCGTCCTACCTCTCTTGGTGGCTGGGGAATTAAACACCTGCCTAGCTTTAGTCTATCCCTGAGGATGAAAAGTTTCTGGCTTGCACTGCAAAGCAAGGGCATCTGGCATCTTCTTATTTCTATTAAGTATCTGAAAAACAAGCCTTTGCATTCATGGTTTAGGGAAAAAAGATTCAATTTTAGAAACGCCTCAATTATATGGAGAGGGTTCATCTCTACCTTACTGTGGATTGGCAAAGGCATTATCTAGAGTGTTGGTAATGGATCTACTATTCGCCTGGGTGCAGATCTGTTCGTTGGTATGGGATCCTCCTTTACTCTGCCAAGAAACTTGAGAGACTACTTGGAAGATTATGGAATTTGCACCCTAGCCCAAGCTAGGAATCAAACTCCCTTAGCTTCAGGCTACTGGTTCTTGGCTAAAGATCTCGATCTTGTTGGTGAATGGAAAGCACTTTGGGATAATTTTATCAGAGGTCTGGATTATGGCCGAATTCATCTCTCTGATCAGAATGATTCTCTTATTTGGTCTCATAATAATTATATAGGCCCTCTAATTGCTGCTGAAGGCTATAACTGTGTATTCTCTGACAATTGTTCAGAGATAAGTGATTCAGTTCTGGATTTTATATGGACTCTAAATATACCTCTGAAAATAGCATGTTTTACATGGCTACTGACCAGAGGCAAGATTTTAACTTGGGATCAACTCCATATTAGAGGTTTTAATGGTCCCGGTCGCTGTGTTCTTTGCGAAGGAAATTTGGAGGATATACATCATCTCTTTTTTTTTTCTTCCCATTCACTGTGCGTATTCTCCCACATTTCGTGGTTAAGTATAGATGCTCCTTTCCCATTTTTAATACTATCCAGTCCTTTTTGGATCAGTGGTTTAATACCTCTGCGCGTGCAACTCCATTTAGATACTTGCCTCTATTTATTTTCTGGGGTATTTGGATACTCCAGAATCTTTATTTATTTGAAAACAGGAGACCGTCATTCTCAGCTCTTATTTCCAGGATTGAGGGTTTTTTAAATACTTACCCAGCTCCTATAAAAACCATTAAAATTCAGAACATTGGCTCTAAACCTTTAAAGACCTTTCCTTGTGGATTCTTCGATGGAGCTGTTGCGGAGAAAATAGGTGGCTCAGGCTTTGTGATATATATCAATGATACTCACTTCTTCAGTTTCTCTATGGGATGTGGTAGTAGCACGAACACTAGAGTGGAATTATTGGCTCTTTCGGCAATTCTTAGAGTAAGTTTGTTGATGGGTTTACCCATACAGTTGATAAATGGAGATTCTATGGTTATCATATCTTGGCTCAACAGAATTTCTGCACTTAATGTTCCTTCACTGATGCATTGGTGTAATGACATAAGAAATATGCTTCAGATGGCCCCTTCGGTGATCTTCAAACACATATTTCGTGAGCATAACACGCTGGTAGATGGTCTCTCGAAACATGCCCTGAATTTGGATATGGGATATGGATATTTCTCGGAAACCTTGGATGGTTTGGTCGTAAATCATGGCCATTATGTTCTTTTTTAGAGTAGCTGATTCACATGTTTTTTCAGCTTATGTATTACAACATTTGTTGGATTATCATTGTCTGTTCCGTTTGAGTCCTTTCAGCCAGCTTGTCTTGCTCAGAAATGTCTTGTTTGACGTTCATTTTCGATATCTCTCAGCATTATCTGACCTGATTTATCAGGGATGATGAGGAAAGTCTGCTATGATCAGAGTTTTTCTTCTGGTAGACAGTATTCTGTATGTTGTCATTTTATGTTGCTTGTGATGATTCTGGAATTTATCAGTCATCATGTTGGTATGTAAATGATGTCTTTTGATTCATATGAATAACAAAGACTGGTATTTTTTCCTCTGATTTTTTTTTTCAATTATTCAAATTTATAACCATTTAAAAAGAATTAATTAATTTAATATTTTTTTTTTAAAATAGTAAAACTCATTCCAATTGATAATGAAGATAATCATTATTGGTTAATGGACCCGAAACATTATTCTATTAAAAACAAATCACACCATCTAAAATGGTACACTATAATCCTTAAAACGATAAAAAATATCTTTTAACTAATCATATATAAAATCGAAAGACTATAATCTATTTAATATTAAAATGAAATATTTTATTATTTTAATTCTAATGCATATTAATATGATTTCATATAATAATATGATCTTATATAATATTGAGGCTCTGTTCTATTTTTATTATTTTAAATATATTATATAAAAAATTATTTAGCATTTTAATTTTTACTATATTAAAATAATTTAATATTTCAAATAATTTTTATCGTTTTAAAATTTTCTAAAAATGATTCTTATCTTTTTAAAAATATTTTTATATTTAATATTTTTTATTTTTATATTTAATATTTCATTTCTTATTCCTAAATTTATTTTCTATTTACCTTTTTTTTTATTAAATTACCAAATTATATATATATATATATAAAAAGAGGAAACAACTCTTTGATTTCAATAACGTAACAGATACTAGCAGCTTTAACACCATGATGTAAATAGAAAGGTATGACTGAATCGCTAGTTGGTATGTATGTTTTGATTAGTCTACATTGACATTAGGTATGCCATTTCAAGTTGTATTCAAATCAGTGTTAGGATTTTGAGGACGTTTTGTTCCTTACGGTTTTTTTTTTTTAATATTTTGAGAGAAAGTTGATTGAATGGACAAACAATTTTTCAAAATGTATTTTGTTTTTTTTAACTTTTTGCTATTTTAATAGGTTGTTATTTAATTTTTGTTAGTTTTTGGAAAGGGTGAATTTTGAAACAGGTTCCTAAATTCAATTTTTAGTTGTAGATAATCATGTATGCGAGTGGATATATATATATATATATATATATATATGTTAGACAAAAATGGGTATGGTTTATAAAGGGCTACAAATTTTTGACTTATAAGAGTACCAGATTAGTTTATAAGAACTTTGCCTCTTAGGGAGGAATAGCTGAATAGGAATGAAGATTAACGTAGAGCTCATTAGTACATAATCCAATTGCCTTATTTGCTGCTAGACCCACTTTCCCATTCAACTCATGGAGGATATGGAAGAACTCTAGTTGCCGAAATGCTCTTGAGAGAGAATTCTTTTGACAAGTCTAGATAGCCTTAGGTTTTGACAATGCTTTGAACCATTCATGGTTTGAATAATTATTTGAGAATCTCCAATAAAAATGGCTTCTTCAACCCCTATGGCTTCCAATTGTTTGAGTCCTTGCCATAGTACATAAGCTTCAGCCATGTTATTTGTGTATTTTCCTATATTCCAGTAGTATTCAGTTTCAATGTTCCCCTCGAGACATAAGATGACCCCTCCTCCTCCGGTCGCTCCTAGATTCCCTTTTGAGGCTTCGTCAAAGAAGAGTTTAAAAATTTTCCTCTCTTTCATTGAGATTTCAAATGGAGTTGAGTCCATTCTTATTTCCCAAACTTCCAGAGATATCTTAATCTTGATTGTGTCTAATTCAATAATTTTGAAGGATTGCAACCAGCTTACTTCATCTGGAGAGAGCTTGGTTTTGTTCTTAGGAAGCAACGACATGTTCATTATTTCTCCCATGAGTGCTTGCGTTTTGGCTGGAATCTGTTCAGGAGTCTGGGCCTTGTCTTTGAAGACTCTTTGGTTTCTTTCAATCCAAATATTCCAAAACATTACTTTTGGTAGAGTTCTCCAACAATTTTTAGTACCTTCTTTATTGTCTAGGTGTCCTTGATACGCTTGGTCCCAGCTGATAAAGCATTGATGAATGCTTCTTGGTAGCTCCATATGGCCAAAACAACGGTGGATCAGTAGTTACCGAACCTTAATGGAAAAGGAACAATTTATTAATAAATGATGATTGGTTTCTTTGCTCTTTTTGTACATCGGACAACGGAACGGGCTAGCAAAGCCTCTTTTTTTCAGATTCTCACCTGTCAAAATACTCCCATGCGTCGGCATCCAGTTAAACATGTCAATTTTTGGTAAACTCTTCACCTTCCAGACCATTTTCCAAATCGCAGGGTTGTTGGGAACGTTGGGCATGTATCGAACAGACCATAACCTTGCATGGAGGAGTATTCTCTCGTTCTTCTCCCCCAACTGCTTTTGTATTTTACTCTACTAGCGAGAGGTGTTGCTCCAACAAGGTGTTTGAGGAGCAATTTCTTTTCATCATCCATCTCCATGAAACAGTTTGGAAGAGACCATCCTATCCAGCGGTAGGGTGGTACAAGATCCCAGCTTGAGATATCTTTTAATGCCAAGTAGTATGGAGGTGGGTGGCTTCTCCAGGATGGAGTCCTGCCATATTTTAACGTGCTTGCCATTTCCCGGTATCTAGAAGAGCTTTTCTTTGAAACTGGACAGGGATTTCATGCAGATATTGAATATGGGGGAACCTTTCTTACTTGTAGGCTCTGAATCCAAACATCTTAGCCTTGTGCTTGGGAATTATTTATGTCTTAGCACCTAGCTTCTCTATGAGGGATTAGCTTCCATCAAATTCCAGAGTAGCTTTGCTCGCATCGCTAAGTTCCGGTATTTTAAATCTTTGATCTGAAGGCCTCCTTCCATTCGAGGTAGTTTGATATTCTTCCAGCTAACCAGAGCAAATTTATTTCCTCCCTTATTTTTCCCTCCTTTCCAAAGGAACGTCCTCAATAGACTTTCGATGGAGGTGAGGATTCTGATAGGAGGCAGCAGTAATGAACACTGGTATAATGGAAAGATATTCAGAACTGCCTTTACCAATACCATTTTCCCTTTTGAATTTAACCAAACTGCTCCCTAGGCTTGGATTCTTTTCTTGAATTTATCAATCAACGAGTTCCAGTCAGAGGTTTTCAGATTTCCATTGAAAATTGGGATCCCCCGATATCTAAATGAATCCCATGTTGTTACTCCCTCAATTCCTAGAGTGCGAGATATTCTAGAAATCTCCCTGGGATTTATATTCCATCTATAGATCTTGCTTTTTCGTAGATTTAGCTTGTTGCTAGAAGCTTGGCAATGGGAATCCAATTCAGCCTTGAATCTTCTATCTATATTCTGATTAGCGCCTCATAATAGAATAACATCGTCTACGAACTATGCATGGTTAATATATCAAGTCCCACGGGCCATTTTGATTCCTATTAAATCCAATCGATCCTGGCTTGCTTGAGTTGTAGGCTCAGCATTGAGGCTTGGATTGCATAAATCACTGGTGAGAGTAGGAAACCTTTCCTAAAGACTCAGGGAGGCTTGAAAGAAGGTTGCAGCTCTTCCATTTACGAGGGGGAAAATCCAAGGATTTCTTATGCAATTTTTGAACCAGCGTATGAAGCTTGGATCAAATCCATACCTTAGCATCACCTAAAAGAGAAAGGAGTGAGAGACTTTGTCGAATGCATTAGCTAAATCAATTTTCACTAGCATACCTTTGTCCTAGTTTTTTAGGATGGAATGGATTTCCTCTTAGACCAAGATGATATTATCTCAAATTCTCCTGCCTTTAATGAAGCCTCTTGGGTTTTATGGAATGTTTCGAGGCAGAATGTATTTTAATCTATTGGCCATGATCTTAGTGATTATCTTGTAGGCTATATTACATATTAACAAAATAGGTTGAAATCTGTCAAATGATACTGCATCTTTTTGTTTGGGGATAAGGGATAGAAACATTGAATTAGTGCTTCCTCCTATTTTCTCACATTGCTGATATTTTAGAACCATGTTTAGTAGATCCTTATGCACTATTTCCCAGCAAACCTTGATGAAGCTTGCATTGAAACCTCCTGGGCCAGGTGCCTTGTCTTCTTCCATCTCCTCCATGACCGTTTTCAGTTCCTCTATCGTGATCCTTTGTATTAGCTCAATATTGTTCTTTCTCTCAACCATTATGGGGTCTAGATTCATTAGTGTAGAGTTTGGAAGAGTGTTATTGACTCTAGCTGTGTAAATCGCTTTGAAGTGTCGAGATGCTTCCAACTTGATTTTGTCAAAGTATTGAATAACCTAATCATGAGTTTGAATCCCCTGGACGGTTTTGTAATTATTCCTCATCTCAACATTCTTATGGAAGAAAGTTTTATTCTTATCCTCTGCTTTGAGCCAAAGACATCTAGATTTCTGTGTCCATAAATCTTCATCATATCTACACAGAACATGTAAATCTAAATGGAGGATTACTTCTTTTTAAATCTCATCCTTTTATATCTAGATTTCCTCCATGTAAAGATGATGATCCTCTAAGTTTTGCAAAGATTTGGTTCTTCTTTGAACCAGAGAATTAGCCGATTTGGCCCACATCTTAAGTGCCCTTTTAACTTTTCTCAAATTTTCTTCCCATATGTATAAGGGTGAACCCGAGACTAGAGATGACCAAGTGTCAGAAACAATTCCCATGAAATCTCTATGGGAGGTCCAAAGTGAGCTAAAACGAAAGGGAATAGGCCCTAGGTTCTGTCCTTATCTAAGTTCTACCAGGGTGGGCTTATGGTTAGAACCCCCAAATGGAAGGATTTTAGAGGTGTAATTCAATCCAAGTAATATATAAGAGTCTTGGATAAAAAATCTATCGATACTAGTAGCTATATGCCCACACCCCATCCTCCTATTAGTCCAGGTGAACTTCCACTTAGTTGGGATGCCATCAACTAGATCCTAGTCTAGAATAATCTCATCGAATTTCTCCCTTATGGGGTCTCTAACCAAAAACCCTCGTCTTTTTTCTGCTTGGATCAGTATGACATTTAGATCGTAGGCTGTAATTACGTTGTCTAGTGATCCAATTCCCCTTTCATCCTTCAAGAGGTTCCAACATTCTTTTTTTTAGCATACAGGGAAGGTACATAAATGTTAAAAGGACTAACCTAGATATTTGAGTATTTGTGCAGCAATTTAGTGAGAATCCACTGAAGGAAGTGCTTGGATTCAATTAACTCAAATTTCTAATCATCCCATAGTGTACCAATTCCTCCAAAGGCTCCCCTAGAGTTGACAATGAGTCCTCCTCCTTTTTCCCAAAAGTTTCCACTTACTTGGACAAATGCTTCTTTCTTCATCTTGGTCTCCTATATCAGTAGAATGTCTGGTTTGGGTATTCTAATCAAATCCTCCATAGCTTATTCCTTATATTTACTACCCAAACTTCTATAGTTCCAAGAGAGGACCTTCATTACTTACTTTTGGAAGAGGAGGGAATCCCTTTCTGGGATTTCCCATGCTGACGAGTATTTCTAGGATTTCATAGAAGTTTCTCCAAGGTTAGCTCAGAGCATTGAAGTTTTTCCTTGTACATGGCTTGTTCCCTCACTTCTTTGATCGATTTCCTTCCTCTTGCTTTCTTCTTTCCAGGTGTGACCATCTCGATTTTCCCTTCATAATCTTCCTCTTCATCAGTATCAGACTCCTCTTTTGAATTTTCATGGTTTCCTCTTTCCTTTATTCCCTCTGCTCCTAAATCTGAATGTGCTTTCTTAGGCTAATAGGATAGGCCAACTTCTCTTTCCAGTTCTTTCTCACCAATGTTAGAGTCCTCTACATTAACCTAGGATCCACCACTGATTTCTAATAGTTTAGGAACCTCTGAGGTGGTTTTACCCAAAGCATTCATTTTTGCGTCCTTTTTTTGTCGATGCCTGCTCTTTGACTTGGTTCTCTTTACTTCTTTCCACCCTTCCTCCTTTTCATGTTGGTACTCCTACTTTTGGGGGAAACTACGGATAAAATTCCCGTATTCGTGGCAACCTATGCACTTGAAAGGCAGTTGTTCACAGTCCAAATTCTTGAAATGAAACCAGGTTCCAACTGTAAACTTGATTGTCTCCGGTAGGCTTTCCTCTAGATCAAACTCAACAAAGATCTGGGCACATGCATACTAGTCTTTGGGGATTTCCATATCAATAAATATTCCCAAATCATTCCCGATTTCTTTAAGCGATTTTGGATTCCAGCAGTCCATTGGCAGGTTTGGAAGCCTCACTCATACAGGTACGACTTTGGGGATATCTGCCTTGAGATCAAAATATGGAGTCCACTTATTTAGATAGAGGCCTTGCTGCCCCATGAAGTAGGGACCATTTCAAAAAATAAGATACCTATCCACCTTTGATTCGAAGTCGAACAAGAAATATCCTCGACCTACTGAGTAAGATGCAACATTTTGGGCGATCATAGGTCTTTAGTTCCTCTGGACTCAGCTCTCGGTGGTTTTTAGGGACGACCATAAAATAGTGAACTACCCTATCAGAGAACGATCAACCAGTAAGAGACTTATGCAGATGGTGTCCTCGGGCGGCAGGGAAACCATAGGCACTCCTCAATATGCTTAACAAAATTTGGGTGGGGAGGGGGGGGTTCCGGTAGATACTCTCTTGGTCTGGGATGCAACCAATCTCATGAATCCTTTAATGTTTAAGGAAAAGGGTGGTCCGGATCCACCCTCCTCACCTTCCATGGGGATCTGCGATCTGCAGTCTCCAAACAAGGATTGGGCCTATGTAGCCTGCAACACAGGCCTGCCAGCTGGCGATGCCTACGATGGGATACTCAAGCTTGCTTCGATCTATTGTTGGTGCAAACCCAGCTGGAAAAAACCAGTTCATAGGGGTTCCCACTCTATTGATGCTCGAATCACCGCGATCTCCTTAAGCATCGGCCCAGACAGGTTTTACCCTGCCTGACAACACCCACGAAGCGGATGAAGTCTCACCCAAGATGTTCAAGGGAGAGCTGTTGGAACCAAGTTTCCTCATAATAGAACGGGACTATATGCATCAACAATTCATCAAATTATCTAATAGATCTGACCAATTACTAAATCACCAACAATACCATTCATCATCGCTCTTAATATATAGCATTATTCATCCATAACTGAAATAATCATATTGTTGCGCAAACAAATCTATACAGATAACATCATTTAAAAGCAGGAAACATGGCATCATCGATCCATGTTGCACATTCAATTCACATTCACCATTAGATCATAGAAACAGTAATATAGAAAAAGATAAAAGAAACAACAATTCATATCAACTTCCATCTTATCATATTACTTGTGCACAATAATCCACAGATTCAAAACAGGCAACAATTCAACAAGAACCAACAATTGCTTCCCTAAGTCTCTAAGTATTTATGTCATCAACCTCTGAGTTCTCTATTGTGTCTCTCAACATTTGCAATTCTACTTATATTTATAGTCTTGCGCCTTTACATTCATGGTCCATTTGGATGATTTCCTAACTAACTTCTAACTGATTCTACAAAATAATGACCAATATCTGCAAAATATGGTCCAAAGTACAAAAAGTGACATAAAATATTCAAAATATTCTATCTTCCACCTTGCATGCCATATTTCACTTGCACAGTGTCTCTTGAGCTTGCGCAACATCCGAGATGTTGCGCAACTGACTTGTCCCAAAACCCCTTCCAACAGGCCCCCAACACAATCTTGTGCCTCGCCCTCGAACCACGCTTAAATGGACGTGGTAAAATCAACCATCTTGGCTTTGAAATATGCAAACTGTTGAGTGATCACTTTGACCTGCTCCTTGACCCGTTCAGTAATATCTTGGATCACCTTTATATCATGGTTGACAGGGTTCTCAACCATCTTTGCAGCAATGTTTTTTTTCCTTCTTGTGTGGCTTGGAGCGCATAAACTGCTTTCACCGATAGCTGCACTCCAATATCCTATAACTCATCTAACTGTGCACTATGTCGCTTCTACCTTTCTCTTACACTTGCGACTCACTGTTGCAACTCCTTTAGTTGCAGATCCTTGGTGATCTGCATCATAAATGGAATTGCTTTGAGTGACACCTTCAGGGTCACCAATTTCCCGTCCGCTTCTTGCAACTGGGAAGCCAGTTGCTCTAGCTATCCGTCATGCACTATGCTTCCCCAAACTTGCGTAGTGGAATCTATGAATTTCTTGGTGTCCTTCTCTAACTTATCGAGCTATGTGGCCAACTCTTCTATCTCACCCTTCCTCGGAGCTATTTGTTTTAGTGGTGTGGAGGGGTGTATCAAAGCATCCAAAATGTTGGTTTCTCTCTATAGCTACATAATAATAGCTCCAATTTTATTCTCTCTAGCTACCGCATCCAGCTCTATGGTGCTCTCTAAAACATATTGATAGGAATCTTCTACTACCACTTCCAACTCAACTCAGCTATAAAAAAGGTGCGCCTTCTCAACAATGAGGCAATCGGTTTCCTTCTTCAACTCCGTGATCTCCTATGCATTTTGCGTCTTCAATTCCTTGTGCGCTTTCTTCAAGACCTCTATATCTTGCACTTTGTCTTTGGTCAACTTCTCCTTGGCTTGGTGTAACTCGTCTATCTCTTTTTGCATCACTTCTTCTTTTTCCTACGACCATAAGTACTAGTCGCTCATATTCTTCTTCCTGTCAGCCAAATTCTAGTTGGAAACCCATTGCATGTGCACTAAAGTCTAGGTAGATATCCTGTTGATATCCAACGCAACATTCTACAGCTGCTACAGGGAGGTATTCAATTCCTCCCATCCAACATCAATTGTAGTTGGGGGAATTTGAACATGGGCCTGGCTCATGGTTCAGTGCAGATTGATGCGTACTCCTGCATAACTGTGCTCTCTGGTTCCTATTTCAAAATGAAATTATAAATGGAATCCAACTTAGCTCTTACCTCGGTGAACCCTTCTTGTGTTGATTTCTTCATTTCTTTCACGACAGCATCAGTTGCATCATTAACATTCTTGAGAAGCCAGTGCAGTTGTACTTCCATTGCCCACACAACACTATTGCTTGTAGCCTGATCAATGCACCTCTTTGCTCTTATTTATTGGAGTATGTGCTGCGCGTCTGGTTCAGTAGGTGTCTCTATCGATGAGTCATCATCCGATTGTTGGTCATCTTTGCACACAGGATCCTCAGGTGCATCTGTCATAGTTTCTGTCAAGATTTCTGCTACACTGACTGGTTCTCACCATTTTGCGGGCCAACCATTAATCATTTCCTCCAGCTCCGCATCAGTCACCTTATACCTCATTGGTGTCCATCATTTGGAAGGGTCCCGCCATTCTTGAATGTAAATAGTATGGCGTCCAATTGCAAAATGTGCAATCCTCTGATATTTTGTCATGACTTCCTCTGTCATTCTTGGAACTTTTAATGCTATCGCTTGCAGTGTTTCATAGTAGATCCAAAATTATATCGAATAGTCTACCATTCGCTCCACTTCTTTGACCCACCATAAGTTCTGGTATCTCGCACCTTTGCATACCTCTATTGCTTTGACGTCCATCCCTTGGTACTCATTTGGTGCCATCCAAGATACTAGTGCAATCAAAATCAGGAGCCAACTGTATGTGAATGGTCTTTCACCTGTCTGCATGACCACTGCATCCTCCAATAATTGGTTCATCAAAAAAATGGACCAATTCGTTTGTGTGCCTTGTGCACATAACTCTACACATACGACCACCCAAGAATTACATTGAACTAGGCGGTTCTTCCTTACTACTTTACTAGCCAGAATCCTGGTGCCAATAGGTACTAGGTGGTCATTGATGCTATCAATGTGGTAGGCCGTCCCGTCGCGCTCTAGAGCATAGCGCTTCTTCATAGTCATTGCCAACTTCCTGTCATTATCTTTGTCGCAGATATACTGTGAGGGGTTTGGCCCATCCTTGGGTATCCCCATTATTGCTGAAATCAACTCCACTGTGACTTCAACCAGCTCATCTAACCATAAATACCCACCGTGGAAACATGCCAAAAGTTGTTTCACACATGCATTCGCCTCAGTTGGCCGCCCAAAGTGCGACACATTGTTCAATGCAAGAAATCCAGTTTTGTCCAGCCGTCTTGCCCAATCCTGCGGAATGCGCTCTATCGGGGATCCTTCTACTGATACCATTGGCAGATATGGATCCTTTGCGACATTCTCGAGTAAAAGTAGGTCGTGGTATTCATACTTCATCTACATCAGTGCAGGAAAATTATTATAAGTGCATACCATCCCATGTGGTATCTCCTGCATCCAGATTTGGTATCTCTAATTCTTCATGGGCTTATTAGCCTAAGCACCAGGTCGAATAGGGGGGACATATCCACTAATTTCCTTGAAAAACACCCATGTTTTAACAACAAATTCCATCACTCTAGGGCTCGACAGGCCTGTCTATGCAGTGTTTTCTCCTTGCGCCCTCGTGGCTGGTTTGGTTCATCTCTTCTGTGATACTGGAGATCTAGGATTCTATGCCTTCCGCTTCATTGACAAGCCAGCTTGCATATACGTGTCTTCTTCCTCAATTGCAATTGGTTTGAGCGGTGAATATCGCTCACTCTAAATCTCTACGATGTCTTGGTTACTCTGCATGCCACACCAATTCTCTTCTAGACTTACTAAGCTCATAGCCTCTTTGGATGTAGCAAATTTCTTCATCTTCTCATCTTTTCTCAATAGTTCACTCGACAACTCGGTAACTTTTCAATTCAATGTAATTCAACTCTGCACAATGGTGTATTCTGACCATAGAAAGCTTCCTCTTATAGCACCAAATCAACTCATACTTCATAATTATGAAATTAATTTGATCATCATGACCAAATCATGCATTAACTACCCGAATTCCTCGTTGATTCTGCCAACCCAACGATCAGATCAACCATCATTGCATGTCACTTCTACAAGCAATGCTGGTTAACTTCTTTTAACTGTCTTCATTTATTACTGATTTGACATCTGCTCACAGCCCTGCGGCTATCGCAGAATGGCCTCCTAATTGCGCTACTAACTCCTATCCTTGTGCAACAACCTACTCTGGGTGCGCCTTCCAGTCATCCTTCATCATATCTACTTTTTGTTTTCATTACGCAGTGCCTCAAGTAGTGCACAGTTCCGGGCCCATCCTATAGGGCTTCAATCTGCTACCATTCACTATCTTTGGTAGTGTCACACCATCTAACTACTGGAGTTGAACTGCGCCTCCTAAGGTAATGGAATTAACAAGATATGGACCTAACCAATGCATCTGTAACTTACTTGGGTGCTTCATGAACTTACTATCGTACAAAAGTACAAAATATCCTCGCTAAAACTGTTTGTTCTTTATGTGGAGATCATGCCAAGCCTTCTATTGATCCTTCTCGATGCACTGATGGAAACCTACTTTAAAAAAGTCCTCTTCAAGTTGTATCAACTGTGCCACATGATCCTTTAGTGCTGCTTCATCATCCATGCTTGTTGTTGCTGCAATGCTGTTAAGAACTTGTGTTAACCCTCCTCTTTATTTTGTCAGTATATTTTATTGGACGCATATGCTTTGTAAGCCGTCCTGTTAGTATGTTGTATTATCCCACATTCATGGGGATTAATAGTTGATGTTAAGTCATCGAGTTAGTATGTTGTATTATCCCACATTCATGGGGAGTAATAGTTCTTTATATTAGACTTAGTATATAACTAAGTGTTGAGGCCAATGAAATCATCCAAGAGTTATTTTGTATTGAGCTTGATCAAAGGAGGTTGCCCCCTCGAAGTGGCCCGCGATCAATAGAATCTCCTTTGTAATCCAATATTTCTGTTATATCGGGCATTCTTATTGTCTATTGCAAGAGGTTCTCCACATCTAGTGTCAGAGCACTTTCCTTGGAACAAGTGGGAAATTTATTTATTTATTTATTTATTTTTCTAAAAAAAAAAAGAGGGCAAAATTGGGTGGCGACTTTCAGCTTAATTTATAAAACTTTCTACATAGAATCAAAAGAAACATGTTACATATCTAAATTGCTCTTGCAAAAATACACAGTTTCAAAAAAACAACCATCTTGTTTGGAGTTCTGAAAGTGGAGATATCACGGATTTAAAATCAGTAATTTTTCAAAATTTCGGTGACGGCCGCGGAAATTGCAGAGTGAAAATCTTTTGATCAGGTGCCCAGATTTCTATTCCGATTGCGTGGGTAGAAGCATAGTGGCTATTCTAGTTCCAGAAATAGGATATAACAGTGATTCTGAGCAATATAGATCAGGTTATGCTGATTTTAAAATTTCATCTCAAAACCCTAACTCTAATTACGGGTTTTTTTGGGCATCAGGTGGAATTTCTGCCACATTTTTTCTGGCACTGTGATTATTGCAGTATTTCTTCTTCTTGCAGCGGTACTATTCATTTGGATCAGGGAATAAACCTTATCCGCTCAACTATGGGAAGTACTTGGGCATAGCCCTAAAACTCATTATGAGGAGTACCACAAGAACCCTGAAGTAGTTGGCCATTGAGAGGACCTACCAAGTGAAAAGGGAAACAACCCCTACCAGATTGACTAGATTCCCATTCGTGAGGAAAACTAAAGAGCTCTCGTTTTTGGCCAAGCAGCTAGCAGTTTTACCTGCACCGTGAAGTGAGAGCTACTGCCCCAATACTCAAGCCTGAGACAGTCTTGGTGGCCAAGTGACTACCTTTGAACCATTGGGAATCCAAATATACCTGGAGTCCATATCTATTTACAATTGATAACGCACTGAATTCCAGAATTGTCACTGATCATGTACTCCATTTTAATTTGATAAAGCACGACTTTCTTTCACTGCCACAGATCATTTCTTCTTCTTCTTCTTAAAAAAAAACCGAGTATAAATTTCTATTTTTTTAGCCATATCTTCCTTGATTTATCTCCATTTTGGTTGAAAATTCATAGTCACCCTCGTCATTCTATTATGCATATTTCATTCATTGAGGACCATATCCCAAATTCCACTTCCCGAAGCTCGAAATTCCACAATTGTCATAACTTTTTCAATTCTCACCTAATTGCCTTCAAATTTTGCCAGTGTTCATTTCCAAATTCTGCTTCATTGTCCCTCTCTGACAAATTTTCCCATTCTTTCACCCCACTTCTGAACTTCGCATTTTCTGTTCCTTGTCCTTCATAAAGTGTCCCAAACCTAGTCAACTCCAATTACCCACCCATGTCTTTCCCAACTCAAATTTTTTCTTTTCTAAAACCCTCTCTGTTTTTGTTTTTCTACCCATTCCCCCCCCAAAAAAAAAATATTGTTGTTGTCACCTGTGCTAGAGAAAATAGACACATGGAAGAAGCACTTGTCACCCTCAAGACCAAACTCGCAGATCTAGATCACAGATTTCTTGACCTCCATCTTCAGCATTCAGTCATGAGCAACCGCCAATAGCTTGAGTCTTCTGTAGACATCGAGTTCTCTTCTTCGTGCAAATTTTGTGGGTTGAAGATTGATTTCCATCGCTTCAATGGTGATGATCCAACTAGATGGATACATAAGACAGAACAATACTTTAATATGCATAACAATTTTGATGTCACCAAAGTCCCACTTGCATCATTTCATTTGGAATGTGAAGCCCTTCAATGGTTCTGTTGGTACATCAAGGATCATGAAGAGCCCCAATGGACAGATTTTTGCCAACTCCTTTTGCATCGATTTGCCCCTAGTGGTTTTGATGAATTCACAGGAGCACTCACCAAAATTCACCAGAATGGCACTGTGAGAGAGTATCAAACAGAATTTGAGAAATTAGTCAAACACACAGAAGGATTTTCTGATGCATTCTACAGGAGTTGTTTTATCAGTGGTCTTAAGGATACAATCCGATATGAGGTTAACATGTTCTGTCCCAACGCAATGATGAAAATCATAGGGTTGGATAAGTTGGCGGAGGACAAGATCATGGCTCAGCAATGCCCCAAATCCACTTTTGTTCCATTTAGAAATATGGTTTCCCAAAGACATCCAATCCCTCCAACTCTTAGACCCACTCCTATCAAGTATTTGTCTGAAGTCGAGATGCGGGCACGTAGGGAAAAATGACTTTGTTATAATTGTGATGGGAAATTCACCTAGGGACATCAATGTACTGAACAAATTCTCTATCTCTTGGATGTGGTTTCTCCGCCTACACTTGAAAATTGTGAAGCTGCTCAGGATCCAGTAGATGACCAGGTTGACATTCAGCAGCCACCTATTGACCGTCATTCTCATGAAGAACACCCAAAGATATCTCTCCATGCATTAGTCGGAGTCACTTCCCCACAAACCATGCAGGTCAAGGGTTTCTTCAAGAAGATTCTTCTTACAATACTCATTGATTCTGGTAGCACCCATAACTTCATTGACCCTCAGATTGCCAAACAGGCTGATAGTTTTGTCCATTCTTGCTCCATCTTTAAATTCATGGTTGCCAATGGGAGCACCTTACCTTGCAAAGGAAAGTGTCACAATGTGTGTATCTCTATTGGAGATTATAACTTGTGCTCTAACATGTTTGTCATGCCTCTAGGAGGATGTGATGTGATTTTGGGAACTCAATGGTTATGCACCCTTGGACCCATATTATGGGATTTTGCTGAACTGTGGATGCAATTTTTAGTCAATGGGAACAAACACACAATCAATGGCTTACAACCAGGTTCTCTCAACATCATCAGTTCCTATCGCATGGAAAATATCCTTAAGATGAAATCACATGGTATCATCGCTCAACTCCATTTCATTCAGATGCAACCTTCAACATTCTCAATTACTACTCCCTTGGATCTTTCATTCCGATGCACCCTTCAGATGCCTGATTTTTACAATCTCTTCACTCTTGAGAGTGATGCTTACGACAATGGACTCGGGGTTGTCCTCTTTCAATATGAATATCCCATTGCATTCACCGACAAATCCCTTTCTAGAAAGAATTTATCGACCTCTACATATGATAAGGAAATGATGACTATTTTGCAAACAGTACGGAAGTGGTGGCCATTCCTCTTAGAGAATCCTTTCGACATCAAGAATGATCACCAGAGTTTGAAATATTTCCTGGAACAATGGGTCTCATCCCCAACAAAACATAAATGGGTTAGCAAAATCATGCATTATGACTATGAGATCACTTACAAGAAGTCTAAGGACAATCTTGTGGTGGATGCTCTTTTCCGCACATTTGATTCCCATGTTTCTCTTTCATTTATTTCTATGCCTATTCCAAGTTGGTTACACTCTGTTCAGCAAGGCTATGTCAATGACTCCTCATTATCTGAAATCATCCAATAGTTGGCCAGTAACCCTTCTGTTGTACCGTATTCATCTTGGGATGGATTTTCTCTAAGATACATGGGTCATATGGTGCTTCCCCAGAACATAGACCTTAAACATGCGGTATTTTATGAACTTCATGCTTCTCCATCGGCAGGGCACTCTGGGTTCATCAAAACATATGAGCTGACACAACGTAACTTCTTTTGGAAGGGGGTGCAACAAGAAATTCAACATATGGTTGCCGAATGTGCTCTTTATTAGCACCACAAGGGTGAAACTACACTCCTTTCCAGATTGCTCAAACCTTTTCCAAACCCTATAAGGATTTGGACATATATTTCGATGGATTTCATTCAAGGGACCCCTACATATGGAGGGAACACCGTAATCTTGGTTGTGGTGGATCAAATATCCAAATATAGTCATTTTTTTTCACTGAACCATCCATATACCACCTCTTCAAACACACAAATTTTCATGGACCATATATTCCTTCTTCACGAAATCCCTTCTTCCATTGTCTTAGACCGCAACACAACTTTCACAAGTCATTTTTGCCTCACTGACACCAAACTGCATATGAGTTCAGTTTATGACCCACCAATAGATGGTCTGACTACAGTTGTCAACAAATATTGGGAAACTTATCTTTGTTGTTTCACCTCTGAAGAACAACATCAGTGGGAAAAGTGGCTCCCTCTCACTGAATGGTGGTACAATAATTCCCACCATACTGCATCTAAAATGACTCCATATAAGCAGTTTATGGTCACACACATCCAGTACTCCTTCCATCTACCCCCAGTAGTTCACCAGTAGTTCACCAGTTCAGGAAGTTGACATGGTTCTTCGAAACTGACATCAGATTATTCACCTCCTGCAGGACAATCTTCACATGGAAAGAACCCGCATGAAATAACAGGCCAATCAACACCGTTCTAAGCGCACTTTTCAAGTTGGTGATATGGTTTTTCTCCATCTGCAGCCTTACAAGAAATCCTCCTTGAAAGACAAAGGGAATCAAATGCTCACTCCAAATATCTCTGGCCCATATATAGTTCTTCAAAAGATTGGGTATGTTGCTTATAAATTGGCACTTCCTCCTTCTCACATCCAGCAAGTGATTGGCACCAACATCAACGCACAAATTGTTTTACTAGAATGGGATAATGAAGGATCCAACATTTCGGAGTCGTAGGCCATCCTCAATAAGCTTACTTGTCAGCTTCTCTCTCGGTCCATCACAGAGGTCTTCAATTCAGTGGCACAACATGCAACCAAAGGATGCTACATGGGAACCACTCCTTCAGATTTGGAAACAGTTTCCACATCTTAAGCTTTGAGGAAAAAGTTTTTCTAAGAGGGAGGGGATGTTAAGAACACGTGTTAACCCTCCTCTTTATTTTTTTAGTATATTTGATTGGACGCATATGCTTTGTAAGTCGTCCCATTAGTATGTTGTATTATCCCACATTCATGGGGATTAATAGTTGATGTTAAGTCATCCAGTTAGTATGTTGTATTATCCCACATTCATGGGGAATAATAGTTGTTTAGATTAGACTTAGTATATAACTATGTGTTGAGGCCAATGAAATTATCCAAGAGTTATTTTGTATTGAGCTTTCTCAAAGGAAGTTTCCCCCTCGAAGTGGCCGTGATCAATAGAATCTCCTTTGTGCTCCAATATTTCTGTTATATCATGCATTCTCATTGTCTATTGCAGGAGGTTCTCCACAAATGCACAGACTGGGGACATTGTACTCCATAGGCATAACTGCCTCTTGGTCGTATACTAATTTGAACGGTGTCTTCCCTGTCAATCTCTTGCAAGTGGTGCGATATGCCCAAAACAATCTTGGAATATTCAAGTCCCAGTCATCGTAGTTAGCATTACATACCTTGGTAAGCACATGTTCCAATATCTTGTTGAAAGCTTCTACTGTCCCATTCACCTGTGGATGATATGGGGTACTTTTCTTGTGTTGTGTTTGCAACTCCTCCATCAGCACGCTTACTGTGCAGTTGATGAAGTGACTACCTAGGTCTCTCATCAATATCCTTAGACATCCAAACCATGTCACAATATTGTCGAATAGGAACCTTACTGTTGTTGCAGTGGTGAAATCCATGACTGGTGCGGCCTTCGCCCACCTCGTCAAGTAGTTTGTCACTATGATTATGTACTGTGTGCCAGTTCTCTTACCAGGGGGGTTGATTGGACCCACAAAATCCATAGCCAATTTATCAAAAGGCTGCAAGGTTACCTATGAAACTAGCGACATCTCATCCCGCAGCGATGGTTTTCTAGTGCGTTGACATACATCATAGGTCTGTGTGTAATCTGTTGCATCATTATGCAAAGTGGGCCACCAGATCCCTATGCGAAGTACCTTCCTCACTGTAGTGCTACCACTGTAGTGTCCTCCAGCAACCCCCACATGTGCTTCGGCGAAAATATTCCCTTGTTCATGTGGCAGGACACATCGTGGCAGAAGCTCATCTGGACCAAGTTTATATAGGTGTCCATCAATCAACTGGAAATATGAAGCCTTAACCACCAAGTGCTTCTTCTGACTTATTGAAAATTCCTCTGGTGCAGTTCTCGTCACCAAAAACTGGATTATTTGAGCATAGTAGTCATCTGCCATGTCGACTCTGAACAATTGCACATCAAGAAATCCTTCTTCAATATTGGTGGAATCCTCGCTCGTCTCAATTCGGGATAAATGATCAGGGCCAACATTCAAGAAACTCGGCTTCACAATTATCACAAAATCAAACTCTTGAAAGAGAAGTATCCAGGGGTAGGTCTTGCCACCCAAAATAGGTTTATTGACTAAGTACTTCAAAGAAGAATGGTCTGTAAACATCTTGAAATGACCTCCTAAGAGGTAATGCCTAAATTTATGCAGTGCATATACCATCGCCTGACCTTCTCTCTCTGTGGTCGTATAGGTTTTCTTAGCAAATGATAACTTCCGACTAGCGAAAGCGATCGGGTGATCAATATCTCCTTCACCTAACTGCCCAATCACCACTCCCAACACAATAAATAATGCATCCATATGGACATGAAACTCATTGTTCCAATTTGGGAACATAAGTATTCGCACCGAAGCCATCTTAGCCTTCAGTTTATCGAAGATTCCTTGACATTCTTGACTCCATACAAAGGAGACATCCTTCTTTAATAATTTCTCCATAGGGGTTGTAATCGCAACATAACATCTGATGAACTTGCAATAAGATCTTGTTTTACCTAGCATTGATCTAAGCATATTCACATTCATCGATGGTGGTAAGCTCAAAATGAGCACTATCTTCGCAGGGAAGACCAACAATCCTTGCTTGCAAATAACGTGACCTAACAGTATCTCGAAAGGTGTGAAAAAGATACACTTCTTATAGTTCAAGGAAATCTGATGTTGTGGACATCTTTCCAGCATCAGTTGCAGGTTTTCCAGATGATCCCTAATCAGACCATACACTGTCCAATCATCCATGTAAACTTGAAGAAATTTCTAAATAAAATATTTGAATGCAACAACAACAACCCGGGAAAACGTCGCAAGTGCATTCTTCAACCCAAAAGGAATCATTGTGTACTGGAAGCAACCACATTCAGTAAAAAATGTTGTTTTATGTCGATCTTCTTTTGTGATACTTATCTGGTGGTAACCAAAAAATACATCTATAAATGAGTACATCTCCTGATCGCCTACTACTTTGAGTACTTCATCTGTGAATGGTGTTGGAAATGAATTGTGCATACATGCATCATTCAATTTTCTTAGATCGACACAGATTCGAACTTCACCTGTTTTCTTGTCTTGAACCACCATAGGACTGATTCATTCTGATTCTTCAACTGGTTCAATGATCATAGCATCCTGTCAAGCTCGGCCTTGACTCTCTCTTTGTATCACGAATTCAGGCGATATGGTCTCTACCTTACTACTTTCACATCTGGATTTAATGGAATCTTCATCTCTCCCCTTCGTATCCCCTTCATTTCCGAGAACTTCGTCGAAAACAGATCTTGAAATTCATGCAGCAGATCTGTGATCTTGGCCATAGTCTCTTCATCCCAATAGCCCCCAACACTTGCAAATTTTGGGTTCTCCTCTGTCCCAATGTTAATTTTCCTAATCTTTAGTGGCTGGTTCATGGGATCGACTGGTATATCTGGCATTGCAACATCCGTACTCCCTTATGTTTCTGAAATGTTGATATTTTGTAGCCCATCATCGTCCTCAGGTCCACTAGACACATTATAACATTCCATCATCGACTACATGTGGGAATGTGCATGTGGGTCCATTGGAAATGCAATTGCAACCATCTTTAACACCACATCACGGATGAGTTGAAGCGTATTATGGACATCTAGATTGGTATTCGCAAAATAGAAAGTATGAGAAAAGAAAACTGTCAGCTCTTCCCAAGAGATTATTTCTCTATGAAACTCTGTTGATACATACCATGAGCTCAACATTTCATCCAAGGTGTGAACAAAGGCATGGACCCATTCATCCTTTGGTCATGACACCCATAAAGTTTGACATTCCATCAAGTGACCGATGGGGTCATTCCACCTATCATACCTCCTAGTGTGACATATTTCTGCATCACCGAAGCGCACTTTCATCAATCTTCAACAATGCGCCCATCCATTAATTGTCTTCTTATGAGTCTCCCACCAGCGTGCTAGCGTATCCTCTAGTGCTTCCTCCATCGCCAACAATCGCTGCGGTTTTGATACCTTCTCTTCAAACTCTATTAAAAATGTAGACATCTCAGGAAGCCCCTCATAGATTGACAATTCGACAGTCTCAGTCACAACATTGCATGGGGACTGCCTGATCAGACCACACTTCCTGAATGACACCTCATGCATGCGATTTTTCCAGTTTTCTAGCGTATCATCAGAATCAAAAGATGTCGAACTAGCGCTGCGCTAACCAAGTTCTCCATCAGCTATTGGGTGGATGTAATCCTCTGAAATGTTGTAAGCATGATCCCATCCCCTGGAAACTTCATCTTTCACTAGTTCAATATATCTCCTCCCTTCATTTGGATCCATAGGAGTGATGACCCTGATGTCTTGATTCTCAAATGTCATCATACAATTCTTAAAGTTAATTATTGCCATACTATCATTGTCCCATCCGATCCTCGACAATGTGGGATAGGAGCCTTTTCCATCAACAACTTCAATCACATCAAAGTCAGCATAGGTCTTCATGCCTTAAACATCTACGACCAGGTTCGACACACATTTGATTGGTTGTACTTTGTCCTGATTAGCCAATCACAGCTGCACATGGGACTAACCCAATGCCGGCCTCCCCATTTTCTGCCATGTCTTCTTTGTTAGGATATTCACATCTGAGCCTATATCCAGAATAATTGAATCTACTTCATAGTTGCCAATATGAATGTTCATGTGCATCTCTTTGCCGGTATTTTTATTATGTAAAGAGTTCACCGCGAAGTCCTTCCGCTCCTTACCCTGCCGATGCAACATGTTCTCAATCTTGGCAAGAGCATCGGGATCTCTTGCCAATGACAAGAAGCTCTCAAAAAAATGCTGCAAGGTACCATGCTTCCACGATGGTCCTGCCTCCAATGAAGAATAAAAAACAGAGGGAATTTCATAAATAGGTGACTTACAAGGATTCCTTCCGATCGCATCCCTCGCTTCAAAGAATGTAGAATTCAGCAACAATGTCAAATGGTGCCTTATTTTTCCCAGCCAATCTCCTATGATAATTCTAAATTTAATGACTCATTGAACAATGAATATTCATATTTAAAATTTGAAACATAGAATTTGATAAATCACGTACAAAAAATTTGTAACAAACTGTAAGACTAATATTTGAAGGTACACTTGAATTCTGATTTGAAACACCGATTTCTACTAGGCATTAAGAAGTTGCAAATATATTCCTAGGTTGATGTGAGTGTATTTCTCAATATTAAATACATATGTATATGTTTATGTGCACATTTGATAGTCAAATTATGTTCCATTAGTGAAGAACAAAAGATCATAAGAACATTCCTTGTAAATCAATGCGAAATAAGCCCCAAGGGTTAGCTCAATTTGTAAGATGTGCGCACACTCTCTCGGTTCGGGGGGAGGTCACGGGTTCGAGCCTTGAGTCCTATGGGGTTAGGCCTTCTGGTAGGATGGCCGGCGGTTTACCACCTCTACCATCCACGAATGTGGGGAAGTATTTCTGGGTTTCCCGTGGATCTTTCCATCTGAAAAAAAAATCAATGGGAAATAAGTCTACCATATTTGGAGAATATTCAATAGGATTTGAATAGTGTTGTGAAGTTTTTGACATAAGACCTGAAGAAACTCCATATGAAGTTAGTTAAAAGTTAGTTCATATTTAGTTGGGGATCATTACATTTTCTCCATCGAATTTTCATTTTGTGAGTTGGTTGTAACCGAGAGTACCCAAAATTCGGGTACGACATACCAATTAACATATAGGCACCCATTTTTTTATAACGAAGTCTTGGGTACTCAAAACCAATACGAGGTATGGGAGGGTATGCCAAAAAAGGTAGCTTACATGTACCCAAGTAGACTGTACGTGTAACCTAGCCTCAAGTATGGGTACCCATGCTACACAATAATTTTATCCACTAATAAACACTTTAGTTATATATTTGCTTAGGATAATACGTGAATAGTGCATTCTTGGTATAATGGGTAGAAAAATTGAAAATCTCCTTTCTATCAAATATGGTATATGGTGCAAGGAAAGATGTTTAAGAGATCTACGTTGCACCCTCATCGGATCTCTTAGCATTGGGTCTCTTTTTTCCCTCCAAAGCCGCATGGATGGTTGATGATTAATACCATTTCATATGGTACATCTTGAGAGGCAATAATATAAATTAATTGCCAAATACTGTCTACGATTATTTATTTTGTATGATCTTTACTGAAATTAATATTCCATTTGAAATGGAACATGTATTATGCGAGTAATGAAATACAGGAAAACATGGAAAGTCTACAAATTTATTGAGTAAATTGGAAATAGAATAGAACCACTCAATCCATGATGGTGCATAAAATGGACCATATGAGAAAGTATTCAAATTCGTCATTATGTTTGTGCTTAAAGTATTGGACCAGATGTTGTACGCAAAAGTTGGCAGGATGAAAGAGTTTGAAGGAATATTAGTGGAAACAATTGACATAAGTTTTTATTGAAGTAACTGAAATGAGGGTGCTTACTTTTTCTTTAGTTGTTACATATATAAGTTGTGTGTTAATCATCATAAAAACTCATAGAAAAAATTAGTAAAAATTAGTCGTCTTGGTTGAAGTAAGTGGTCATGGAGTAAGAAAAGAGGTTGTTAATTTCACACAAGCTCATTCATCTTGGGATATTGAAATATTGAGAGCCGGATTTTAATACTCAAAATTCCTCCTCAGATATATAATCTTTTATTTATTTTGTTTTCCTCTAACTTGAAACTCCTTGTAAAGACTAGTTCCCTTTATAACACATTGACAAACTTGATAGATCTCAATTTAAGATTGATATATGTGGGTTTAATTTTGATTTTATTTTATGACTCGATTTGGTTTTTTTAATTATTTTCTTATTGTTTCTAATTATTATTTTATGAGTGGAAATTGATTTTTTAATTATATTTACTCTTCCTATTTTTTATTTTATGAGCAAGAATCATTTTTTAAATTTATTTTTATATTTGGTAGCATTACATAACTTTGTGTTACATGACAATGTCTCCCCCATACTAGGTTGTATAGCACCTTCCTACCCTTTGTATATCAAGATGAGTAGATCGTGACCAAATATAACTAGGAAAAGAATTATTTCAAAATGTTATTGATGTGTGAATTGTATATTGAGTATTCTTTTAGAAATTTCTTTCACTAGTTTATCATAGATGGGATCAGACACCTACAAATAAAGAGTTCATCACTATTAAAAATATTAAAAAAAATAAAAATAAAAATAAAAGGGTCATTAATACTACTTTTCACTCACACTTGAATTTTTAGATTGAAATAAAATCACATGGTTATATATGAATTACTTACAAATCCTCGGTTATAGGTGGTGAATGTTTTCCAAAGAATAGATGTGATGTTATTGAAATGATTTTTTATGATGGATAACATATATGGATGTAAGTGTATGATGGAACCTACCTCATTACGAAACAAATATGTATACTAATAATCGTTTTAATCGTTTTTTTGGCGGATTATTAGTTTCCCATTAACAATTCTTAAGTTCTTTGTCAATTAGATATTAACGAAGGATCCATTATGGATTCCAATTCTTATGTCTTTCCTTTCCAACACATTGTTGATGACATTAAGGGCTGGTTCTAAACATGGGGTTGTTAGAATAGTTTATAAATATCTAACATGGCAACTTTCTAATGCATGGGATGTTACACTTGGTAGTGAGATAGAACAAGTTCAACATGCACGGAGAAATACTCCTGGTAATGGTGACTTATATGATTTGTGAGGAAAATACACTTTGAGATATGAATACCGTCAACACCACGATGAAAGCTGGGGATTTAAGTGACTACAATATCACAAAGATGGGAAAAATCCTTATAACAATTCAATTTTCCCAGTTTTTTCAGATCTTGCTTCCCTTTCGATTTTCAAATTTTTTCGGACATAGTTCCTTCCTTTTCTTGTAAAGTATCATGGATTTGTGTTCTTTGGCTATAGTATGGTAGGTTGTGGTCAAGGGAGAAGGGGTTGTAGTAGTAATAGAAGAACCCCTTGTGGTTGAATAAGATGTGATGCATACTGAAAAGATATTCTAGGCCACATCCACAATAATTTTTTGAAAATAATATAATTAAATATTTTAACATTTTGAAAAATTCTTAGATTGCAACATGGACATAGTACAATTTTTTTATCGATTGTTTGGAGGTGAAATTGTGAAAAAAAAATACTATTCAAATATTTTCAGAAATTCTTATATTCCTACTTGGTGATGGTAATGGTACAACTAATCATTTCTCATTTGATTAATCATAATAAGTATACTTAACATATATCCTTATAAGAAATAGGATAGGTTGAACACCTAGATAAAATAGATACGGTCTACGCGTTGTTATACACAATGCATTAAATTTGAAATAGGAAAAATGCAAAAGTACCACGTAAATTGTAGTGTTTTTGTTGTAGGAACCAAAATGAGAGTGCTTAGTTCTTTCTTAGTTGTTTAATATATAAATTGTGTTAATGACCATAAAAACTCATCAAAAAACATACTATTCTTGATTGAAGCATCATGCATTGCTCTTATTTGGTTTTTATTTTACCCGTCAAAATTTGTTTTTTCAACGTTTTAAAATTTTATATTGTTTTACCCTTCAAGAGTGAAGGTTTGCTAAAATTTTTACTTGGTTTGCTAAAAAATTTACCCTTCAATAATTAATTTTTGTTAACTTTTTTCGACATTTTTATATCAAAATAAAAAATAGTCATTATTAATATCTGTCATGGTACATGAACTTGATTCTTATTTATCATGGTACATTAACTTGATTCTTAAAGAAGCTCAAATGCAAAGGAACTCCAAAAGTTTAAACTTGAAAATTTCTTTTATTTGTTTTCAGTTTTCTGAGGTCCTTTCATATTGGTGACCCGTAACCAATCATTGAAAGTCTCACATTGAGATTAAAGAATCTCTTTGGTGGTAAAAAATGTGGAATTTTTCCTTATGTATTGTTGGGCTGTTGATTTCTATTCAAATCAACGATCGATATATATATATATATATATATAGTTTGTACAACTAGTACACAATACAAACTTGTCTTTAATATGCATTAGTTAGTTTGTATCAGTGATAGACAATACAAGCTTGTCTTTTATATATATATATATATATATAGTCCAAGCTTGTGTTATTGTATGAGAATCTGAGATCATTTAGCTAGTAAATATCAACATGATTAAATGATAAATATCTTATCTTTATTCCCTTTAATAACACCAATTTTAGAAGGGTCTTATTTTCCAGAATAATTGAACTCTATAACCTCATCAACAACTAAAAATCTCGAAATTCTGGACAATATCAGGTTTAAAACCTCAATATCACTAAGTTGAAGAGGACGAACCCACATATATTCCAGACTAACAATGTCACTAGAACTGAACTCCTTTACATAGTGAAACTTTAGAATCCCATTACTGCTGCAAAGATGAACCCCAATTCACATTGACTATCCAACTCCAAGAGCTTTTAGGCTCCAGCTCCAGCCTTCCAAGTTCCACTTCCAACTTTCAAATCATTTAGTTGAGCGTTGAGCACTTAAATTTGTACTATGTAGATGCTAATTACAATAGTAAGAAAAGTAAAAAAATAATAGAAAAATAGTTGTTAAATGACTTTTTTTCCTTTCAAAAAAAATCAACACGTACAAAAAAGAAAATCATGGATGATTGAAATAATACCAACTTAATATTTTTCCTTTTTAGTGAAACTTGAAAGTATGGTTGGAATTTGGAATTTAAAACAATGACAGCCAGGGAAAAGCAAATTGTACCAATAATATTAATTTCCATGTGCTAATATCAATTATTCCATGGACATTGATGCTCTGGTTATAAATCTATCGTTCCCACCAACTCCGTAGCCATAGATAGAAGAAGCGAGAGATGAGATGGGTAAAGATAGTCAGGAGATATGTTATATAAGCGAGCAGGAAGTGGGTAAAGGCCTGCTGAGATGGATGATATCCTAATGAAGGGAGAGAAGGGCAGCAGCGAGGGGGTGATAAAATATAATAACAAATTCATCTTAAACTACTGATGAAATATTTATTAGCTACTGATATAAGTTCCTAAATAGGCTCTATATAAGTACGTTACATTGGTTTAGTATTTCTTGAAAGGAAACGTCTCAAGAACGCTTGTTCAGATTCCCATGAGTAATCTTTGTACCCGGAGAACTTCAAATTTAAAGGCAGGAAAATTAAAAGCTGTAGGCGCTCATCTGGGTCCCGGCTTTACAGGGAACAATGGCGTTGGTTTTTTCATGGGTACAGAGGGAGATAAATCAGATTGAGAAAAATAAGCATTTAACGGGGATAAGCATTAAGCCGTGCGAAGACAATGTCTGGTTTCACCTATGCGCAACTATTGGAGGCCCTGTGGATACTCCTTACGAAGAGAGCACATTTCAAATTGACATTCGTGTGCCTCAGAACTATCCGTTTGAGCCTCCCGAAATGCAATTTATTACCAAGGTCTGGCATCCTAATATCAGTAGTGCAAATGGTACAATATGCGTGGACACTCTCACTAATAACTGGAGTCCAGCACTAACATTGAATACAACCTTACTTTCTTTGCAAGCCTTGCTTTCGGCACCAAACCCTAATGATCCTCTGGATGCTGTCGTTGCTGAACAATACCATAATGACAACGACGCATTTGTAAGAACTGCTCGTTACTGGACTCAAACTTTTGCCACGGTTGCAGATCCTGGAATAATGTAACAGAAGGTTCAAAGCTTGGTAGGTATGGGATTTCCTGTGGATTTAGTAAGAACTGTATTAGAAAATTGCGGTGGTGATCAAAACATGGCACTGGAGAAACTCTGTACTTAGTTTAAATTTTTAAGAAATTGTCATTTAATCGGTGTAAACGACGAAAACTGAATTTCTTAGAAATCTTCATTTAAACGGTGTAAATTTAAAAAAAAATACTGTAGTTTTGACTAAGGTTGTGGAATTTCCTAGTGATTTCGTATTAGCTAATAAAGCAGAGTCCACTATGATTAAAATCTATGTCAATTTTCATGTGATTGGTTGTACTTTTATAAAAACATGGATTAATAAAAAACATGGAACAATACTAATAGTGTGAAAATAGGAAAGAGTCTCAAAGTGACAACAATGTTGGCCCGTAAATTTAAGAGTCAATGTTTAGTAAAAGTTTGTTTCATAACCCTTTTGTATTGCTTTAAGACTCAATGTTTAGGTAAAATAATGTTGGTCTTATGGCTAGGCAATGCCAAGTGTTTCATGGATTTGCCTAAGAATGCATGAATATTTTGGCCAAAAGGGAATTGACCTGCTAGCATAACTAGCTTCCAAGGAAAAATCCAAACAAACAAAGCCTAACTTTTTCTCACATTATTATAGATCTGTTTTTGTTTTTTTATTTTTTTAATATGTTATCACTTACATGTGTATATGTATACATGGACTACATCTTTATGATACTAGGTTGTAGGGAACGACTCCATATAAATATTTTTCTTGGAAAATTTTAAATATATTTTGAAAACATTAACAAAAGAGCATGCATGGAAATTTCATTTTTATGGAAATGTTTTATTCACTATGTAAACTAATCAAATATCTCAAAGTTGACCATTCACACATCAAACTATAAATATACTATTTTCATTCATTAATGTAATGACCTTATACAAATTAAGAAATCTTATTACAAAATCCTAGTAATTACTCCAAAATTTGAGTATAGTCTCACGTCAACCACCAAGTTAAATGAGAGAAATTGCCTATACTAATAATTAGGATTATTGCTCCAAAATTTGAGTATAGTCTCATGTCAACCACTAATAATTAGGATTATTGCTCCAAAATTTGAGTATAGTCTCACATCAACCACCAAGTAAAATGACAGAAATTGCCTATACTATTTATGGAGATACACTAACGTGAATACAAGTGATAAAATATCAAAATTGTTTGGCTGTGCATAAGGCATATGCAAAAGTTGTTTGTGATATTTACGACACAACTTAAATATGAATACGTTCACCTTCAAAAACTAGTATGTGCCACTTATGAACATCCATACAATAGATCTTGGGAAGATTAGATAGTGTGTGCATTGAAGTCTACATTTATGTCATCAATGAATCCAAATAGTGAATAAAGGAAAAACGCCATTTATGTCATCAATGAATCTAAATAGTGAATAAAGGAAAAACGAAAAGAAAGACTGGAGATAGAAAATTTTCCATAGCTCCATACTCACACAATTTTTAAGAGTTTTTATTTTTTTACTACCTACAATCTTAGTCGCTATTGTTGAGTTTTATCCATGTTATATGTGAAAAAAAAAATTTGATCAACTCAATCTCTTTTCAAGGGAGTCCTAACACTAATATCATTCTTATTGTTCAATTTCATGTAGGCGAAATGAACGCTTGTGTAAAAAAAAATCATTATTGACAAAGTCTATAAGCCATTTAACACATTTTCATATATTTTCATTGAAACAAAAATTAATATAAATACTTTGCATAATGATCAACTATAAACAATTAATATTATAACAAATAATACTATATAACAACTAAGACCAACAATATTGAGGTTCTAAAAAAAATTTGAAAATAGTTTTATGAAAATTACCAATTACCAATTATGTTACATAGAATATATCACAACAAAATAATGTATAGTACAAACATAAAATATTATTCAATATAAAAGATACCATATTTCAAGTTAAACAAAACCATGACTATAATGTATTTTGAAACCAAGCAATCACATCGGCTATAGAATATAGAATAGTTTCATAAGTTTAAAGTATCTCGCTTTCTTTCATGAAATGGAAAACTTATATAAACTTACAAACAATAGGAAATTAAAATTTTAAATCCACTATGATTTATGTAATCCTTCAATGTACTAAAGTAACTCGTACAGGGGTTACAGCAATCGTGTTGTGTTCACTTGGATTAAGTGATTTTGTTCTCCTCGTCGATTGAAATATTTATCATAGTTTCAATCATCTGACATGGCTAGATGACGCTAGGGGAGGAGGAGTTTCGGTATTATAGAAGCCTTCCATTTCCATGTTACCGTTTAAGAAAAGAATTTTTTTTTTTTTACAGAAACTAAAAAGGAAGATTTTATAAAAGTGCGCTGTGCACAGCCATCCATAACAAGCTTACAAAAAACCTGAAAGTCTGAGCAAAATAGAGAAGCTGAACCATGAGACAGTCCGCTGAGAATCCCAAAGTATTTCCCTACAAGACTGACCTAAATATTTAGAGCCTCGGGCTGTATAAACCCTAACATACTGATTACACAAAAATTTACAGAAAAACATTCATTCAGAAAGAAAAGTAGTAGAGGTTGCCACCAGGCTGAGCAACTGATTCGTCTTCCATAGGCAGCACAGCTTCATCACAAACTCCATTAACTCGACTGACCTAATTTAGAGAAACCAGACGCTGGAGGTCCTCATGTATCTTGTCCACCTTCCCCATCATTTCCCGAAGATTACTCTCAGTATCGTCGATTCGAGCATCATGATTGCTGATTTGATACGAGGTGTAGCTTACTGTATCCTCCATTTTCTTGATGTCCTTAGCCATCTCGCGAGTATCCATAACACTAATAGAAAAAAGTTCATACATACGCCTCATATTCTTCTTCAGGTCAGCCATCCCA
This sequence comes from Pseudotsuga menziesii, assembly GCA_001517045.1. Classification (NCBI taxonomy): domain Eukaryota; kingdom Viridiplantae; phylum Streptophyta; class Pinopsida; order Pinales; family Pinaceae; genus Pseudotsuga; species Pseudotsuga menziesii. The sequence goes on from LPNX010754458.1 coordinate 277,270, forward strand.
GCATTGTCCCCTGCCTGAGCCATTAAACCTGCAGCTGAAATCAGAGTGATGCGAGCGAGCTGGGACTGAGTAACGTGAATCAAACTGCCAATTAATTGAGACTGAACCGGAATGCCTGAAGCCAGATGTCTATCACAACAGGATCTAAGCACCTGCAATTCCTTTTGCAACCGAAACTCTTCGCCTTTCCCACAGGTCAAAGTGCCAGCTTCTCCTTCCTTCCACCCAGTGCACTTGTAGCCAAAACCCAAACCACGACCACCAAAACCTGAAGGAGGATCTTTGCTAGAGTTAATAGTCGACGACCAGATGAGTTTATCACACAAGCAAGGAGAGAATGCAGCAATTGCCAGCCTTTCTTTGACCACACTTCTGATTAACGGGAGCTCCTGCCACGGGAGGCTGTGCAAGCTCCCCTCTGCGATGCCATAGACAGTATACAGCAAATAATGCAAAGCTTCAGCAAGACCAGAGCCGGGATAAGAAGGGAGGGCCGAGAAACTTTCCAAGGAAGCCATATTGATAAGCTCAATGGACTCAAATTCGTGCGAAGGGAATGAGATTAAAGCCCTAAGTTGATAGAGTTTTATTGCAGTTGCCTCCGGAGGGAAGAGGTGACAGCGTATGATCCACGCGGCAAGGAGGAAGGGAATGGCAGGACACAGCCTTAATTGGTGATGGAGGCCAGCATTAAAGAAGCGGGGTGACTTGATGGGAAAGCAAAGGTATAAGGTTGAAGGCGAAGGGGTGGTCGGATAAGGGTAAGAGGAGGGGAGGACAAACGAAGATAGACCAAGGGGATGCTTAAAGCATAACTCCATACAAATACAAACCTCATTCCTCATGCTTTGGACATGCCTAGTTAGAATCCCAATTAAATAAATGCAATAAGAACGGATAGATGTTTTTTTCTTCATTATGGAATGTGCTTGATTGAGGAAGGATTCCCATTTTTCTTGAGATGGCCTTGATGGAGAGTGGCCCCCAAATTGGCCAGGCTATCAGCTGCCGAGTTGTTGACTCTGAGAATGTGGAATAATTCATATGTGCTGTGCATGAGAATCTTGACCTTTTGATACAGTAGCCGACACTTTACTGCTCCCTTAGGATAACCATTGAGCAGTTTGGAGATAACGTGTTTAGAGTCGCCAAAGATCAAGACCTTTGGATAGTGTTTCTCCTGAAGAATCTGCAAGCCTTGGAGGAGAGCTAACCACTCTGCTTCATTATTGGTTCGTGTCCCCAAACCCTAGGCGAAGGTTTCTTCCATTTGTCCTCCGGGATCCAAGAGGATCCCCCCCGCACCTGCCACCCCTGGGTTGCCTTTCGAGGCGCCATCAAAGAAAAGAGCATAGGAGTTTTTATCCCTGAGCCAATTGCTGAAGTCCTTGCTAGATAGGCGTATCTCCCATGCGTGAGATTTCCTAAAAGGGGCAGTTCCGAAAGAAGAAAATTTGGGCTGAAGAGGGCTCCTTTCCTTTAGAAAGGTCTTGCACCATTCAAAATAAGGGTGTTGGATCGTCTCTTTTTCTGGAAGACTGATGTTCTTTGAAGCAAATTTTTCAGCAATCATACCAATGGTTTTTGCTGCAACTCGGGCTGAGACAGCTTTCTGCTCCTTGAATATAGCCTTGTTCCTAGCAAGCCAAAGCTGCCAGCATAAATTCTTTGGAATACTAGCCCAAAGGCGTTGCAGTGTTGGAATCTTATTCAAAGGGCCAGCTAGGTACTTACTCCATTCGGCAAAGAGCTGGGAAATTGAGGCAAGAAGGTTTAGGGCCATACTCGGGGGGAGGACAGACCGCCAGATCATTCGAGAAAAGTTGCATTGAAGGAAGAGGCGACTGATAGTTTCTTCATCACAATTACACAGTGTGCATCTGGATGGGCTGCTAATGCCCCTTTTCTTTAAATTCTCAGCAGTAAGAAGTTTGTTGTGAAGGAGGAGCCAAATAAAGCTATTTACTTTTGGAATGCAGTCAGGATGCCATACTTTTTTCCACAGTTTGCTTGCCCCAGGCGATTCCTTGGCTATTTTTTTGTATCCCTCTTTGACATTGTATTTTCCAGTTTTCCCCCAGCCGATTCGATCCTTAGCTGTGACTTTCGATGGAGACAGCCCATGAAGGGAGGAAAGAAGGGTGTCAACCGCGTGAAATAAATGAACTGGGGGGGATAACTCCTTCCAACCAGCCCAAATCCCCTTTGCATCCCAAATTGAGATATCGAAAAGAGTGGAAATCCCTTGTTCATTTGCCCATTCTGCAAGAAGATTTTGATCGAGAAGCGTAGCGCGAGGGGGCTGTCCCAAAATTTTACTTTTCCATAAATTGATTTTTTTCCCATTCCCGGGAATCCAATAAAGATATTCTTTGATCAGATTGAAAGAGACTTTGCATAGTTGCCATAAATTAGTCCCATGGCCTTCCCAAATGTTGTCTAGCATCTTAGACCTGGGTCTCCTTATGTATTTCTTCCTAATGACTTCCTTCCACCATTCCTTTCTGCCAGAGATCAATCTCCAGACTAATCTAGCTCCCATGGCTTTGCCCATGTGCTCAGGATCCCGAATGCCAGTTCCGCCTTGATTTTTGGGTTTCTTGACCGTTTCCCAATTAATAAGATGAAATTTTTTGGTCTGTGTTTTTCCACCCTGCCACAATTTTTTTTTGATTTCCTTGGATATGCTGTTCATGACCTTTCTTGGGGATAACACCATGGAGCTTGTGTATATGGGGTAAGATGAGAGAATGGGGCGAATTAAAACTGTTTTACCTGCTAGGTTCAACCATTTCGAGCCCAAAGAGTTGATCTTATCTTTTATCTTCTGAATGATAGGGGTCCACATTGAGGGCGCAAAAGATTTTTTAACAATGGGAATGCCAAGATAGATGAAGTGAGTCCAGGTGGAATTTGCTTTAATGTACAGAAGCTGGGAGATACGACTAAGGATTGGGGCTGGGCAATTCCACCCATAGATTTGGCTTTTGTTTAGATTCACCGCACTTCCCGAGGCTTGAAGGAATAATTCAAGAGGGCTAAGGATATTTCTGGCTATTTGAATGGAGGCAATTCCAAGGAGGATGGTATCATCGGCAAATAAGGCATGGTTGATTGGGGGGACTCCACGTCTAAAGGAAAGGCCAGGGAGGGAGCCCTCATATTGGAGTTTGTTCATTTTTCTGCTTAAGGAGTCAGCTACCAAAATATAGAGGAAGGGTGAAAGTGGACATCCTTGCCTGACCCCCCGAGAGGCTTTAAAGAACTCAGTGGGTCTCCCATTCACAAGAGGCGCTATCCAAGGCGAGGAGATGCAAGCCTTGACCTGGTTTATGAAGACCAAGAGAAATCCAAACTTGCCAAGAACCAAAAGAATGAATTCATGCCTCAGCCTGTCAAAGGCGTTGGCCAGATCAAGTTTAATGGCCATTCCGGGGTCACCTTTTTTAAAACTGGAGTGGATGGCCTCCTGAACCAAAAGAATATTATCACTAATTTGCCTTCGTGATATGAATCCACCTTGGTTTGGAGAGATAAGGGAGGGGATGATTTGTTTGAGCCTTAGAGACAGCACTTTGGAAAATATTTTATAGGACGCATTGCAGAGGGAGATGGGTCTGAATTTTTTAATGGAAGAAGGATTGCGTTTTTTCGGGATTAAGGCCAAAAAGGTAGAATTAGTTGCTCCTCCCATGTTACATTTACTCATCCAGGAAATAAGGCGCATCAGGTCTTTCTTGATCAGGGGCCAAAAAATTCTATAGAAATGGATAGGGAAGCCATCCGGACCGGGGGCCTTGTCCGGTTGCAGAGTCCAAATGGAAGTTTGAACTTCCGACTCCAAAATAGGGGATTCCAGCTTAACTCTTGCATCATGGCTAATGAGGGTGGGGATATCAGAGATCATTTCCTCCATGAGGCGAAGAGAAACTTGCTCTTCATTATTATACAGATGAGAGAAAAAAGTCCTTACCTCAGATTTAATAGCTGCTTGTTCTTGAAGGAGGGTGCCGTCTTCAGTTTTTAATTCTCTCATGGAGTTCCAACGCTGCCTGTCTCTGCATTGGTTCTGAAAAAATTTTGAGTTCTGATCTCCCCCTTGCAGCCACAAATTTCTAGCTCGCAGCCTCCAAACCTCCGCTTCTTGCCTTAAAATTCGCTGCAAGGTCGTTTCCAGCTCAACCTCCTTACAGAAATGGAACTGAGTGACCGTGTTTGTTTCCATTTCACCTTGAAGAGTCTCCATTTCTTTTAGAATTTGTTCTTTCTGAAGAGCTGGCTCCTGAAAATGTTTTTTTACCCACGTTTTCAATGCTTCCTTGACACGCTTCAATTTCTGTTCCCATGAGAAGGCGGGGGAACCTGGAATAAAAAATCTCCAAGCTTTGATAATAATATCTCTAACCCCCTCAGTTTCCAACCAGATCCAGTTAAATTTGAAAGGAAGAGGACCAAAGTTTTCCTTTGGAGGAAAGAAGAGACATATCGGTTTATGGTCAGAGACCGCTGCACACAAAATTTTGGACTCTGGCTGGGAGGAGATAAGGTGAGTGCTGACCAGAAAGCGATCCAGCCTTGCTGCGATATGACCTGGGCCGACCCTTTTATTATTCCATGTGTATACACTGTTCTTAGGTTTGATGTCTAACAGATTCCAATGGGAGATGAGATCTTCCAGTCTCTCCCCAAACGGGTCTCTTACTTTGGTGCCGCCTCGTCTTTCTTCTGCTGAGATAGTTACATTAAAATCCCCCGCTATATAACAAGGGAGGAGCAACTTGCCGGTGCATTGATCCTCAAGAGAGTTCCAGAACCTGTCCTTTTGAGCATCAGGGTTGGGCCATACACATTTCCAACCCAGAATTTCTTTTTACTTTCTTTATCTTCAAGTTTTGTTAGAAGCCAATTTCTATCTTCTATGGCTTCAATCAGTTCGTATTGTTCAGAGTCCCACCAACTTAAAAGACCGCCAGAAGCACCTTGGGCGCTGTTGGCTATACCAGTTCCTGTTTTCCAAATGCTTTTGAGTGTTTCCAGGCTATCTTCAGTTGATTTTTTAGTCTCCTGGATGAGGATGATAGAGGCAGATTCCATTGTTTTAAATCTTTTGATAACCTCCAATTTCTGCATGCCTCCCAAACCTCTGCAATTCCAAGAGACTACTTTCATTATTTCCTGGAATGCTTCGAGGCCTTATCCTTTTCCCTTTTTTCTTCCTCCGCAGTGAGAAGGTATTTGTTAGCTAGAGCGCTTTTGACTAAAAAGTCTAGATTTGACTGCTTGTCTGCTGCCTTTTCTCTGGCTACCTCCTGTTCTCGGATTATTTTATTGGATTTTCTTCCCTTTCTAGAGAGTGGTTCTTGCTCTTCTGTCGATGTGTCTGTTATTTCTTCCGAACTAGCTTTGGCCCTTGACCTTGTGATGGAGCCTTCCGAAATTGCTGCTGGATCCTTCCCTACTGGGGAATGTGCTGCCTCCTCATTCTGATCTTCCTTTTCCGGCTGTTGCATGTCTGCTTCCTTTGGGACTGGGTCCTTCTGCTTCTCCATTTCTGTTGTAGTTTCCTGATGCTCCTCTTCTTGAGTATCCTCTTCTAAGGCTTCAAATCTATTTCCGGTGGTGTTCTTTGCCCCATTGGTCTGCTGCCTTGTGGCTTTGACAGTTTTTTTTCCACTGGCTACATTCCAACCATCATTGGCAGGGTTTTCAGTAATGGGTTTCTCTGGCTTCTTCGGGCAAGACTTGGCAAAGTGCCCATATTCATGACATTATTTGCATTTGAAAGGGATTTGCTCGTAGTCTACTGTCTGAAGATGGGTCCATCCGTCAATGGATAGATTGATGGACTCTGGCAGACCTTTTTCCAGATCAACTTCGACACAAATGCGGGCACAGGAAAACATTGGGGCTTTTGGCTCAGATTTATCAACGTATTTCCCTAGTGTATTTCCTATTGTCCGAAAATCCTCGTCATTCCAACAGTGGAGAGGGAGATGAGGGAGTTTAACCCATACTGGGACTGCCTTTGGAATATCTTTTTCCGAGTTAAAAGACAAATCCCATTTATTCAGATACATACCTCTTGGACCCATGAAATAGGGCCCATTCCTGAAGATTAACTCTCGATCTTCTTTTCTTTCAAAGATGAAGGCAAAATACCCTTTGCCGCAGAAGATCTGCTGAACCTCCCCTTGGATTAGGGTTCTCCAGTTTTTGTTTAGCCAGATTTCCACTGAACGTGGAGATGGCCATAATCCTGTGAAAAGTCCAATAAGTCCCTTCTCTGAAAGAGTTACAACCTTTCTCTTCGAAGCTACAGAGCTTAGCTTCACTTCCGGAATGTCTGCCCTTTTCACGAAGCGAGAGGAAGGGGCGGCGGCTACTGGAGCCGAAGGCAGGGCGTCCACGATATGTTTGAACCGGTCATCAACGGAGGGGTCGGGTGTATCCATACCGGACCACCGACCAGCGAGAGGCCCCTCGAACAACCAGCGCAACAGGCGCACACGGGCTAGGGCAACGCGATCTCCCGTTTAAGAAAAGAATATTATAACAATAACCAATATTAAAATGACTAAGAGGCCTGATACGTGGTAAACACCAGCATAGACTCATCTTAAGCCTAAATCTATAAACCGTCGAGAGTGATATAATTTATTGAGATGTAACAAAACATTATCTTAAATTAGTACATTTTGAGAAAAAAAATTACACCTCAATAAATTTGATCGTTATAGTGCTTGATATATCTTAGTATAAGATTGATATGTGCGGATTTAATTTTTATTTTATTATATGAGTCTACATGGATTTTCGTACTATTTTTTAAAGTTTCTAATTATTATTTTATGATCTCACATAATCTTTTTTAACTATTTTTATATTTGGTAACATTACATAACATTATGTTATGTTACAACGTCTTCCCCATATTAGTATATATACCTCCTTGCTACCCTTCATGCATTCAAGTTGGCTAGATCCTCCTGAATTATATCGGTTGCAAGCGTTATCATTACTAGGAAAAAAATTCCTTTAAAATGTTATTGACCGTGCCATTTTTGGATATATTGAATATTATTTTAGAAACACCTTTCACCAGTTGACCATGGATTGGATCAAAGACCTACAAAGAAGAAATCCATGAGTATAAAAAAGATTACAAAAAGAGAGAAATAAAAGAATTAAAATTTACCATTCACATGTTATTATTATTATTTTCTATTGTAACTAACTATTATTTTATGAGTAGAGATGGTTTTTCTAATTATGTTTTTTTGTTTCTAATTATTATTTTATGAGATGATATCATCTCTTTTAACTATTTTTCATATTTGGTAACATAGCATAACATTATGTTACGTGAAAATGTCTCCCGTATACTATTCTATATGGAACCACGTTACCCTCAGTGCAATCAGGTTAGATAGATCTTGACAAATTATATTTGTTGCAAGAATTTTCATTACTAGGAAAAATCTCTTTTAAAATGTTATTGACTATGTAGTTTTTGGATATATCGAATATATTCTTTTAGAAATGAATTTCACTAGTCTATCGGAAATGGGATAAAACACCTACAAAGAAACAATCCACCAGTATAAAAAATATTATAAAAGAACATCAATAAAAGAAATAAAAGGGTCATTAATACTAGCTTTCACTCATCATCGACTTTTTAAATTGAAATCAAATCACACGACCTTGTATGAATTGCTTACAAATCCCCAGTTATAGGTGGTGAAAAGTCTCCCAAGGAATGTGATGTTATTGTAATGATTCTCCATGAGGGTTAACATGTATGAATGTATGTGTATGATGAAACCTACCTCACTACTAAACAAAGATGTATACTGATCATCCTTTTTTTATGGTTATTTTTATCCCATTATCAATTCCTAAGTGTTCTGTCAAATAGCTATTAAGAAAGGATCCATTATGGATTCCATTTTCAATGTCTTTCGTTTCCAGCACATTGTTGATGCCATTAAATATTGGTTCTAAAGACGGGGTGTAACATACCCATATCACCTGTAAAAATGCATATATAAAAAATTTGAAATATAATTTCTTTCACATGAAGTTTGGCTATAACCTTCATAAGAATTCATCCTTAAGTTTTAAGAAAATAACCAACATGAAAATCCACAAGAAAAAAACTTCCAAGTTCTGCAAAGAAATCTACTTCTGCAACAGAAAAGTCATTTTCTGCACTGAAACTGAGTCTTCCAACTTTCGTTTTCTGTATTCTGCTGCAAAATTCAAGAATTGGAAGCTAACATCCAATGGATTCTTTCATATACACTTCCACCTTATGTATTCCACATTTCTACCTCCTGCTGTGGACTGCAGACATCAGAAACCTAACATGCGATGGAATCGTCCATCCATACTTTCTCCTCCAGCCTTTGCGCCTTTCATTGCAGATTGTGAAACTTGGAAAACTTAACACACAACAAAAATGTTCATCCACACTTCTACCTTCCACCTTCCTCCTTTCCGCCTTTCATTGTGGACTACAGAACTCAGAAAACTTAACACCCTACGAAGTCATCCATCCACAATTCCGCCTTGTGCCTTCCACTGTGGACTGTGGAACTCAGAAAACTCAACACTTTCCACCTTTCAATTTCTAACTTTGGGAAGTGGATTTCCTGAACACAATACCTTTACCAATTCTCGTTATGCACCATTGATTCTTGCTGGGTCAATCTCAACTGTCGATCTTGTGGCTCATATATCCACCCTTCATCCTCATTGGGCCTACCAGATTTTGCAAATATGGAAGTTTTATTTACCCGCGCTTGTTGGCCTCACGAAATGAACCTCCGATGTTGATATCCAACATCATCAGATATCATTCGTCGAAACATGAGGAATGTACAAGATTTCGTAGATATGAAAAATTAATTTATTTGTGCATGTTGAGGTGGTGAAATCCACTCTCATCGTTGATTTACAACACCATCAATATCAACCGTTGAAACATGCAGGGTGTACATAATTTCACATATCTAAAAACTTAATGTATTCATGCATGTTGAGATGGTAAAATCCAATCCCATCGGTCGATATCCAACGCCATCAATCTCAGTCGTCGAAACATGTGGAGTGTACCTTATTTATCCAATTCAAAAACTTAATTTATTCATGCATGTTGAGGTGGAAAAATCCTCTCCCACCATTGATCTCCAACACCATCAATCACATCCATTGAAACATGCGAAGCATACCTAGTTTTGCCAATCGAAAAACTTCATTTATTCATGCATGTCTGCTCGGTGAAATATTCGTTTGCTGTTGATCTGATTCCCCAACCCATCTGAAAATAGATACCGTCTGCAAGTTAACCCTTCCACTAATTCCAAAAATATTAAGTCAGAGCATATTTCCTTGGCCGCATCATCTACAACCCTTGATCTTCCCCTTTGTCTATATTGACCCTCCTTCCTTATTCCTCCTTTCACTAGACGAAACCTTTGCAAGTGTAAAAAATCTCATTTCCAAAACTATAAGTATTAACCATGAACTTCATTAAGCTTGGGAGGATCAACCCATAATCAAGCTCAAGCCTCCATAGGGAAAAACACATGCAGTGCTTAAATTAGGAAAAACACATCGTATGCAAGTAACTCTTTACAAAACATTATGGCACCATTAGGAAACCCAAAAATCATTAGACACAAGTCACAATCATTCAAACAGAGCAAGATTATCCTTTCCAAGAACTAAGTCATCCTATGAGTTCCAGGGGATGGAAAATAGTGTAGGTGCATATCCTACCATTAATAATCTACATAACCAATGCAATATTAATCATGTTAGCACATCCCATTCATCAACCCTACTTTTCGTCAACAAAACTAAGGGAATTCTCTTATCATTCAACGACATTGAAGCATACAATTGTGCATCTACAAAAATGTCCTAAGCTCATTAGTCAAAGGAAATTATGCAGTTAACTGGTGATTCTTTACAAAGAACTATTACACCAATTTAGTTTCCATTTACCCTAATACAAAGCACCATCATCCAGCAACAGAGTATGAAAACCATAGTTCATAAGCACTATTTCCAACAGTGAAATGAAAGCTACTAATTATCATTTCATTGACAATGAAACACATATTTGCACATAAAGAACATACCTAGAGTTCAATAAAATAGCAGGAACACAACTTTAGTGGTGAAACGTGGTTGTAAATGAGCCGCAATGAAAAGGGAATGACCATGTTCAACCCAAGCATATATTAGGCATAGATATATCTGTCCTCAATCACCCCCGAGCTAAACTATGCATGCCGAGAGTGGTTACAATCAAACTCATGGATCATGTCTTGTCACTAAGAGGGGGGGGGGACAACGACATAAATTTAAACACGCGTTTTTTTTATTGGAAACAATGTTTTAATGTGGAACCCAATAAGGTAAACCACCAACACGTTTCTATTATTTGAATTTTTTTTTTTTTACAATATACAATAGTTATTTGCAAGCACCCACTTGTTGGAGACCACAATCCCCAATTTTCTCAGCCACTACTGAAGGATGCACCCACACCTTGGTTTATATCTACACCTATAGACAAGGATACACCAATACCTTGATTCTCCATACCTACTGGAAGGAGGCTAAGATCCCCTTGCAGGAATGTAGCCTGCCCTAGAACCACCCTTCCACCCTTGTATGTACTTTTATCAAACTCACAGATCTTCTGTAAAACCTCTGTCCATTATTACTCTTCTTTGGTCTCTGTCTTATGATTCGGCTACATAGATTTGGATGACAGAGACACTTTACTTACCTTTCTATATTATGTGTATATATCCTTCAATCATCTATGGGCTTCATCTTTTCACATCACATCAGACATCATTCATACACCCTTCGGATTTCTTTATATGGGAATCACTTCTTCTCTCCACAACACTGGTTTCCTCACTTCACTGGCCTGAGGACTTCATTAATTTGTTGGCCTGCGGACTTCTTCCCTTCCCAAATTGTGGACTTCATTACCATGCAAGAACTGGCCTTTTCGCACTTTCCTTTCCTACTTCCTCTTTTCGGACTGGGATTTCTACAAGCTCCTTTCAACACTATGAAAGGAGGAAACTGGAAAATCAACTTTTCCAAGATTCAAACCTTTGTATTTTCACTTTTCTGCTTCTGCACCAACCTTCCCACAATGTATTTTCCACACTACGGAAGGAAGAAATCAGAAACTCAATTTTCCACAACTTTGACTCTTTTCTTTCTTCCTTTCCGCTTTCCATATTGGCCGTTCCACATTGGCCTTTCCGCACTGCCAAATGTGGAAGTCAAAAACTCAATTTTTCATGATTTCGACTTTTTTCTTTCTTCCTTTCCACTTTCCAGACTGTCCTTTCAGCACTGCGGAATTTGGAAGTCGAAAACTAAATTTTTCATGACTTAGAATCTTTGCTTTCCACCTTCCGCTTTCCAAACTAGACTTTCCACACTTTCCTTTCTGCACTATGGAATTTGGAAGTAACAAACACAATTTTTCCACAACTTCGACATTTTGATTTCCACAGTTCTGCACCCACACTTATGTTCTCGCAATGCTTTTTCCAAACTGTCGATTTGCTTGTGGAACTATTTTCAGTCATCCGATATCGATCCTTTGAGGATGTTTCTCCTGTCCATTTTTTGTTTATGCAATGGCTTTCCTGCAACGCTTTTTTTGCACTGTCGATCTGCTATAGGATAGATCTTGACTGTTGATCTGTTTGAAGATCTCTTATTCCACATTCTTTCTATTGTAGAACTCTCCTGTGATTGTAGATCTATTTCAAAATGATCCTTAGCCATAGTTCTTTGTAAACTTGTAGAACTTCACCTTTTCCACCTATCACTTGCATAACTGATCCTTAATCGTCGGATCTTGTGCAGGATGCTTCATGGCCGTTCATTTCTAAACTATTGTAGAACTTCACTATCATACACGATTTCATTCCAGAATCGTATCTATAGCTATATATTTACATGTGGCTTCAATCTAAACTATCAATCTACTTGAGTCTTGGTCATCTATCATTTGATCCAACGATTCTTGAGTATGCTTCCTTATTGAACCAATGTAGTCCATCCTGATCTCTCTACGTGACTCCTCTATTTTCAAAACGCAGGTTCCTTGGAGTGATGTACATGATCTCACTCTAATTCTTGCTCAATGTTTTCTTGATTCATTGATTAATTGGAATCATGTACTTTCTCTGACGATCTCCAAGAGGATCACAGTGCACCTTTTTTATTGCATAGAAGTAACCTTCTACTCAGTTCAAAAATTGGCACATAGTGGCAGAAGCTCCTTTTCCAATCTCTTTGATTGTCAAAAAGTCTTAGTTAAAATTTTGAGTCTCTCTAGTACCTAAGGAAAGATCATACATATACGCAAGACCTCGGCCTTGGGCATGATTTAGGGAGGTCATTCTCTTAGATCCTTTTTGACTATTTATCCATACTTAGTCAATTTTTTTATTTCCACCATTTTTCATATTTCTCCATAATGATGTCACATCATCTTCTTTGTCATCATAGGAAATGTCTCTTACAAATTTTCCATCAATTATGTTATTCTATGTCATCATATATTCCATTTCACCATTCATGACATGTCATCACTACCTTTTTCTTTCGTTTGACTTATACTGAGTTCACCTTTTTTCTTTCCATTGTCATACACTGAGTTTACTCTACCATCATGTCCTTGGTTACTCCTTTGTCATCACTGAACTTATTTTGAAATCAATGACAACTATAATCCATATTGCCAACATTCTCACCCTTTGGAATTGATGGCAACACCTAAACCTTATCCCCCTTTGACAACAATGTCAAAGGATAACCTATTATTTGCTTTGTTGTAACCAACTTAACATAGAATTTCCAATTATTCCCTTTTAGACAAATGCCCTTCTTTTTCTTCTCCTCCTCTAATTAACTTGGACTTTGGTGCTGGTTAACATCCTTCTTTATCTTCTTTTAGCGAGTCTTTGAATAAAAACTTGGATCATGAGTTTATAGACTCCCCCCATCATAGTGCTTCTCTTCTTTCCACACATTCCTTCTTCAGAAACCGAGATCAAATCTAATTGTGGTATCTCTCTTCATTCTTTATGCATTTGTATCAAGTCATGATACCAAATCTTCATTCAAGCATAACTTCATCCTTTTCAAAAACTCTGCTTCAACAAGCTTTTCAAATCTGCTCTATAGGTTTGGTCTTCATTCCTCTTTGTGATTTCAAGGATGAGAATATAACCATTACTAACATTTCTATCCATGACAAAAAAAAAATCAAACATTCTCCCCCTGAGTACATGATTCTCTCTAATGCATTAATTCAGGGTTCTCTTCTAGGTTATGTGAGACATTTTAGAAAAAGAATCCATCTTCAGTTCAACCGCTATCACTAATTCCTTCTTCATCGTATTTATGTCCATCATAATGAATGTCAATCATATCTACAACACTATTAAAACCCTCATCATCTTGGGAAATCTTTTTGATATTTGAAATATTGGTTTCTTCTATATATTTGGAGTCTTCCTTTCTTCTCCAACTCTTTCTATGGGGTTCCTTCTAGTTTTTCAAAAACTTGCCATCATCTCCTGTCATGTATTTTGAACGATCACTGTCAATACACAATATATCTTCTTTATCTTTTTGTTTTGAGGGTAGTCAGACATTTCTCTTTTAATGTTCTTTCTTTCCACAACTTCTTTTTCTCTCTAATGTCCTTTAGTCTTTCTAAGATTTCCATTAATCTGCAATTGCTTGCTTTATGTCCATAGTTATGACAATTGAAGCATTCTAAATTCCTTTCTTGTAGAGGTGCAAATGAGTTATAATTTCTTCTCTTAACTTGACCAACTGTCTTATTGTCCTTGAGGTTATAGTTTTTAAAATTCAAACTTTTCCTTTCATATTCTCTACAATTCATAGCTTTGTGTCCAAAGTTAGAGCATGTAAAACAATAGCCAAGGAAGATGTGAGGATACTTGTTTTGATAAACCTTCTTTGGATTTGTCTTGAATTCCTCCTTGATGGGTGGAAATGATCTTCTGGAATTCTGATCATTCCTTTTTTTTCTTACTCTTTCTTCTTGAATGTACTGAGAAAAGAAGATGCATAAGATTTTGAGATAACTTGATTTTCTTCTTGAGAGTAACCTAATCCATTGTTGTTACTTGGATCTCTTTGTGTGGCTATAATCTCATCTAAAATTTTAGAACTATTTTCATATCTAGTTTGAATAAATTTTGCATCAAGCTCTTTTCTTAAGTGAACTAATTCTTCCTCCATTCTTTTACAGATTAGATTTTTTTCTTTAAGAGATTTCTCCAGCCTTTCTTCTATCCTATTTGGCTCTTGAATTTGGTGTTTAAGATTGCTCATGATTTTCTTCATCTCTTTTTCTTTTTGTCCGTGCTCTTCCTGTTGTTCAACTAAAAAACGTTTCAGCTTTCTATATTTGTTTTTGTATCTTCTTAAACCATCCAAATCCTTGGTTAGTTATTTTTCCATATTAGCATCTGATTCATCTTCTGACTCTTCCTTATACTCAATTTATTCTATCTCATTAGAATCTTTAATACCTAGAAAAATAAATTCATCACCACTAATCTCAGATTAACTGATGTCTTCTTCTTTTGAGTAGAATTATTTTTTCCTTTGTAATTTTTCTTATAGTGGAATTTTACCGATTTCTTGTATTTTTTATTTTTTTCATCTTCATCTTCAGAGTCTTCCTTGAGATAACGACACTTGGCTTGAAAGTTCCCAATTCTGCTACAATTAAAATATTTGAAGGGCGGCTTTCCTTTGTACTTCCCTGAACCTTTCTGAATTATTTTAACAAAATTGGCTTCTTATTCATTAGATTATTCATTATGTCTGGTCTGAGTTTTTTTCTTATGATTTGTTTTCTTGATCACCTTGAAATCTACTTCTCCTTTTGGGAGATGATCAATACCTAGTATTAATTCATAGGCTATGAGAATTCCATACAATTCATCCATGGTAGGATATTCTAGATTCTCTCGATATTCAAGAGTGGATCTTTGGTATTATATACCATAGGAAGTGTTCTTAATACCTTTTCAACTAACTCGTCTTCCGGTACTTTTACTTCCGAACCTTTGATTGCATTAACAAGATTCTCAACTCTTTCGAAGTACTCTGAAATATTTTCTTCATCCTTCATTTTTAAAATTTCATATTGTACTTTAAGAGATTGAAGTTTTTCCATATTTACTTTGGAGTCTCCTACATGTATGCTTTCCAATTTGTCCCAGAGCTCTTTTTCACTTTTACAAGTCAACACTTTTGCAAGAACCTTCTTACTTATTCCATCTTGTAATGTATTTAAGTTCTTTGCATGTTCCCAAAATTTCTTCCTTTGTTATGCTTCTGTGGGAATGTCTTTTGGAACATTATATACTTCTTCAAATAATTCCCAAACTTCCACACCAATGGGAATCATATAGTTTTTCGTTCTAATCTTCCAAAAGACATGGTCTTCACCATCAAATATGGGGACTCTTATTGACATATTCATCTGCTGATCCATGGTGGTTGTAATAGGATATTTCTTTCAGTGGCTAAACTGTGGTGAAGGATCCTACTCTGATACAATTTGATGGATTAGGTCTTGTCACTGAGAGGGGGGGGGTGTCAATCAGTGACAAAAATTTAAACACAATTTATTTTATTTTAGCAAATGTAAAAACAAATTTGGACAAAATGTTTTAACATGGAACCCAATAAGGTAAACCAGCAACATGTTTCTATTATCTGCATAACTTTTTTTTTACAATATACAATAGTTATTTGCAAGCACCCACTTGCTGGAGACCATAATCCCCAAGTTTCTCAGCCACTACTAAAGGATGCACCCACACCCTAGTTGTTGTCTGCACTTACAGACAGGGATACACCAATACCTTGATTCTCCATCCACTATTGGAAGGAGGATAAGACCTTATTACATGAATGTAGCCTTCCCTAGCACCACCCTTGTATGTATTTTTATCAGACTCCCAGATCTTCTGTAAAAGATCTGTCTATTGTTACTCTTCTTTGGTATCTGTCTTATGCTTCGGATGCATATATTTGGATGAAAGATACACTTTACATGCCTTTTGATCTTCTATATATATATATATATATATATATATATATATCCTTCAATCATATCTTCAGACCATACTCACACCCTTTCAACATTGTGAATCTTCAACTCTCTGTTCAAACCATCACACCTTTACAAAACAAACTTCATGATTTCTCTTTCACACCTCTTAAAATATCTATTGATTTATCTAATCAATTAGATTATATCTATATTATATTACTGATTTTTAATTAATTACTTAATTAAACTCTGTGATCTTCTTATGTCTTTGAGATTCTTCCATTTGTAAGCCTATCAGGATTATCATCTCTGTGTTGATCCTAGATTTGTTATCATTTTTGGCAATTAATTTACTCATTTAAACATATGTTTTATTATCTTTTTGCATATTTTATGTCACACAGATCACTATTCAGCCTAGGTATGTATGAATTTAAGGTTTATATAAAATCCATTTATTATTATCATTTTATGATTTTATTAATTAAAATTGACATTATTAAAGAACATTTGATATATTGATTGATTGTATAGTTGTTTGTAGGTTATATAATCCTTTTGGACAAATTAAAAACAAGTATGCATTTAGCTTGCCATGTGCACAACACATCCATCTTGATGTCCATCTCGTCATCCAGCTCGCTGCGTGAAACTCATTGGTAGTTTTCCAGGTGTTAAAACGTGTTACTGCAGACTTTAGTCTTGAAGCGCACCAGCAAACATAGATTTCATTCATCCTAGATCTGCGCCCAGCATATCCATCTTGTGATCTAGCTCGATGTTTAGCTTTTCGTCCAGATCACTAACCATACTGTGCACTATTCAGAATTGATTTCAGGCATTAAAATGTGAAACAATTTTGCAAATGACCTGCGTTCCACGCATCTGGGTAACGAAGCTCGCGTTCTAGATGATCCACCAGCTTGCAGCCTTATTTATCAACACCTCACCAATAGACCACGTGTTGGGTTGATGTATTAGCCCACGTTCTGGAAAACTCACCCATGCGCTTTCCTATGCTCACGACCAGTCCACCTGTTACGCTAAGGAAGGATCCGTGCACCACATCTGAGAACCGTTTGCAATGGAGAAGGATCTTGTGCTTTACACTGTCTAATGAAGAAAACCAAACTCGTGTTGAAGAAGGGAATATCATGTGTTGTGTCCTGCGATCAATTAAATGCCTTTATGGTCAACTAATTTTAGAAAGCAGTCGACTACTAAAGGGTCGACTTGCTCATCCTTGTAAACGTTGTATATAAAAACCTCTTTGTGCAGAGTTAGAGAGTTGATCATTTTATTTGTTAGACAATCATATTTGGAGAAGAACATTGTATTTCTATTCCATTGTTTGAATAAAGAGTTGTATGCTTTGTTGTTGAAGATTGCATTTGAGTAGAAGTTAACCAGGTACCACCCCTGATTGCTGAGAGGGCCCCTCATCAACCGGAGGTTTCTTTCCTTTTCTTCTTTATTTATTTTATCTTTTCTATTGTAGTTGGTTTTGTTTCCAGTTAGTTGTATTATTTCATTTGCTTTATGTAATGCATTTTATTTCCAGAATTAAATAACTAGATTGCGCGCATAGTTTGTTTTAATTTATTTATAGTCATTTTATTTCCAGTTTACTGTTTAGTTTATTTAGAAGCAAATAGAATAGATTTCTTTTATCAAGTTAAATAGCTTCAGTTCAATTTATTTTCCTTCTGTTCCAAGTTTATGCATTTTAAATTTTAGTTTGTTTATTAACATGCAATGATTTCTTTATGTCATGAATTTGTTTGAGTTCATTTCACTGTTAAATTTGCTTAATAAGTAGGCTTATTTATTGTCTTTATGCATTAGATTTTCATCTACACGAATCCAGATGAAGATTAGCTCATTTAGGTTAATTTCCATAATTTTAACTATGCAGACTTTCATTCAGACAACATGTTTAAACTATCATTCAACCACTCCTTTCAGACCTACAGTTCAGTCTGTCATTCCACCCATAGTTTCGTTTTTAGTGTTTTTAATGTGTTTTGAGATTGTTTTCAGTTTTGTTTCCTTAATGTTTGAAGTATGCTTTGACTGAGATAGTTAGATAATATTTTTATTTAACATTGAAGTTAAAGTTAGCATGTTTTAGGTTATTTATTAAAGTTGTATAATTTTCCTTACTTATTTTCACCTTGAACATGTTTTGAACTATTTTATGTTTTGTTTTTTGAGTTTTTTTCTAATTTCTTTTTACTGGTATACTATTTTGTGTCTATGCCATTGGATTGATTTATCCTTTGCATGTAAAATTCAGTGTTATATGTGTTACCCTTAGTATGTTTTCAAGTTATTCCTTTTTCATTGTGTGATTACTGAAAGAGACTTGTAGGACATAATTCAAAGATATTCCTATTAAGTTTTCTACTTGTTTCTTTTTATTTAATTTTTCGTTATTAAGTTTTCTACTTGCTTATTTTATTAAGTTTTCTACTTGCTTATTAATTAAGTTTTCCTTGCATCTTAGTTTCCAATTTAGAGAATAGTTGTTAATAATATATTTTTCAGTTTAAAGTTATTTACTTATAGAATAAATTATCAATTATTTAGTTTAATATTTTGTTCCAGTTTAATTAACTTAATAATTGAATTCTTAGGAGTTTGACTTAGTTTTTCATTTTGAAAGATCTTTCGATCTTTTGTTTGTTAAAATATTTCCATGGCACCATAGGAACCCCTCTACCTTCACATATATTTTGTGTCAACTCTAATCCTACCAACCCCTGTCGATAATTAAATATTAGGTGAATTAATATAGACATTATAGCACCCAACACTTTTGGTGTCATTGCCAGGGACTTGTTTCGTAAGGTAGATTTGAATTCCATATGAAGCTTAACAATAGGTTGGTGGCGGGGGAGCGGTAAGATGAGAGGTAAGAACCTGTACATTTGTTACAATAGGTACCCCCAAATCCAACAATAGTAGTAGTATAGGTTTTCTTTAGTTTAAATTTTTTCATGAGCAGACTTAGAGATCCTCAGGGTAGATTTGTTAATACCGGAAAAATTATTGAAATCCCTACTAACTACCATAGGGGACATAATTTTATGACTACTAACTCACTAGATATTATACCTAAATCTTGTCACCATTATGTGATGAGACCCTTAACTTCCATGTTTTCCCTAAATCCCAACACTTAGAGTGGAAACTTTCTCTGTTTGTCAATTCTACTTGAAAAAACCTAGCACCGCGCTTACCTTGTGGCTGATGAGTGGTACCTTTCTAAGCACCACATGTATCTTGTTTTAGAGAAGCGGTGCCATCACTTATTGTCTTTGGTCTAAAAGCAGTTCTCATCTAAACCGCTCTGTCATAAGGGAAGAAAAGCGGTACCCCGAGTAAAATGGGAGAAAGAGAAGTTTCTCGAGGCTTCTTGATCTTGAGCCTCGTGTCCTCCCTTATCCCTATCATTATGGGTTAGTTTGAGCTCGAGATCCCCCATGGTAGGATATTGGAGCCACCTCACCCACAATTTTCTCAACTATTCCTATCCATTGAGCCTTATAAATACAAGCTCATATCCATAGTTGAGGGGGAGAACTATAGAGGTATTGTTATGTTGTTGGATTGACTACCTAGTCCAAATCATTGGAGAACATAGAGAGCAAAGTTGGAGCTTATGGGGATGAAGTGTTTTTCTCATGGAGGGGCTTGTTGACACTAAGGAAACGGTTGTAAGCTTCTCCATGCATTCTTAATGCAAAGCTGATTTCTGTCCCACATTACTGTTTTTTTTATTTCACATGTACATGATGTTAGATTCCTTAGTCACTAACATGGATAAGTAGATGATTTTCGGGTAGCTTTGATGTGTTTCGATGTTTGATTTGTTTGCAGGTACATAGGTTCACAATCAAAGCAGTATTCCAGGTGTCTACAGTATTCAGGGAAGGTCTTCATCCTTTTTCATTCACTCATTTGTTCTGGATCTGAACCATTCAGACCAGAGGAACAACTTCTATTCGCAGAAGGTGCAATATTGCTGATAACAAATCTGGCGACTCCGCTGGGGAACGGTGCAAATCTCAGTTGATCTGATCTTCCTTAGTTTTTGAACTCTTGTCTGAATCTAGGCTCCACCTCCAACTCTCTTCAGTCAAATCTTCCATCTGACTTAGTGAATTTTGGTTTGAAACTTTCATATCTATTTAGATATGAACTATTTCGACTTTATATGCTCTTTTTTATTGTCAATCCATCATTTTTTCCTTGATTTGAACAATTTCTAACTTGATCATTTGTTCTCCTTGTGTTTTGGATCTATTCAAGGAACCGCACATGTGCTGTTGGCAACAAATGGTGCCACTGCCTAAACTCTGTTATCCATAAGTGGTGCCATCACCTGAGTCTCGTTATCCAAAAGCGGTGCTCATCTAGAACTGCTCTGTCAAGACCCCTCCAGTGCGGTGCCAGGTAGGCCTTGTTCCATAACTAGTTTTTCCTCATTTTTTGCAAACAAATGAGTTTGTTTGCTTTCAGCCTTGAACTGTCAGGCTTGTGTGTTAGAATCTGAATGCTCATGGTTGGAAATTCTGTGGTAAAATATTGGTTTGATTGAAAAATTCAAAATTTAGACTAGGCTTGTTGATTATTCATTTCCTTCCATGCTTGTCGATTGTGATTGTGAAATGATTTTTTTTTGAAAGCTTAGGTTTTCGTGAGCTCTCTTTTCATTTCTTTTATAAAGACTGAAAGAAAAACCATTTGATTAGCATCTTGATTTCATTTTTTGTTTCCATAAAAGTCTTATTTTTGCTTGTAAAAAGGATTTTTTTTTTACTGAGATTAGGTTATTATCATTATTGAGCATAAGACATTGGATCTCTTATTAGTATCACAAGCTTTTAGGTTCTCTATGTTCTTTTGTCTCTCTTGCATCGGTACTATCTCACAAAAAGAAAAAAATATTGTAGTTTTAAGTTAGATCTATCTATGTTTTAGTAAAAATAGAAAAATAGAGTGCATATGCATGTAGTGTGCTTCTTGTTTTTTGTTTAGGAAAATAGACTCTTCCCCTTTTGATTGCTTTCATAAAAGGAAAATGAGTTTGGAATGTATTTCTTGTCTTTGATTTTGATTTGTTCAAGATAGTTGTTTGGGAATTTTTGTCTCTAAAATGAAAAGAAAATACTCTCTTTCCCTCCCGTAGGTAGGCATACCATGAATGGTAAAGTGAAATATTTGCATCTACATACTGCATGGTTTTACTTTTTCTGTCAAAATTCCATGCATTCACCTAACCGTCCACTTTCAAATTAACGGTAATTATAGGTTAAAATTTACATAACAATTTGAGTGATAGGCTAGAGACGTGTTTGGGCATCATTAAGCGTAGGAGCTGTCGTTACTCATCCACATTACATCCGAGAACTCGCGTGGTTCTTCCACGTACCATTGGTATATCGAACAGCCTTTCACACACCCTTGAGGTATATAGAAATGTACTTCATGTACTCGATTGTATATTGAAAGGCCCCTTGTGAATGGTTATGCATTAGATAGCACTACTACCGATTTGAGCTCCCACATACCTTGCGTATATTGGGAGACCCCACTAGGATACCTTATCTATCTGAGAAAATCCCTTTGGCCATCTTGCTTGGAGCCATACACCGAAAACAACATTCAGGGAGATTACTACGTACGTACCCTTGAGGTATATCGCGAGTGGCACCTTCTTGACAATCCTGGTGAGAGACCTGACTATCTAAACTCCTCCTAGCATTTAATTTTTCTTGTTTGGCCTATAGATTGAGTAGGGAAATTTTTGGTTTGTTTTCTAGTTTTGAGACCATAGGTTAGATAGGATCTGTACAAACTAGATGAGTTAAGACAGACTAGAAGAGTATGGGGCTTGCCACCTGATTTTATTTCTGTTTCAGGAGAAAATCCTATGGAAGCTATCGACCAAAGAGCTACTACCAACTCCCAAGTGGGAGAGAATATGGTTGCAGAAAGTGGAGGACTATATCCTTCGCACGTGCCTCCCTTGGTCCAACAACCTTCTCAGGGTAATACTTTATTCCCTTCTCCCATAGAAGATCATGTTGTTGATACTACCCATCCAGATTATGGTCCCAATGCTCCATTTTGGGACACCTCTATAGGACAAGCCATTGCCTCATTTGGCACCAGTTTAAACTTTTCTGAAGAAGTTTCACCAAATGAAGAAGAACGTAGAGAATACCAGGTATCTATTCTCTGTGCATAAGAAATTGAAAAGAAAATAGATGACATATAGGGCACACCACCATCACGTTCCGCAACTATTCCTGTGGGATATCGTTCACTTGCCGATTTTATGAGACCCATTGAACCAATTTTATATCGCACAGTGACTCCACATAATCAAGGTCAAACTTCCAACCCCATTGCCTCCCATATTATGTCTATTCCCAATCCTCCCGACTCTTCCGTACCTGGGGCTCAACATTCAATTCCTGTTTCATCAATACCTTCTAGTGTCGGGGAGAAACCCCCAGCATGACCTATGTTATGTGTCACCAAAATTGTACCTAGTCATGGACAGATCTCTAATATAGAGGAATCTACATTTTATGTCCCTCCTACCTACGCAAATGTGGTTAACCCTCCATCCAGTTCACGTCAACGCTTGGGGGCACAATTTGTAACCAATCAAACCTCTTGGGGGTATGGTTACACAGCAAATCAAGTACCTGTAGGAAACATTAATTATCCATCCAACCCTACAGGAATGCCTTATGCTGGAATTCCATATCCTAGTAATACTTTCACGCCATGGGGGCAACCTAACTGGTCCTACATGCCAGCTATGGGGGGGGGTACCTATACATATTGCGGGGGGTGTCCTAATGGTCTAGGTGGTCATGGGGGACCTGGTGGATTCCCTCCTAATGGTCCCGGAGGGTCTGGTGGCCCTCCTTCTAGTGGTTCAAGTGGATCCAAAGGTTTACCTCCCATGGGTCCTCGAGGGTTTGGTGGTCCTCCTCTTGGTGGTCCAGGTGGTACTGGTGGCCCCAATGGTCCTGGTGGTCCCGGAGGCCCTGGTGTTCATTCCCCTCGGAGGCCCCAGTGGTCCTAATGGTCCTGATCCTGGAAATCAACCCCCTATGGGTGGATCTTCTGGTATTTCTTCATCACAACAACTTGTCTATCAGTCTACTTACGGTCCTACTGGTACTTATATGCCATATCAATATTACCAATATGTGTAACCTAATTGTCAGTTACTTTTCCTAGCAACTTTGGACTTTCCTAATTTGTCCAAGTTGATTAATGACCCCATTCAACATAACCCCTCGTGGCCTCCCATTCTGGTAAAGTTACCATCAGACATTCCAAAGTTCGATGGGAAACAGGGAGACGATTTGAAAGACCATGTCATGACATTCCATTTGTGGTGTTCTTCAAGCTCCTTTATGGATGATTCAGTTCATTTAAGACTCTTTCCGCGAACTTTGACCGGTACAGCCGCAAAATGGTACATTGAACTTCCACAACATTTGTTTGTGGATTTTGGCTCATTGGAAACTATATTTATTATGCACTTTCAACTTCCTATCCATTATGAAATGGGTACTAATCTCTTAACTTCTCTGCAACAAAACACCTCCACCCACATATCCGATCATATCCATGAGTGGAGAAGGAGGAGAAGACTTATTAAGGCTCGTATCTCGGATCAGTTATTAGCTGATTGGTTTAACAAATCTTTGTTGCCTCCGATTTCCTGAGATGTGGCTATATGGTTGGTGCCGTTACTTAAGATCAAGCCATTAGTCGATCCCAATATCTAGAATTGATTTATTCCTACTCCAAAACTTTGTATGACTTGATCCCTCAAGCTCCTCGCCCAAGAACTGATCTTGCAAAGCCACCAGTAAAAGTCCCTATTGATGGGATTGTTGGTTCAATCCAGTCCCCGTCAGTAGCAAAACCTGCCAAGAAACCCCACACTGCCAACCCTACTCCTTCGACTCCCAAGGTTTCCGCCGAGATCAATTATATTCAGAGTATTCAAACACCCGACAACAATAAAAAGAAAGGTAAAGCTAAAAACAAAAAACCTGGAAACCAACAGGAGAATCCAAAACCAACCACCAACGATAATGATAAAAGGAAAATAAAAGCAAAACATTCATGTCTGCTATGCAGAGGTGACCATTTCACAAAAGAGTGTCCTCATCAGGACAAAATCACCCAATTTTTGAAAACTAATCTCGCACCCGCAGTTCTCACAGATCATTTTCCCTCTCAACAACAACTGATAGAACACATGTCTAATCAGGGAAACTCTAATTCTTCAGAGAAAATTTGCATGATGTCCTCAAATACTATTAGTTTGCAAACTCAAAGTCAGAGTTACGACAAACCCGCAAACAAGAAAGAAGACAATTCTTCTTTAGGAAAATCTCCCTCTATTGGTTCTCCTGAATCCTCGTTTACTGTCCCCCTAACTATCAAGAAGCCTACTCTCGACATGGTTTTGCATCCACCCAAGAGTACTCTTAGGAAGGTTGTTTTTAACCCTAATTCCTGAGTTGCTCAATTTTATAATGTAGTTGAATATCTCGCTCAGGCACCATGTGCACTCGCTCATGCACCATGTGTAATGTCTACCTTGGAAGTAATCCAAAGCTTTCCTACACAACGCAAAAACTTGCTAACTGCATTAGGAGCTTTAGACCCAAACAATACTAATTTGATTCATTTCAATGTTGATAACTATAAGTCTAGAAGACCTCACAAAATCGCTTTCCAAATTATCACAAAAGTAGTCGAAAAAAAGGTCTTTAGAACTATCTTAGACGAAGGAGCTTCAACTTCGGTTTTGTCCCTGTCTTGTTGATATTGGCTCTCCCGAGCTTTTCACATCACCTATGACTCTGAAAGCCTTTGATGGACGAGTTTTATAGCCCCATGGTCTCATATCAGCCCTTTTAGTCAAGCTTGGGGGAAAAATATTTCTATTCAAGTATAAGTAGTAGATGCCCCGTTAGATTACAACCTCCTTCTAGGAGGAAATTGGTTTTATGCCATGACTGTTGTCGCTTCGATGATATTTCGAATGGTCCAATTTCCACATCTAGGGAAAATTGTCACCATTGACCAACTCGATTTTTGTATGCCAGATGTTACTACCTCTACGACTAATAACATCCCTATGTTAGGCCAATCCCCTCCTCCTTACCAGTCTATTGGGGTAGGCATGTTGAAGGATTCATCCCTTATGGGGATTTTCCCCTTTAATCCTCCTAACATAGACACAATGACAGTAAATATGATTGTGTCATTTGATTATTATCCAAAGGGAAAACAAATTGTTGATTCCACTTCATTGAGTCTGCATGAAGAAATGTACAATATCATTCAAACCCTTTCCAATGACCACACTGATGAACTTCATCTGGTGGCTTCAGACCCTTACTGTCTACCCTACTGGTTAGAACCCTCTCTTCCTATTCTGGATTATATCTATGAGACATTTCCTTCTTACGAGTCCATTATGGAGATCATGAGTACGAATGAGCCTATCTGGGAGGATCACCATCATATATCCTTGTTCCTCCCGAACACCAATTCGATAAACCATGATTTTGCATCCCTGTTTTCCACTAATATTATCAACACACCTCAACATCCTATATTGTTGCAAGACACAGATTCTGAAGGAAAATTATGCAACATTACTCAAACAAATCCAATTGACATATCAGCCAAGTATGGTACCATTGAGCATGTTCATGTTGGGCAAAACTGCTTGGCAGAAGAATCTGAAGCATATAGGGCACTTTTCCAAGAATTCCATGATATTTTTGCCTGGTCTATTGAATAAATGTCGGGGATAGACCCATTCATTGTGGTCCATGAAATAAAAATCTATCCCACTACTAAACCTGTCAGGAAAAAACTAAGGCAAGTCCATCCACGAAAGGCCGCAGCTATTAAAGCTGAGATAGAGAAACTTCTCAAAGATGGGTTTATTTATCCTATACCCCTGACAGAATGGGTATCGAATGTCATCCCTGTCAATAAAAAGTAAGGCACCATTAGAGTCTATATCGATTTTAGAGGTTTGAACAAAGATTGTCCCAAAGACAACTTTCCTACTCCGCATATCGACCAGATTATCGACAACTGTGCCAGAAGTGTCATCTTCTCATTTATGGATGGCCTTTCAGGTTATAATTAGATTGAGATTTTACCCACCTATCAGCACAAGATGGAATTCATTTTCCCATGGGGAACCTTTGCATATAGGAAGTTACCATTTGGCTTAAAAAATGCTGGAGCCACTTTCCAACGTGCTATGTCCTATGGATTTCACGATATAAAACATATTGTTGAACCGTACCTTGACAACCTCCCTGCTCATTCACAGTGACGGGAGGACCACCCTGGTCATCTTAGAGACATTTTCCTGAGATGCCGTCATTATAATATATGGTTCAATCCTCATAAATGTGTTTTTAGCATTGAGACGGGATGCCTATTAGGTTTTGTGGTTTCTAAGGATGGCATCCAGATAGACCCATTGAAAAATGCCGCTATTTTAGCTCTACCAGCCCCAAGCAACCTTCTAGAACTCCAATGTTTGCAAGGGAAGGCAAACTTTCTCCGCCGTTTTGTGTGTAATTTTGTAGAGAAAACACACGGTTATATGCGTCTCCTTAAGAAGGACACTCCGTTCTATTGGGATTACCAATCCCAACAAGCCTTTGATAATCTCAAACACGCTCTGACTCATTCACCCGTGATACACCCCACGGATTATTCATAGGATTTTCTCTTATATATTGTTGCCTCCACTACTACCATCACTATGGTTTTAGTGCAGGAAAATCCCAAGGGTCAGGAGCACATGATCTACTATGCTAGTAAGAATCTTATGAATTCTGAAACTTGATATTCACACGTGGAGAAATTAGCATTGGCCATGGTCATTACTATTCAAAAATATCGTCACTACATTTTTCTCCACACAACCACTGTATTGGTAGACCAGAACCCTATGTATTATATCCTGACTTGTTAGGTGCTCAGGGGTAAGAACTCCTGATGGATAGTCATACTACAAGAGTTTGATCTGGAATTTGCCAAAGCCACATAAAAGAAATCCTTGGTCTTTTTCAAGCTCATGTGTGATCTTCCCTGTGCTTCAATGGAATTTGAGCCCAGTGATTCATTTCCAGATGAATTCATGTTCCTGATAAGAACTACTGACCCATGGTATGGGGATTTTCTCATTTATCTCCAAACACAAAGATTTCAGCCAAATCTGTCCCATGACGATCGTCGTCATATTCGTCACCATGCAAAATACTACCTCATCTTAAATGACACTTTGTATAGATGTGGTATCGATTCCGTTCTTTGGAAATGCCTCAACCATGAGGAAGCTGAACAAGTGTTGAATTATTGCCACTCTGGAGCATGTGGTAGTCATTTATCTGAGATGGCTACATCCTAGAAAATCCTTCGCACTAGCTATTCCTGGCCATCAGTCTTTAAATATTGTCACAAGGCTATTAAGAAATTCCCACCCTGTCAACTTTTTTATCCGAAAAAGCACACTCATCGTGCTCCGCTACACCCCATCATTGCCGTTGGCCCATTTTCCAAATTGGGGATTGATTATATGCATTGTAAGCCTACCTCAACTGGGGGGCATGGTTACATCATCATGGCTATTGACTATTTTACAAAGTGGGCTGAGGCCATGCCTACATATGCGAAAGACGGTAATACTACCTCTCTCTTCTTGTTCAATCATGTGATAGCTAGATTCAAAGTCCTGCAGTCCATAGTTACTAATCACGAATCACATTTCCATAATCAAATGATGGAGGAACTAAGTGCCAAGCTAGGTTTTCATCATGAAAACTCTAAGCCCTATTATCCGCAAGCTAATGGTCAGGTAGAGGCCATTAACAAAGTTTTGAAAAAGATGCTTTGTCAGATGGTTGGAGACCATAGATCCAAATGGCACCATATCCTTTTTTTTCGCTCTTTGGGCTTACAGGACTTCGGTGAAAACAGCTACTAGTTTCACACCTTTCTAGCTTGTTTATGGACTCGAAGCTGTCTTGCCGATTCAATGTCAGATTCCATCCTTGAAACTTGCCGTCGAACTTATCCCAGACACTTCCGCAGAGGAAGAGAGATTTCTATACTTAAACAACCTTGATGAAACTAGGAGATATGTTGCCTTGGCTAATGAGGCACAAAAGAAATGCGTCAAGGCGTAGTATGACAAGTATGTCCAACCTCGTGCCTTTAACGAGGGTGATCTAGTTTTGGCTTATGATTAGAGATCTGACAAACTAGGGAAAGGAAAGTTCAAATCCATGTGGTACGGTCCTTTCATTATTTCTAAAGTTTTAGAGAAAGGAGCCTATGAGCTCATGGACTACAATGGAATCCCTTTAGGACAATCTCACAATGGGTTGTTCCTGAAGAGGTACTATGCCTAGATCTCTCTTGGATAGTATCTTGTATATATGTATATTACTTGACTTTTAGTGTGCTTAAGTATTTTCAATATAGTTTTGAGTTTAGTGTTAGTATCTATTTATACCATGTTTTGGTTGTGCAGAGCAAATGGCTTTCTATGGCTTCACTAATGGTGCTTGCTACCACACCTTGAATCTTGCCTCAACTGCTTGGGTTCTCTATTCCCCAGATTACGATTGGGTCAACTTAGGAGTGGCTTGTATTGGTCCCGCTACCAACAATATCGTCGAGTATCAAGCAGTCATAGGTCTTTTGACTGAAGCTTCCTCCCAAGATGTTCGCAACTTGGTAGTGTTAATGGACTCATAACTAGTGGTTTGTCATCTAAACCATGTTTATACCATTAGGAATCCTTTGCTTCTCCATCTCTTTCGGAGGGTACGCTTGTTAGAAAGGTCATTTGAAACTATCACCTATAGGCATATCCCTAGGGAACATAATGTAGTTGCTGACTCATTGGCTAATTACATCCTAGATTGGCATATTGCCCATTCATGACATGAAAATAAAACTTGGTTCATTGTAAATAAATGATTAAAGATACATAAAACTCATGTAAAATACATTCACCATTTGAGATGTATAAACACCAAGTAAAAGTATCTCTCTATATATATATGAACATGTTTTACAAAAAAATAGGTCACAAGACCTCATCTGAAGCACGTAGGCTTTCAAGTAAAAATCACCATACAGAAATCCTGAAGCTATCAGCTTTCAGTGGATACATCATGCACTCATCATTTAATGATTCTCGTGGTAACACATCACTGCTCAGGATACTCTACGTAGTGGTCTACTAAAGAGACCCGGTACTCCTAATGTAGGCCTCAGATACCTCAGTGGGAGGTCGTCAATAGAAGCATCAAGGATGTTTAGTGTCAACCTCTCCAGGTTCTCCTCTAAATCCCCTGTCACATCGTCACCCTGTGGTACAAAATGGGCTCTGGCTCACCTATCCAATGGGGAGGCTCCCCCAGGTCATGCTGCTCCAATGTCTGCATGAAAACATTCAAGTCTTGTTACTTAACATAAAAAATATAAAACATCAAAAACATCAAAAACTATTTCCATTTTAGGGTCTCTTGTTTCTTACCGATGTCACCCCATTGTGCACTAGGAGGGAGTGGTAGGTCAGGGTCACCACTGACATCAGTGGCTGCATATGCATAATCCTCCACCATGAGGAGCTGATCTCTCAACCATCAAAAGAACGGGTCACCGAACTTTACCTTCCCCCTGCTTGCTCCAATATGGGCCATAATCTGGACCCACCTCTGCATGCAAGGGTCCCGTGCCCTTAGGTCTGTAAAGA
The DNA here is from genome assembly GCA_001517045.1 of Pseudotsuga menziesii. Classification (NCBI taxonomy): domain Eukaryota; kingdom Viridiplantae; phylum Streptophyta; class Pinopsida; order Pinales; family Pinaceae; genus Pseudotsuga; species Pseudotsuga menziesii. The sequence goes on from LPNX010754458.1 coordinate 307,284, forward strand.
CCACTTGGGGTCTCATTTGTGGAACCCACTCGAAGAATAAGCAAGCTAGAATGGAACCAAAACCAAATTGCTTCAGCTCCCCCTTCCAACACTTGGTCAGTCGATCCTTGAAGATCGGAAGTAGAGCCTCCGCCTAGTTAAAGACTGTAGGCTCCATGGCCTCTATGGCATAGAGCATATGCACTCTAGATGCCTAGTGTACTCCTTGGCTTCCCGCCACTCTCTGCATGGTAAACCACACGGTTCATAGAGGGCTATCCATCACTGCTTTTATGGGTATTTTCTTCCCTGATGTTCTGGTCCTAGGAATGCAGTGACGGTCTATCAAATCCTGAGTATTAATGTCCCCCCTGCGGGAACCAGTCAGTGAGATGGGAGCACCTCGTCTCGAAAGGTCAGTTATGAAGTAGATGTCCTCTACCTCAATTGTCAAAATGTGAGCACCAACCTCGAAATGTTGTTGCTCTGGATTCCACATCCAGAGTATATGCTCTAGTAGTCACTTGTGCGACACCATATTGGATGTGTGGAAGAAATTTAAGAGTCTGCAGTCTCTCAATGCAGCTATGCAACCCACACTTCGTTCATCGAAGGCGTCTTTGTTATCATGTTGTCTCTCTTTCCATATAACCATTTTTTATCAACAAGAACCTATCAAAAAGCATCACAAGGATTGTTAGAAACATTCTTAGTCATCCAAATCAATAAAAATGAGCTAATTTTTCTTATGCAATCACTTTTATTTCTCCACGGTCGGCACCGCCTGTGTCCCATTGAGGACAGGTGGTGGCACAACTTGTGTGCTATGTTTTCGGTGCGGTTCTAGCGGGGTACTGCTTATCCCGCAAGGGATAAGAACGATGCACGCTCCCATGATTTTAGGGCTTGCCATATAAGCCCAAAACACCATTAAAAATCAAAATTGAAGGCATAAGATGAAAGGGTAGGGTCTAGTCTATTACCTAGAACTGACGATGCGTGAATTCGATTGTGGATGCTCCCGATATCAGCGACTGAAGATCTGGCCAAGAAAATGCTCTAGAGGTTCTCTACTATGGGTAAATAGTAAAATGTTTTGATTTTTTACTATTTACATGACTTTTATATACATTTTAGGGTTTAACATGCTATAGTTTTGTTTTAAAATCATTTATTACTCAAAATCTATGAGTCGTAACCCTTTAATGTCAGTTATTGGGGCATTTAACACTTGTTTTTTAGTCGTTATAGGATAGAAGAGTAGTAGCAGTAAAGTTTTGGGAGTTCGTTTTTGACTTTTTTGTACTGCCATAAAATGGAAAAAGTCTTAGCATCAACACTTTGGTCACACTCTTGAAACTTAGCATCAAAAGTCTGAGTTTGTTTCTGATTCTTTCAGGCTCGTAAAGTCTCTCATCATGAAAAGATACCTAGTGGATTCTTCTTTAAACTCTTTTCGGGCTCCTTAAATACGAAAATATTGTCGAGTGATCTTGTCTTCTTCATGCTCATTATAGCATTTGAAGAGTCATTCATCTGACGGTAGGTTATCATTTTTTCGGTTTAGGTGAACTATTTTACGGAAAAGGACCCTATGTAGTCTTCTTCCATGGTCGTTCAGACTCTATAAACATAAACAATACCGAGTTTTCTTTCATTGGACTCGTTAAATTAAACATTGGGAGACCCTCTTTTGGGAACAAACCCCTCCTCTCTCAGGTTTGTAAAACATATGAGTTTAGACTTGTCTTCAGATGAGCTATAACGAGTGTTTGTTACCCTCTTTGAACTCGTAAAACCAAAAAGAGACACTCATCAATCATGATGGGGAAAATGGGAAGGGAATCATTTTGCAAATAAATGGTAGTAGTTTGTCATTACCTTTGAACATGGCACTTGTCTGCATATCATTTCAGTCAATGGATATTCAGCTAATCTCTGTGAGGATCCACTTTCGTGATTCATGCCACTCCTTTGAGTTTTTCAAAAGAATGCATTGTCCATCGTCGCACTGTGTGTTTATCTGGTTTAGTCATGCTGCCAAGTCTTTTGTCGTGCCACCCGATGTTCAAAGGGAAGTTGAAGAAGTTTTACCTCTACAATCAAAACAGTCTCTGTGTCAGTACTTTTGAATCAGTCTTATGGTTACTACATTCACATCATTCCAGAACTATGTTCCGAGTTTCGTGTCGTCGATGTAGGATTCATCATGGCCCTCCTTCGACGAGACTATTCCCGTCGACATCATCTCATCATCCAGGAAATAGTCTTAGAAACAAAATTTAGTACCTTGAGATCTGTATGCCTTAATGACAAATTCTCTCGCTCTTGACATAGGTTCACATCATTGACCTTTGATTGATAGAATCGACTGGGTGTTCGACATCAAGAAATCTATTCACACTCAGTAGATTGTACTAGGGTACCTTGGGAATCATTGACATCAATGATGATCTCCCTCACATTTGTTAACAATTCACATCATTAGTCGGTAATCAAGTGGTTTCTACCATGTTTGACTTCAGATCATTGTAATCACATGGATAGAATCGTACATTGTGGAAGAGGAGACGAAGACCCTGGGTATTTGTTTAGCACTCGTTGCTTTCCCCAGGTTGCGATTGAGTTTTGTGTATCTAGAATGGATCCACATTTGTATGGTCATGGCTATGCTCAAATTTGCGTCTATATGACATATATCTACATTGTATGTCCAGTAGCTATGTCCAAGTTTGAGTCCTCTATCACATGGATCTACGTTGTATTCTAGTAGCCATGCTTGTTTATTCGTCTCATGGATCTGCCTTGTATTGGTATGCAACCATGATTTGGTTACATTTGTCTATGAGTTAAAAGTATTGATGTACTACATATTCCTACTAGATGACATTCTCTGACCGAACTGACATTTTCACCTTGAAGTGACAACTTTTTCTCTCAAAGCTCTCGCTTATCGTATCCCTCTAAGTCTCATGCTTTGGGGGGCATTCTATTATACCTAAATCCTATCACCATCATGTGATGAGACCCTTAACTTCCATGTTTTCCCTTAATCCCAACACTTAGATGGAAACTTGCTATGTTTGTCAATTCTACTTGAAAAAACCTAGCACCGCGCTTACCTTGTGGCTGATGAGCGATACCTTGCTCAACACCGCCTGTATCCTGTTTTAGAGAAGCAGTGCCACCACCTATGGTAGTTGGTGTAAAAGTGGTTCTCATCTAAACCGATTTGTCATAAGTGAAGAAAAGTGGTACCCTAGGTAAAATGGGAAAAACAGAAGTTTCTCGAGGCTTCTAGATCTTGAGCCTTGTATCTTCGCTTATCTCTATCATTATGGGTTAGTTTGAGCTCGAGATACCCCATGGTAGGATCTTGGATCCACCTCACCCACAATTCTCTGAACTATTCCTATCCATTGAGCCTTATAAATACAAGCTCATATCCATAGTTGAGGGGGAGAACTATAGAGGCATTGTTATGCTGTTGGATTAACTACCTAGTCCAAATCATTGGAGATCATAGACAACAAAGTTGGAGCTTATAGGGATGAAGTGTTTGTCTCATGGAGGAGCTTGTCGACACTAAGGAAATTGTTGTAATATTCTCCCTACATTCTTAATGCAAAGTTGATTTTTGTCCCACATTACTATTGTTTTGATTTCACATGTACTTGTTGCTAGATTCCTTAGTCATTAACATGGATAAGTATATCATTTTCTGGTATCTTTGATGTGTTTGCATGTTTGATTTGTTTGCAGGTACACCGGTTCACAATCGAAGCAGTATTCCAGGTGTCTATAGTATTCAGGGAAGGTCTTCATCCTTTGTCGTTCACTCATTTGTTCTGGATCTGAACCATTCAGACCAGAGGAACAACTTCTGTCTATATAAGGTGCAATATTCTTGATAACACTATAAAGGTATCGAAAGACACCTATAGGAAGTAGTTCTACCCGGAAACCTAAGGAGACTCTCTTAAAAGATCTTACCGGGGAAGCCATAAAAGGAGAAGGAACCTTGGCAGAAAATCCTAAGGACCTCATTCTTAAGGAAGTTCAAGAGGATCAGCCACTAGAAACCTCCAACCCTCCACTAGTTTCAAATCCAATTAACACAAATTTTTCACTAGTAGGAGTTCTGAATTTAATTAATTTTGTTGATCCTTCCCAAGTAAAAGCTCTCTTTGGAACCTCAGTAGATCCAATCATCTCACAAATTCAACGAAATTTCAATTTTATACATATTTTAAACACTACTGGAAGCGTTTCTACTTTCCAACACACATTGCAAACATATTAGGCAAAAAATATAAACCTAAAAACATATATAATAATGATTTTTTTCCATTTTTAACCTAACATCTTAAAACTTAATTAAAAAATTAAAATTCCATTTCTATTTCAAAAAACAAGCATTGTGGGTTACCTCTCTGCTCTGACATTCTGGTGAAAGGGGGTGTGGCTTGAGTCGTCGACCGGTCAAGGTCTCCGGGGGCATGGCTACACGGGCGACGTGTTTGGGGACGCGAACGCTCGGTTGAGGTATGTGCTCGATCAAGGTATTTTTATGGAAAAATATGTTATGTCCATGGGTGCGCACGACCATTTATTATAATTTTTTGAAAACAAAAACCTCGATTGCGGTATGAAGCTCGATCGAGGTCCAAAGCTCAATCGAGGTCCTTACCTCGATCGAGGGTTAAATAAACCGTCAATCGAGCTCTTCATAAACCCTCAATCGGGGTTGTCATACCTCGATCGAGGGTTTAACGAGAGCTTGATTGAGGGTTTAGAACAACCTTGATCAAGTGCTTGTTAAACCCTCGATCGAGGTATTAAAACCTTGATCAAGGATGCACTTTTTGCATTTCACCAAAAATATGTTGCCAAAAATTGTTACCCACCTCCATGGATGCACCCCTTCCTTAACTTGTTTAAGTTCCTCCCTTAAAAATTTTACTGTTTGTTGTAGTTTAGATGGGTTATCATGCCTACTTTCATTCAAATTTACCCAGAATTCACTGTCTCTAATGTTATGTTTGTCATTTTTTATTGGATCCTTAGGACATGATTCTTCTTCAGCAGACATTCCCACATCTGCCATGATTTATGCAAAACAAGGTTATTCTTCTCTTCATGTTTGCAAGAGGGTCAAACCATAACAAATAAAGTTAGTTTTATGTTTTTATCAATTTGAGTGTTGGGATTTGTTCATGCCAAGGGTTGTAACCATGCTTTGATACCATTCTGTCCCAAACCCATAAATTCCATAATTAAATGTTTATGATTTATTTTTCAATCTTGTCGTAACATGAATTTGTAGCGCGTTCATATTTTTCATGACATACTCTTTATTCGACTGCATGGATAAGTGTAACTAGACTTGTTAATGTTTGATGACAAGGTGTGTTTTCTGTTCGGTGTTGTCTCCATTTATAGCGATGAATTGGTAATAGCCTTGCTAAGATGATGTTTAATTCTTTGAGTTTATTATCCTAAGAGTTTGATTACCTAGGAGATAGTCCTAGACCTATGCCTTAGTCCTAGCTATACTCTAAAATAACATTTATTTGTTTAATATTATGCTAAACCCACCCTTCATATGAGTTTCTTTAACAAAGGTGGCTATATAATTGTTTATTAGCTTGATGGTAGTTTGCTAAATGATTTTGGAAGAAGGCTTTGTAGCAGTCATAAGTCATAATCCATGGTTTAAGGCCCTATCTTGCGAGCTTTATACATCATGAGGGTGATAGATATAATATAAAGTTATAGATATATGTCAAAGTGTCCATGGGGGATACAAGTGGATGCTAGCAATTTTATGAGGGTTTAATGAAGTTTTAAATAGTTGTATTAAATTATTATCATATCCCTGGCTGCGAGTTGACAACGGAGCGAGGAACATTTAATGGCATGGTTATTCGCATGTGTTGTGGGAAGGATTTTAATCTTGACCCTCCATTTGTCATTGATCTGAAACAAGGGTTTTTGTAGGGTTTTAATGTGGCATTAAGCTGTCATGAGGGTATTTCAAATAATTCATTTGGTCTTGTGTGGTTTTTATGTTAATGGAGGTTGGAGGTTGATTCTCAGTCGCTCCATGGTTGTGTTGCAACTAGACTTGTCCTTTATGGCCTTTTATTGAGTGTTTAGCTTCTAGTCTGTAATATTTGAGTTTGTTTGAAGGTTTATCAGTGGTTAATAGTTATGAAGCCGCCATTACGGTTTCAACCATTCTTGGCTCGTCGTGAGGTTTAAGTGGAATCCTAATCACTTCCTCAAGTTATGGCAGAGGCTTTGTAACTTACAAGGATTTAAATAATGGGTAAAGAAGAAAATACTACCAATCTTACTCTGCAATTTTATTTTTTTAAATATTTTCTTAGCTTGAAATAGGGTTGACATATTTTCTTCTTGTTGGGTAGGAAAAGGAAGAAGAGAGAGCAGGGAGGAGACAACCCTTGGCCCTCTACGTGCGTTAGCAAGGTAAGCTTCTTTTCTAGTTGAACAATTAAAGAATTACATTCATTATTAACAGGGTTTTATTATAAATACGTCATTATGTTGAGATGTGAATTGAGGGTACACACGAAAGATTTGAATAAGCTTGCTTCACCCTTACGGACCAAAATCAGAAAGCAAGGTAATGTTTACAAAATGTGTTTTTTTTTTCTTTAAATTATGTTACAGTTTAAAAATGCACACTTTAACAATACTCATATGTGAATATAGGTTTCGAAATCATGACTAGGTGAGAGCGACGACAAGGTCACCTCCTTTATAGCTTCATTGTTCTTTGTCCAAAGGTGAGGGATTTACTCTATACTTTGCTGATATAAAGAATATATATAAATTTAGATTATCATGGTCTGTAGGTCCATGAGAATATGAACACTGGCACGACATGGCTTATGGACTGTACACTTGGATCTACCATCAGTCACAAGGTATGAGTTTGTTTTGTTTTGTGGTTAAGCTGGGTTCCCAGTTGATTTGATTCACGGTTATATGGAAGATAAGGATTTCCAACCACTTACGAAATCCTAAGATAAGTTTTTTATATAGACATAAACCTTGTTGGGTTTGTACTTGGATGCATTGGTTACTTAGTAGGGCTTTGCAGCCTCTATCAATTTGGGTTTTGACATAGCAGCAGTTGTTCTATGGTTTGATTTGGGGGAAAAACTTGCGATTTTACTTTTAGTCTGTATATTCAAAATATTAGCTTTGCGTGTCCATGTGTCGTAGATACCGTATTCTGTCTTTGAAAAATTCACACTTGCTAAACTTAGCAAATAGTTGTTGTTCCCTGAACACTTGTATGATTATTTTTAAGTGTTCTTCGTGCTCTTGTTTATTTTTAGAATAGATTAATATGTCATCGATTAGTTAGACTACAAAAAATTTGCATCCCTTACAAGCATACCTTTTCATTTGTAAGGCTAAGATTTCTCATATGGTATCCTTCCTGGGAATCCCTTTTACAACAATAGTATTACCTTTATCATCGAAGCATAAGAATGTTTAATCACAAAATTTTAAAATAACTCTATGTTTCTTTACCCAGTCCATTCCTATCAGTAAATCATAAGATCCTAGAGGTAAAATATTTAAATAAGCATGTGTTTTTAAGTCATTCATAATAAATTCACACTTTTTCACGAAACTAGTGATATTTCACTTTGTGCACGTAACAAGCTGCACTAACCAATATTTTTCAAACTTATCTTGATGTAACTTGTATAGTTCTACAATTCTAGATGATACATAACTCAGACTTGCACCTGGATCAATCAATATAGAAATGGGTTTGTCTTTTATTATACCTTCGATTTCGACCATATATGTTTGATGATTTGCTTGTCGGTTCTCCAATGTTGCATTGATCCTGGGCATGCTTTTTGATGTATCCCCCACTATAGTAGCTTCTTGAATTGAATGGACATTATTAATATTTTTCTTTCTTATGGGGAAATATTTAAAGTAATTTGGTTCACCACATTCCCATTATTTTAGTGGTTCCCTTTGTGCAATATTTTTATTAAAGGCAGTGGGTGTTTCCCTTTCTTTTGTTGTTGTAGGATTCCGTTGTTTAAATTTTTTATAATTATTCCCTTGGTATCCCCAATAATAATTCCCACTATTCTTATAAAACTTAGTTCCTTTATTTTTTTGTTCAAAACTGTCATGGCTTTTATTTTTTCAGTTAGGTATGTTCTCTCATTTGCTTTTATTTTGATCATAGCAAAAATTTGCTTTTCTCATTGCCTCTTCTATAGTTTTTAGATTATCATATTCAATTCTCTCTTTGAACATAAGAGACAAACAACTGAGGAAACATTGTATTTTTTGTTTCTCATCAATAATATAAGGCACATAACGTAATAAACTTAAGAATTTGTTGCATGGTTCTTTCATAGGAATGAAACCTAATCTTAATTCATAGATTTCTTTATTTTTTTCCTCGTAATACTCTTATGATAAATATTTTATTTTGAAATATTGCTTAAGGGTTTTCCAAGTTATGTAACGATCTTTAATGCCTTTTACTTTCTTTGTGTCTTGCCACCAGATATCATCTTTTCCTGTTAAGTTATAAATTGCCATTTTTTCTTTTAATTTGTCATAATAGTTATAAATCTGGAAGTACTTTTTCATTCCAGATAACCAAGCTTTTGCTTCTTCTCCTTTTTCAATTTCTCCATTGAACATAGGAGGTTTTATATTTTTGAATTCACCAAAAATTTATTCATATGGTTTGTATTTATTTTTCTTCTGGTCACTATCACTACTTTCACTAGAATCTTTATATTTTTCGGTATTATGTTTAGCTAATTCTTCGCTTGAAGATACAGTCTCATGTTTAGAAAATTCTAGTTTCCTTACCGTACATTTATAAGGTGTAGTTCTTGACATATTTAATTTGGGTTCTTTATTTTTTTTCTTTTTCATTACTATGGTTTTTTTGTCAGTAGAATATTATTCAATTCTTCATGTGATTTTGAAATGCGTTCATTATCTTCCTTAACTCGTTTCAATTTTTCCCTTAAATATTTTACTATTTGTTGGAGTTCACATGGGTTATTATTCCTACTTTCATTCAAATTTACCCATATTTCACTATCTCTAATGTTACCTTATTCATTTTTTATTGGATCCTTAGGACAGGATTCTTCTTCAGCAGACATTCCCACGTCTTCCATGATTTCTGCAAAACAAGGTTATTCTTCTCTTCTTGTTTGCAAGAAAGCCAAACCATAACAACTAAAGTTAGTTTTTTGTTTTTATCAATTTGAATGTTGGGAGTTTTGTAGGCAAAGTGTTGTAACCATGCTTTGATACCATTCTGTCACAAACCCATAAATTCCATAATTTTTGTTTTGTTTACGATGTATTATTCAATCTTTTCGCAACATGAATATGTAGCACATTCATATTTGTCATGACATACTTTTTATTCGACTGTATGGATAAGTTTAATTGGACTTGTTAATGTTTGATGATAAGGTGTGTCTTCCATTTGGCATTGTCTCCATTTATAGCAACGACTTGGTCACATCTTTGCCAAGGTGATGTTTAATTCTTTGAGTTTATTATCTGAATAGTTTGATTACCTATGAAATAATCCTGGACCTATGGTTTAGTCCTAGCTATACTCTAAAATAACATTTATTTGTTTAAGCTTATGTTAAACCCACCCTTCATATGAATTTCTTTGGAAAAGGTGGTTATATAATTGTTTATTAACTTGATGGTAGTTTGTTAAACGATGTTGGAAGGCTTTGTAGCAGACATTATAAGTCTTAAGCCATGGATTAAGGCCCTAGCCCACATTCTTTACACATCATGAGGGTGATAGCTATAATATAAAGTTTTATCTATATGTCGAAGTGTACATGGGGGATACAAGTGGATTCTATCAGTTTTACGAGGGTTTAACGAAGTTTTAAATAGTTGTATTAAATTATTGTCATAGCCTTGACTGCGAGTTGACAACGTAGCCAGGAACATTTAATGGTATGCCTATTTGCATGCGTTGTGGGAAGGATTTTAATCTTAACCCTCCATTTGTCATTAATCTGATCCAAGGGTTTTCGTAGGGTTTTAATGTCGCATTAAGTTGTCGTGAGGTTTTTTCAAAGAATTCATTTGGTCTTGTTTGGTTTTTATGTTAATGGAGGTTGGAGGTTGATGCTTAGTCGCTCCATGGCTGTGCTGCAACTAGACTTGTCCTTTACGGTCTGTTATTGAGTGTTTGGTATCTGGTACGTACTATTTGAGTTTGTTTGAAGGTTTATGAGTGGTTAATGGCTATGTAGCCGCCATTACAAACTCAACCATTCTTGGATTGTCGTGAGGTTTAAGTGGAATACCAATCACTTCCTCGAGTTCTGGCAGAGGCTTTGCAACCTGCAAGAATTTAAATAACAGCTAAAGAAGAAAATAATTCCAATCTTACTCTGCAATTGCATTTTTTTTTTAAAAATCTTAGCTTGAAACATAGTTGACATCCTTGCTTCTTGTTGCATAGGTAGAGGAAGAAGACAGAGCCAGGAGGAGCCAACCCTTGGCCCTCTACGTGTCTTATCAAGGAAAGCTTCTTTTCTGGTTGAACAATTAAAGAATTGCATTTATTATTAACTGAGGTTTATTATAAGTCTATCATTTTGGTTACAGGTGAAGTTAGGGTACACGCAAAAGCTTTGGATAAGCTTGTTTCACCCTTACAGGCCAAACTCGGAATGCGAGGTAATGTTTACAAAATGTTTTTTTTTTTTTTTAAATTATGTTACAGTTTAAAAATTAACATTTTAACAATACTCATATGTAAATACAGGTTTCCAAAGCACGACCATGTGAGAGTGACGATGGAGTAACCTCCTCTCGAGCTTCATTCTTCTATGTCCAAAGGTGAGGGATTTACTCCATACTCTGTTAATGGGAAGAATATATATAAATTTAGATTATCATGGTTATACTAACGCCCGTAGGTCCATGTGCATATGAACACCGACGGGATGTAGCTTATGGACTATACACTTGGATAAACCATCAATCACAAGGTATGACTCTATTTTGGTTTGTGGTTAAGCTGGGCTCCCAGTTGCTTTGGTTCACGATTCTATGGGAAGATAGGGATTTATAACCAATTACGAAATTCTAAGATAATTTTTGTTTATAGACATGACCCTTGTTAATTCTATACTTAGATGCAATGGTTACTTCAAAGGGATTTACAGGATTTATCAATTAGTGTTTTGACATAGGAACAATTGTTATGTGGTTTCATTTGGGGGGAAATTTGCAATTTACTTTTAGTATGCAGATTTGAAAGATTGGCTTTACGGCCACGATATATTTCACGGTTTGGTAATTTGTTTAATATAACGAAATCGATTGTAAATTGACGAGTGGAAAATCTTACTCTATGACTATGATTCTTGGATATTGATTCGATTTGATTGTTATTATGTTTATGAAGCTCAATTTTAGTTGACTATTAATTGCTTATACTTAAATATCATGATTATGTTGTTAATTTAATTCTTTAACCAGATAGGTCTATTCTAGGTATGAAAGACTGAAAACTGAGACTATAATAGTGTTTGATATTTTAAAACAAAGTTTAGATCTTTGTGTAGGAATCCTTCGACCCATGCAATTTTCTTAATTTGCTTGGATCCATATTGCGGTGTGCTTTGAAAATCGACCATGTCTTAGTTGATTTCCTTAATTGATTGTCTATACAAAGAGTTAATTTTTTTGTATATAGCTTATGCATATTATTCAGAAAATGAATCCTTTTGGCTCTACTTAGCGTATCTGTGATTACTACATGTAATATGAATAATTCATGTGTCCGCATTCTTTAAACATGTAGTTGTAAGGTTATCTAGATTGTAAATTAAAAACAGAGAAGAGATATCTATGAAGAGTCTCTCACTTTGGCTATTAAATATGAGATTTATATATTATAGAATTTTATTATAGTTGGAATAGCTTAACATAGGAAAACAATATAGAAGGGATTAATTTACCATTGTGATTTCTACATATAAAAGATATATGCGATTCTACATTCTATACATAAATCATTTTAATAATAAAAGTTTAAAACTAAGAACATATCATTGAGAGAATTAAAAGGATACTACAAGATACATGGTAAAAAATCTCTATAAATATCAAAACTAAAGAGTCAATAAATTCAATAAAGAACCTATCACCACTGTCGGGAAAACAAAATTGAAGCCATCGTTCCTCCCAACCAATTCCTAGAGCAGCCAAATCTTACCTGATCCAGAACCCCCGAACCTATTTGTTGAAACACAAAGGAAAATTCCGATTAATGTGCCATCTCTTTGCATCAATATATTATTTCACTATCCATCGCCAGCCTCCTGCTTGTTCGATGGACATATTATTTTATAGTATTTTTCCTAGGACTTGGTCATTTATGAGCCTCCTTCTCTTCAGGGCTCCACAAGGATTCCTAATATGATTTTGGGGAAGATTCCTCCTACATCACTTGAGTTCTCACTTAGTATCTTTCGCCATTTGTCATTTCCCCTTGTGGACCAGCAAACGCTCTTTTAACGGCTACTTCAGTTCTGACTCCTCTAAGTATTTTAATCACTCAATAATAATAATCCATTACATTCATTTTAACTTTATTGCCAAAATATTTAAAAAAAAATATACCAAGTAATAAATAATTAACAATTCTTTGGTGTATTATAGGCGAGTTTGGAAATTTTGTTTCGACTCTACAATTCCTCATGGAGAACCCTTCTTGTAGGTTTGTTCTTTATGATCATTCTTCATGGAATAGGATAGGTACCAAACAAGACACTTGGGGAAAATCACTCATGTTCGCAACATTATGATGGAAAAAACAAGAGGATCCAAATCCCGAAAAAACCAAAAAAGTAGGGGGTTCAACCATTGTTTGAAGATGATGAAGGAAGTTGAAGTTTTATCTCGTGCTATCGTCAACACAACCCTATTAAAATTAAAAAGGATATTGAGAAAGAAAAATTTCGTGTTAAGGAGGAACAAGAGATAATGGATGAGGAAGACACGTAAAAATAAATGCATCCATGGATTTTGGATGTGGAGACTTCCCATACCATAGGCACTAAGTATTTTCAAATGGACTTGTTATATTGGCACATGAAATCAATGTTGGTTAAGGATTTGTTGGATCACATGGAGGAATAGAAGGAAATTATCTCGGATATTAGTGTGCTACAAGATGATAAGGAGAAAATAAATGCCAACATCAACCTGATAGTGAAAGACACCACTAGATTTGAGTTTGTTGATAAGGTAGATGAACCTGACGACCACCATCCTGTATTGTATCATGAGATGCCCCTCATCTCCATTTCTAATGATGATGAACACTCCTCTTAATATCAATAGCGTCCAAGCTTTTTTTATATTTCTAATTATCATAGTCATGTTTATAGAATTCAATTAGGTACTATTATAATGCTCATAAACTATGGAATTTTCTTTGTTAATATAATTAATTAACACCCACACACATATATATTATTTTTTTCAAGGAAAAAAATCTCTTTATTTTGATCGAATAAACTTGAACTTCTATCTAGGAGCATACATTAGAAAAACATAATATTCGCCTTCAATTTTCTCATGCTATAGGCCTTTCTGAAATTAAAAAAGAAATGTAACATTTCTTTTCTTTTAAATTGTTTTGATTCTAGTGTTCATTTATAAGCATACATAATGATTTTCAATATTTTCATTGCTTATTTCCTTCATCTCCATTAAGCCTGGAGGGAGAGAGAGTGCCATCTTAGAAAGCTTATATGCTTCTGAGTTTAGCTCTATAGATACAGTTGAAATTCATTGTCTCAAAAGATGATATCTTCTCCCTGGTTGCTTTCAACAATTGTTGGAGATGAGGAGCGTTAATTTTAAATTTTCCATTTTCCCAGTCTATGGTCATTTTTGAATCCCTGAATAGATGCATATTCTTTAACTGTTTATCCATGGTTAGCCTGAGAACTAACCAAAGTGTCGCTAATCTTGCTTTGTTGTTTGAGGCTCATCCTGGTGCAAAATTGATCTCAATTTATTTTTTTTCGTTGAGATATACCACTCCTCCTGTGCCCCCAAGTGATGGTTCTCCTTGGATAGCATCATCAAAGTATCCCCATGGACAAGTTTTTTTTATTTATGGATTTATTATCTGATGCTTTGGTTTGGATTTGGGTTTCGTTTGGTGTTCTTTTAATTTCTGCATTAGCACAGTTTATGTTATTTATGTTGGAGTCCAAGTGTTTTGGAATACCGCCCTATTATGTGCTTCCCATATTGTAAAAACAAAGAGATTAGTGAGGGATTCATGGTTATGTACCCTATCATTATGCCACCAATTCTTAAATCTATGTTCCATCAAAGAGTCCCCACTTAGGTTCGAGGATCGGTCCATCTTGTTGGTGGTTCTTTTCCAAACTATTTCTGCATAGGCACAAGAGAAGATTATATGAGTGTTGGTATCAGTTTCATATCTTCATAACAAGCATATTTTGGGCCCTTGGAAGCCCCTTTTTAATAGAACCTCCCATGTTAGCAATTTGTTACTCATTTCCAACCAGAGCATTAAGATTGTTTTTAATGGACCTGGACAAATTTTGTCCCACCACCATAGCTCTGTCCCCTCCTGTTCACTTTGTAGAGTGACTTCATACCCCATTTTTGCGTAGTATATACCATCTTTCCCATTCTTGGTTCATATGAGTTTATCCCTCCCCTCATCCTCTAGGTGGATAAAACATGAACCAAGTTGGATAAATAGAAATTCCATTTTGTTGCTGAGATTCTCAATAATCCCATCTCTTGGGAATTTTTCCATACAATCTTGATGTTTGTCTTGGATTGCTGTGATTTTGTGTCGGCCAACAAGAATTTTTTTTTTCTCTGATGGCTAAGATATTAGCTGTTCTAAAAGTTTAAAACTTTCGTTGGATCCTGTTCAGGAATATTGTCCTAATCAAATGCTCCTTCCATTACCTATTTTCCATGCCACCCAATTCCCTACTAGTAGATACGTAAGAACAAAGGCCTTCCATCCTATTGAATTGTCCTTATGTTATTTGTGAGCCTTCCTGAACCATGCCTATATGGAGGATTGAGGACAATATTTGGATCTCATAGCTCTTCCCCATAGTGTATCCAGGTTTTCTACCATTCTCCATAGCAACTTTGCAGCTAACGCTTTACAAAATAGTTTTGGGTTCTTGATCCCCCATCCTCCTTTTGATTTAGGAAGGACTAGGGTGGACCATTTAACTAATGGTATACCTTCTGATTGTTTACTTGTTGTCCACATAAATGAAAGGTATTTTTTCCTTATTTTCATCAAGATTCCCTTTGGAATGTATGCTATTGAATCCCAATATATTGGTATGCTCTGAAGAACAACTTTGAGTAACACCAAGCGTCTTCCCCTGGACAAAAATCGGTTATCCCACATGGAGATTCTTGTTTCTATCTTTTTATAAAGCCATGTCCAATCTTGGAAGGCATTTGGTTTTAATTGAAAAAATATGTATTTTAATCCTTCTAATACAGGGGCTGCTAGGACAGGGATTAGTTCCTTTTCTCGCACTAGGATATTTTCTTGTATGTTTTTGAAAACCAACTTGTATTTTTCTAAGTTGACTTCCATGCCTTTGGCCTTCTGATAGGTTTCCACTATCTTTGTCAGATATTCAAAAATTTTGTATGATCCTTCTCCCATAAGTAAAACGTTGTCTACAAATAGAACATGAGTCAGCTCGATTGTATTAGAGATCCTAACCCCCTTCAGTTTTCTTTCCTCCCTATATTTCTGAATGATGTGACTGAGAGCCTCAGCTACTAATAGAAAAGGGAAGGGAGATGGGGGGCATCTTGTCTTAGGTTCTTGGTTGGATGAAAGAAATGGGAAGGAGATCCATTCATTAGGAATGCATAGGATGTTGATTGAATGCACCCAAATATCCATTCTACCATATCCAGTGGCATTCCTATCTGTATTAAGTGTAGATGAATAAAGGTCCAACTTACTTTTTCATATGCTTTGGAGAGGTCAATTTTAAGAGAAAAAGCTGGTTTTATCTCTTTTGATGGAGTGTATTGCTTCCTGAGCCAAAGAAACAACATCATGTATCTGTCTATTAAATAAGAACCCAAATTGTTCTTTAGAAATTACTTTGCTTAAAATAGGTTTCATCCTTTGGGCGATGATCTTAGATATTAATTTATAGATCATATTACAATAGGAGATAGGTCTATAATCCTTGAATGTTTCTCCTCTCTATTTCTCCTCTCTTGCTTCAAAAATTCATAAAACCCTAGAAAGAAATCCAAGGTGAAACCATCCAGCCCTGGGCTATTCCCTTTCTGGAAGGAGTGTATTACCTTATTAAGCTCTTCTTCTATTAAATGTTTCCTCATTTATTCTGTAATTAGGAGTGGGAACAGATTTAGTACCTCTAATATTTCAAAGATTGGGCATTTCGCCGAGGCTAAAAATCTAGCTTGAAAATGTTTGACTGTTTCCCTGTCCTTGTCCTAGAAATTCTAAGCAGTTCCTCCTTCTGAGTCCTTATTTCCTGTATAATGTTTATGATTTTCCTATGTGAAGCATAATGGTGGAAGTACTTTGTATTCTTCTCCCATGTTGCTAGCCATAGAGATCTACTTTTAAGATGCCAGTGTTGTTCTTTTTGTGCTAAAAGATACTATGTTTTCCTTCTTAATTCTTTAAGATATGTAAGTATGCATTGGAGATTTTTTTCAAAGAATTGGAGCTGTAGAGTTCATGGATCCTCTTCTATGTTTCCCTTAGATCCTTCTAAAAAAAGGATTTGTGTTTCTTCCCCCATTCCTTCAAGATTTTCTTGATGTTTGTTAGGTTTTCCATCATTTGATGCATAAAGAATCTAAAGTATGGTTTTCTAATGGCTTCCAATTTTCTTCCCCCATTCCTTCATCTTCCAGCAACGCTGGGTTGAATTTGAAAGGCGATGGAAATTTGTTTTATGGTAAAGAGAAACATATCATGATGGGTTGATGGTCCGATAGCCTTCATGTTTCAACTGTAATTTTTAGCACCAACTATTCTTGAAAGGAAATTTATGATACTAAAAACCTATCTAAACTCTTTGAAATAGCTTGATCCCCACCTCTATTATTTTTCCATGTGGGTTCCAGTCGGATTGGATGGAGATTGATCAATTTCTTCTTCTCATATAAAGAACCAAAAAATTGGTTGAGTGTGTCTGCATGGGAATTCTTTCCCTAAAATTATCTTGTAGAGAGCGTTAAGTTCAAGTCTCCCGCTAAGATTAAATTTGGAATATCCAGAGCTCCATTACTGCTTAGATTTTCCCAGTACATTATTTTGTCATAGAACGAACCATATACATTCAGTAGGGAGAACTGGGTCCTTGTTTCTGGGTCTTCTAGCTCAGTTCCTAATGCTGCCTTATAAGAATTTTTTGAATACTATATGATGTCTGGACTCCAGGATGTACGTATCCCCCTTGGTTGTCCCTCTATATTTATTACTTCCATCTGCCATTCCTTTAATATCCTGCTCATTACTTCCTTGGATTTCTCCCCTTCCATCATAGTCTCTTGGATCACTATTATTTTTGTCTTTTTTATAGTTATTATACATTGGAGAGTTGCTAATTTGGAGGAACCTCCTAACCCCCTTACATTGTAGAAGAGGACTAGCATTAGCGAACCTTGTTATGGGCCTTTTTCACTCCAAGAGCCCTTCCAATAGTTGACTGTTTCCCTTCTTTGATTTCTTTGATCGCTTGTAACTAAGCCTTAGTTATAGAGGATCTCCGACCTGCTGGCACCTTTTGTGTCTGACTTTGGGCTAATCCACCTGTCGGGCCTAGATTTTCCTATTTTTTTATATTTGGATCTCAATTCATAAACGCTATTCACTTCAGTCATTACCTTCTCCGTTTTATCGGGTTTCCACGTTGGTTGTGGTGTTCCTCTGGTATTTTGTCACCCTCTTCAATAGAACCTTCTATCCCATCTACGATTTCAATGGTATTTGACAAGAAATAATAGAACAAGGGTTATTGGGAGTGTTATTACCTTTTGTCGACGAAGATGCGGTGGGACCAGGATCAGTGTCATTCTTGAGCTTTTCAGTCACAATTGGTTGATGTTCGTCCTTATCTTCGATGATAGCTTTAAGCGTAAGGTCCGCCACCTTTTCCTTGCAACCAATGTCCTTTTCTGCGCTTGTTGTTCTTTCAATTGCATATTTTGTGGGTGAGCACATCTCACTATAAGTTTTTTTAACCCACACCTTCTTGAAGAAAGGTTTCATTTGGCCACCCTGATTCACGACGCAATATTTTTGTAGATTCCCAACATGTATGAACTTGAAACACTTGAAATACAACTTCTAGTAGTCCAGTTGGTGAGACCATACACTTCCATGCATTAATATTACAATTTCCTCAAACGGTCCTTATCTCGTGTCCAATTTTACCAGGATATGAGCGCATCTTCTGTCTATCTTAGTTTCCCAATATTATTCCAGCATTATAGATTTTCCAATTTTGTTTCCAATCGCTTCCAAGATGTGTTGTCACCAAAAAACCATTGGAAAACCCGGCAGAATCAGCCATATTTGTTGTAAATTGTGTGGTTCTCTTCTGGCGTTGAAATTGGCGTTCCATTTCTTCAGTATCAGCCCTGACAGACCCTGGTTTCAATTCTGGCTAAGAAAAAGAGAGTTGTCGTCCTCCTTCTTAATTTTGAAGAGAAACCATCTTCGCAAGAGGATATGGAACTCAGGTGTATAACCTAAAACTAGGTTACCGTTCTTTCCCATCCAATGCGTTAAGGCAACTTTTCCCGTCACCTTTCCACAGAACCTGCCCACTAGAGCAAACTTCAAATATGTTGGAATTTCTGTGAGTTGAATGTCTCTTCCCACTGATAATTTGTGATCACGGGGACTTCACTTAGTGAACCTCTCACATAGCACATACAATTGTGGGATATTAAAGAATACCCTTAATTTCCAGAGATATTGACCCAAACTCTTTTTGTTGAAACCCACTCCCAATACTTAAAACCTCCTCCCCACCTCTTCTTATACCTCAATCCTTATAAACCACCCTACCCAAACCCACCTTAAACCCCTCATCCCCCCAATACCTACAATATATTGGTTCAATTTTTGATAATTTTAAAACCCACAATATGAACTAACATAATAGGATATTAGTCAATAAGTGAAGACCCCGTGTTCGGGATATCCTTTTTTTGGTTTCGTCCCTCTTAATTTCTTCGACCGTAGCGGTGACTGTTCTTCTGCAGTGAAGGTGCCATCATTGCTTGAACCAGAGTTATGTCCAACATGCGAGCATGATGACATTCCTTGGGGCTGTGAATCTGACATATTTTGTGTGCCTAGACTAACATCATGTTTACCCGCTTGAAGATCCACGTTCGTGCTGAAGATTGGCCCAAGTACATGCTCCTCCTCATAATCTACTAAGTCATCATACATTGTAAGAAATCTGTTTGTGGTGGATGCTTCCAAGGGTAAGTTAAGAAAGGAAGAAATATTAGGTTACCACCTTCACCAAGATTTTAAAACGTTGAACCTTTGTTCTTTTTTTGCAGGCCGCAGAGCTACATCGTGCCCTTCTACCAATCCTCTTATATATATACTTTGAATACCATTAATTAAAAATATAAATTAATATAAATACTCTAATAAATTAACTAATAATATTTTCAAATCATATACATTTATAGATGAATGTGAATAATATTAATGAATTTTCAATTATGTCAAATTTATAAAAAAAAATTAAAATAAAATCAATCAACTATTTTTTTAAATGGGTAAAACCCATTCGGCTAATAAAGATAGACATCATTAACTCTGTACATGGAATGAGAGCTTAAATCATTACAAGAAAAAATAGGCCATTGTCCTTAAAGAGGCACCTACTTCTACTTTTCTATAATTGTCCTAACATGTTTCATTACATTTTAAAATACTAACTTTTAATTAATCAAACATATATAATTCATTAAAATTAACTTAATATATACACTCAATTTGTTTTATTTAATTTAATACCAAAATAAAAAAATTTCGTATTTTATTTTTAATATCATTAATTATATAAATATAATAATATGAATTGAATTAGTTTATTCTATTTTAATGTTTTAAATTATATTATAAATACTATTTAATTTTTTTTTTTTTTAATTTAATATTTCTTGTAACTAGATCACAATATTAAAATTTCTCCTTTATGGATTCTTCTACATTTTAAATATAGTTTTATATTTACTCTTTCATTTCTAAAATATTCTTTCTTGACTTTTTGCTTTTACTATTTTAACATTTATTTATGTACTCTTTTTTTCCAAAACTTTACTGATGTATATATTTGTTTATGTCATGAAGTATGGATAATAGTTGTAAATGCTATCACAATTTTAAATGGGTTTCTTTGATGGAACAGTTAAAAGGAAATTTAGGTGACTATGATATGCTTCTTAAGATCAATGAGGACCACAAGTGGGTATGATGTAGTAGAGCCACTAACACAAAATCTGAACCTTTTTTTTTCACAAAGAAAAAAGTCTGTCCCTGTTATTCATTTGAATCAAAGGGCATCTTACAAAGCTTGCCCAAGATATGGGCTACAATCAAAGAGGAGAAATTGAACATGATGTATCGCCATACATCTCGAAAAGAATCCAACACAATAAGTGCTGAGGGGGAGTCCAATGCACATCAAATATGTAATAAAAGATACCCATCAGAAATATCTGTCATGCCATCCCATATCTACCGTGTACATGATAAGCATGTGAGCAGCATACTAAAGGAGCCATCTCCCAACATGAAGATAGTGTGCAAAAAGGGAAACTAAGTCCCACACCAACTCAAAAGAGTTTAAAATTGCCATCTGAGGTCAAAAGACCATAAAAAAATTCTGAATATGAGCCCATACCCGGAGCCAAAGAAAGAGCAGCTTTAGAAAGACGGTCAGCTAGCTTATTATGTTCACGGTAGATATGGTCGAAAGACAATGGTAGAAAGAGCTTGCAAAGCTTTCTGGTCTCCCTACACCAGTAAGGAGCTCAGGTGGCGATAGGGAAGACTTGTCCTTTTCCCAGTTAATGATAACTGAGGAGTCACCAAACACCCGGAGTGAGGGAATGCCCATCATGTGGGTGGAAAGCAAAAGGGCCCAAAGCCCAACTAGTTCTGCTTTTGTATTTGTGCACTGACTGACCCCCACAACAAACTCAAAGGAATGTGTATCATTTAGGTGTGGGCTGAAACCAATGCCACCACTTTTTGCAGATACACCATAAAAAAAACCACATGGATATACAAGAATTAGACTAAGGCCCAGTATTCTAGGTTTTTTTCTCTTTTCTGATGAGCAGTAGTACATTTGTGAGAAATATACCACCTACTGAATCAAGCTAATCACAAACAACTTTTACAAAATCTGAACTTATTGCTTTATGGCGTCTTTTGTAATTTGCTAGATCACTTTCCTCCAGGTTTAAGGGAACTCCGTGTCTATTTCCAATTGTTCTAAGAGCTCATTCAAGTTCTTGATCCTATATTTACAGCATTGGTACCTCGGAGTTGAAGAGATTCTATCCAAGGACATATAGGTGGATCATGTCTACATATAATTTAATTTAGAGGCCAACGCACTTTCCAAAAGGGTCATCTCTGAAGGACTCCTTTTCTTTGCTGAATATACGGAGGGAATTGGGCTTGTGAAGGGTGGTGGTGGGTTATTATTATAAATCAAAAAGTCACAAGGATAGAAATGATAAGAAAAGGGTTAATAATAAAAATAGCAAGCTAATAAAAATGGAAGAAAAAGATGAGCCTTGGGTGATCCTCTACTCCTCCTATTTCTGCTATTACCTCTCTTTCTATCTCTTTCTTTATTCTAAATCAATTTTTATGATTGGGTAGAAAGCTAGTCAATTTTTCCTTTGAGCATATTTTTGAGAACAATGTTTTGTACTTTTAAGAATAATAGGCTATATGTATGTTTTGTTTTATGTTTCTATCTCTGCCTTGGAGAACCTTTCTTTGTCTTCTTTTATGTTAGTGTTTGGTTAATCCGGGTTTAACATGGATCTTTTAATTACTTTTCATTTTGTTTTATTATTGAGTTTTTATTATTTGATAAATTATGGGACATGTTTTTCTGTATATTCTTTTTTGTTTTAGGTGTTAGGTTAAACACACATTAATTTCATCAAACTTATTTCCAAATGATTCTCCTTTATTCTAATCAATGAGCCATAATCAAATATATCAAAATTCTACTTTAAAGTCACACCAAAATATATCTAAATTTTATTATAAAAAAAATGATTTATTATTATTATAGTGAATTATAAAGAAAGTTAGTTACTTTAAATTATTTTAAAAGTAATTAAAAATTATATAAAATAAAAAGACTAGAATCCTCTAATAAAGTTGAATATCTTTTAGCATTTTCAGTAATCATTAACGGTTAAAATATATTAGAAAGAATAAAAAACAAATTAACCTCAGAAAAGAACATTAAAAAAATACAAATGATCATTTTAAAAAAAACAAATCTAGTAAATTAGCATATATCCATTTTAAACCTGGATTTATCAAGCACCCTGAGGGATCTAATTTATGGATCTATGCTAGTTTATTTTATTTTATTTATTTGATTTAAGTCTATATGTAATTTACATTTCTCATTTTTTATTTTTAATATTTTTTAATATTTTTCATTTATAATTCTCACCAGGTTATTCCTTTCCTAGTCGTAGATTGAAGTTTATTTGGTGAATTGATTTTGGATTGAGTGGATTCTATATAAATATCTGAATCCACAATATAATTTTTTTTTATTTTTTATTTTATGTTGGTTAACATAATGATTTTTATGTCCGCTAACATAAGGATCTCCTCCATGCGAACGTGATTACGGTGACAAGAAAGATTTAATATTAAAAAAATATTATTGGATTTTTGCATTTAAAATAGTGAGATGTTTTATAGTTTAATATGATGGAGTCTAGTATGGTAAGATGTTGTCACAAAGTAATCCAAAAATATCATATTAACTCATAAAATTAAAAATTAAAACCAAATAAAAGTAATTAAAAAATCCATTTAGATTGATAAAATTAAAAACTATTTTAGATCCATCTTAAACAGAGATCTCTGAAACATGAAAAGGTATCATAATTTTTTGAGATGTACAATTTTTTATCATAATTTTTTTTTTTTTAATAAATTCTAAATTAACATTTGAAATTTTTGTAAATTTTCACCACATAACTTCTAAATTAACACTTCAAACCTGAATTAGAATCCTCCACGAAAATTTATGAAATTGACACAAACCAGAATTAAACTGACTGATGCAAAGAAGGGGATAAATATTGAAGGGAAACCATATGCCCTCTATGTTAGACATACTACAGTGCATATGTCCCCATTGATCTTGAAATATATTAAATTTGCAAAGCAGTATGTACTCTGAA